>OY282641.1:57486079-57493579 GCA_958299015.1 Tetanocera ferruginea | reverse complement strand
TATGCAACCCGATGAATTCAATTTTTAGTGGATAAAACGACCTAAAACCTAACCCTTGCCGTGAAGGCGCATGGGCTACCTTTAAAACGTTTTTTCGACTACCGCCAAGTAGTCTCATCAGAAGGATTTTTTCTAATAGAATCTAACAAAGCCTCTAAAAACTGAATGCATCGCATTCGAAAAAAGCTAAATCTAATCGAAATTGTCTGAGAGAAAAATTATATAAAATATAACATAACAAACTTTTTTATCTAAAAAAAACATTCACAGAACATTCAAAAATTCACACATTCATAATTCATTCACTTATTAAATTTTTACTTAAAAAAATATCTACAAAAAAACCGAATTCTTTAAAGCAAAAAAATAATGAAAAATATGTAAAAATTATAAATTCCAAAAATTTAAAAAACACAGAACTTACAAAAAAAATTTTTTAAAGCAAAAAATAATGAAAAATATGTAAAAATATAAATTCTAAAATTTAAAAAAACACAAAACTTACAAGAAAAAATTTTTTTTGTATGGTATTGATGTGGTGTTGTTTTATGATGTTATTTTGATTTTTTATTTTATATTTTATGTTATTACGTTTAAACGGTTAACGAAATTTTACTTTAAAAACGCGCTATTATTTTATATCGGACTGTGAACAATATTTTACTTTAAAAAACGCACGATTTCTATTAATTTTAATTTTAAACAATATCGAAAACATATGAACCAATATTTTTGGAAGTTTTTTTTACACATGCGTAATTAACACTCGCGTTCAAAAAAATCATTTTATCACTCACGATATCATTTAAACACGACAGAGCAAATTTTCTAACACGACAGAACAAATTTTTTAAAAACGACAGAACAAATTTTCTAACACGACAGAACAAATTTTTCCTTCCGACCGCGTACCGCATTTTTTAATGGTTTTTTTGAGACTGAAAATGTAGAAGCGATCAATAATTGAAGGATCTCGTTTTTTTTCCTTCTTTACTTCGAGCGCGCGCGACCGAGGTTAAGACAGAGCGGCGTCTTTAAGATTTTGCAAATTAGCGGCATCGCGTCAGTCTGTACTTTTCGGTTGGTTTCGCGTATTTTGTTAATTGGTTTTTTACGCGTTTTTTTTACGTATGTTTTGTTGGTTATTTGTGTGGGTTGAGAGAATTGTAGAAGTGTGAATTTTTTGGTGAGAGATGTTTTGGTGCGTTTTTGGGAGAGTGTAATTTTTGGTGAGAGTTGGTTTTTATGTTTTTTTGTGAGAATGTAAACATTTTTGGCGAGGGTTGTTTTGGTGTATTTTAGTGAGGGTTGTTTTGGTGTTGTTTTTTTAGGTGAGAGTGTAAAAAATTTGTGTGAGGGTTGTTTTGTGTCTTTTTTGGTGAAGGTTGTTTGAGTTGTTTTGGTGTGAGAGTTGTTTTTGTGTGAGAGTTGTTTTTGGTGTGAGGGTTGTTTTTGGTGTGAGAGTTGTTTTTGATTTATTAATTTTTTATTCTATTTCTTTATTTATTTTTTTATTTATTTATTTATTTATTTGTTTATTTATTTATTTATTTATTTAATTATTTATTTATTTATTTATTTATTTATTTATTTATTTATTTATTTATTTATTTATTTATTTATTTATTTATTTATTTATTTATTTATTTATTTATTTATTTATTTATTTATTTATTTATTTATTTATTTATTTATTTATTTATTTATTTATTTATTTATTTATTTATTTATTTATTTATTTATTTATTTATTTATTTATTTATTTATTTATTTATATATTTATTTATTTATTTATTTATTTATTTATTTATTTATTTATTTATTTATTTATTTATTTATTTATTTATTTATTTATTTATTTATTTATTTATTTATTTATTTATTTATTTATTTATTTATTTATTTATTTATTTATTAATTTAAATATTTATTTATTTATTTATATGTTTATTTATTAATTCATCAATCAATTAATTCATTAATATATTAATTTTATTAATTTATTTTTTATTTATTTATTTATTTATTTATTTATTTATTTATTTTATTTATTTTTTATTTTTTTATTTATTTATTTATTTATTTATTTATTTATTTATTTATTTATTTTGTAACGAGTGTTTTTGTTTCGAAGGCTGAGGTATGCTCAGCCGCTCCAGGGTCCGTCCAAGGGATCTCGCAACCCTTGGGCAAAAGTAAATTTTTCTTAATCAGAAATTAAATAGATTAATTAATCGCAGAATTAGTCACGGTTGACGTTAAGGTCAACACAATCACTAAACCTCAAAGGTTTTAGCTCGGCACGATTAATAATCTATTTTTCCTTTTTTTATATTTATTCTTTCTTTTTTTTATATTAAATATTTATTACAAACTTAGTGAATACCTAAAATTAGTTCATATGCGGTATAAAAATTAGTGGCAAAGTGCGCACGGTGGCAGAGGGCCAACTGATTCAGGCGTACTTAGTATATACTTAAAAATAGTTCATATACGGTATAAACATTAGTGGCAAAGTGCTCACGGTGGCAGAGGGCCAAACTGATTCAGGCGGTAGACGGCAGAAGGCCGACTGCAAAACAGGCCTTCACAACGTAGACCTACTTAGAGTACGGTGGGTTGCTAAACCCGAAGCTAAGGTTTGACCGGAGTCGAAAAGCCGGAGCTTGAATTTGACCGGAGTCGAAAAGCCGGAGCTTGAGTTTGACCGGAGTCGAAAAGCCGGAGCTTGAGCGTGACCGAAGTCGAAAAGCCGGAGCTTGAGGTTAGGTGGCTTGATTACCAAATTTGGTAATCAATTTTTAATTCCCTGACTTTATCACCACCCGAAAGTTGACTTACAATTAAAATATTAATTGAAATCAACTTGGATGTCAAGCGAACTCAACATGCCTTTACCCACATTTTGCGCACTACTTATTCAATGTTCACTGCTAACTGCATGTGAATCATATCGTTGTTTAGCATGTCAACAAGCGCTACAATGCAACGTTGCTATAAATAGCCCGGCTGCTTACATTGCTGCTAATGCTGCTAAACGAGTTCTGTGTGTATGTGTGCTGCACTGTGTTTGATTAAGCAGCCTTCACTGCGGTTAGTACTTAGATGGGGGACCACATTGGATCCTCCATCCGCATTATTTGTTTTTTTTTTAATTTTTTTTTTTTTTTTTTTTTTTTTTTATATTCTACTCAACTTAATTTATCAATTCTTCTGTTTGTTTTTCTTTTTATTTATTCATTAGCATTTATTTTTTTTTTTAAGTTTAATTTAAATTGAATGTTGCCATCGGCTTTTAAAATTACTATTTTTATTTTAATATTTATTTGTAACGACTTCAGTCGTTACATTCTTCTCTTCCAAACGGGTGAAGAGAAAAATAAAAAGAAGAAAAAGAAAAAAAAAAATTTTTTTTTTTTTTTTTTTTTTTTTTTGTTTTTGTTTACATTAATCCAATTCAATTGAATTATAAGCAAAGTAGGATAAATCTTATATCTAAAAATTATATATAAAAAAACAAAAGCTACAGGATGTACTTAAATAAATTAATTAATAAAATCCAATTGGCGGCGATTTGGAGAAAGTTTTGTTAGTCGTTATCACTTCCTTGGCTTAACCATACCGTAGTCTTGCCCAACCGTCTTGCACCGTAATGTGGATCTTACCCCATGGCCTATAGTAGGTGAAAGTACGTCGGCCAGGGTTCTCTTGTGGCGGTATAGTGATCCTTTCAAACGGATCTGGTGCGGTGTCTTGCGGCTTCTGGTTGTTCTGCGATTTGGAGTGCTGATTGCGACTTTTGATGGACAAAGGCACCCTGCTCGCTGATGCGGTGGTACCTTGCGCGGAAGTACTGGGTTTTGGTCGACGCTCAACCTGCGCTGTTGCAAAGGTTATGAACAGAGCACGATGTCGGGAAACACGTTCTGGTACGGCTTCTGCCCAGTATCTAGCTCTAGGATCAGCCTTGGCTGGTGGCTTGTATGGCAATGGTGGCTGAATATTTTCTGGTGCTTGTGTGCCTGGTTTTGCTGCCTGGTTAGTGGTCACCTGCATCGCTGAGTTCCGGGGGTAATCTTGATGTTGGCAAGGTTCTTCAGTGGTGACCTTAATTTGGTGTTTGATTATTTTGCAGTTGTTGACATCTTTGTTTATTTTTTCTATTGTGATACATTCTTGCAGCTCCTGTGACTGCACTTCAGGTGACGGTGTTACATCTAGTATTGTATGTAACTGATTATAATTATTTTTATTTGTACTGATGGTGAGCTGTTGCTCGCGTCCAGCAATTATAAGCTTACATTCGAGCTTATTTAATAAATCCATGCCCAGGATAAATTCTTCTGTCAGTCCTGGCATGAAGTATACGCGATGGGAGATTTTCCTCCCATAGGCTGTGATAATGACGTCATAATATTTGTCTATCGCGACCTCTTCACCATTAGCTATTTGAATGAATTTTTCTTGGTCGGTTTTGCGAGCCTGTCTCTGTAGGCGGTCATGTAGGCTATAGCCTATGAATGACATAGTAGCCCCCGTGTCTATGAGAGCTTCTACAGGATGCATATTGCAGAGGAGGGGCACGTGATAGCGAGCTATATTCGTTTTGGTTGTGACTGGAATATGTTGACAATTGCAGTCTCTTGTCAATATGTTATTTGTGCCGCAGTATGAACAGAATAACCGTGGTGGCTGGCGACATGTGCGTCGGGTATGCCCTGGCTGTCGGCATGCCCAGCAATGTGTTTCGCGCCGGTATGGTTGATACAGGATGCAATGATTGGCATGTACACGGCTAGAAACTCGTGCTTCTTCCCCTCGAAGATGCTCATATTCATCAGCTAGTGTCATTAGGGAGTCGATATCTTCGAAATCATGCCGTCGAATATACATATAGTCGATATTCTGGTCGGAGTCCCTGATAGATTCGTTCAATTTGTGATTCCCTTTTCATTCGTGGGTGTTGCCGGATCATGGCCATTATTCCCATTATGAAATCTTTTGCCTTTTCTCGATAGCCTTGTCGACGCCGCATTATATCTTCTTCCAGGCGTTGAAGGTATCGGGGTGGCAGGAAGAATTTGCTGGCAGCCTCCTTGAAAGCATCCCACGAATAAATTTCATCACGCTTGTAACGCCACCAGTCCTTGGCTTTACCCTTGCACAGTTGATTCAATGGCAGCAGTAGACTATTGAATGGGACTTGGTAACATTCGGCCAGTTCTTCAATATTTTCTATGAAGTCGTGGAGGGGTCGGGTGGCATCAAAACTAAGTCCCCATTTCCTGACTGTGTTCATCACGTCCAAGTCGACTACCGGGTGAGCAAGGCTGGTGGTGGCTTCTTTACTGGTTGAGTTGGGAAAAGCTGTGTGTTGTTTTTCATCCATATTAAGTGACACTGTTGATTTTCGTGTTCGTTGCGCTTTAGCCCAATCGCTCATGCGTTTACGTAACTCTGATATTGTTCCTTCAGTAGCCAATCCGCACGATTGAAGTTTGGATTCTAATTCTTCTTTATTTGAAGTGTAAATCCAGTTTAGTGTGTCGGTGTTTAATAAATTGTCTTTAGTGTTTTCTTTTTCGGGCAACTTTTGCTGTTGTCCCTGCTCGGGCGCCATTTGTAACGAGTGTTTTTGTTTCGAAGGCTGAGGTATGCTCAGCCGCTCCAGGGTCCGTCCAAGGGATCTCGCAACCCTTGGGCAAAAGTAAATTTTTCTTAATCAGAAATTAAATAGATTAATTAATCGCAGAATTAGTCACGGTTGACGTTAAGGTCAACACAATCACTAAACCTCAAAGGTTTTAGCTCGGCACGATTAATAATCTATTTTTCTTTTTTTTATATTTATTCTTTCTTTTTTTTATATTAAATATTTATTACAAACTTAGTGAATACCTAAAATTAGTTCATATGCGGTATAAAAATTAGTGGCAAAGTGCGCACGGTGGCAGAGGGCCAACTGATTCAGGCGTACTTAGTATATACTTAAAAATAGTTCATATACGGTATAAACATTAGTGGCAAAGTGCTCACGGTGGCAGAGGGCCAAACTGATTCAGGCGGTAGACGGCAGAAGGCCGACTGCAAAACAGGCCTTCACAACGTAGACCTACTTAGAGTACGGTGGGTTGCTAAACCCGAAGCTAAGGTTTGACCGGAGTCGAAAAGCCGGAGCTTGAATTTGACCGGAGTCGAAAAGCCGGAGCTTGAGTTTGACCGGAGTCGAAAAGCCGGAGCTTGAGCGTGACCGAAGTCGAAAAGCCGGAGCTTGAGGTTAGGTGGCTTGATTACCAAATTTGGTAATCAATTTTTAATTCCCTGACTTTATCACCACCCGAAAGTTGACTTACAATTAAAATATTAATTGAAATCAACTTGGATGTCAAGCGAACTCAACATGCCTTTACCCACATTTTGCGCACTACTTATTCAATGTTCACTGCTAACTGCATGTGAATCATATCGTTGTTTAGCATGTCAACAAGCGCTACAATGCAACGTTGCTATAAATAGCCCGGCTGCTTACATTGCTGCTAATGCTGCTAAACGAGTTCTGTGTGTATGTGTGCTGCACTGTGTTTGATTAAGCAGCCTTCACTGCGGTTAGTACTTAGATGGGGGACCACATTGGATCCTCCATCCGCATTATTTGTTTTTTTTTTAATTTTTTTTTTTTTTTTTTTTTTTTTTATATTCTACTCAACTTAATTTATCAATTCTTCTGTTTGTTTTTCTTTTTATTTATTCATTAGTATTTATTTTTTTTTTTTAAGTTTAATTTAAATTGAATGTTGCCATCGGCTTTTAAAATTACTATTTTTATTTTAATATTTATTTGTAATGACTTCAGTCGTTACATTCTTCTCTTCCAAACGGGTGAAGAGAAAAATAAAAAGAAGAAAAAGAAAAAAAAAAATTTTTTTTTTTTTTTTTTTTTTTTTTTTTTTTTTGTTTACATTAATCCAATTCAATTGAATTATAAGCAAAGTAGGATAAATCTTATATCTAAAAATTATATATAAAAAAACAAAAGCTACAGGATGTACTTAAATAAATTAATTAATAAAATCCAATTGGCGGCGATTTGGAGAAAGTTTTGTTAGTCGTTATCACTTCCTTGGCTTAACCATACCGTAGTCTTGCCCAACCGTCTTGCACCGTAATGTGGATCTTACCCCATGGCCTATAGTAGGTGAAAGTACGTCGGCCAGGGTTCTCTTGTGGCGGTATAGTGATCCTTTCAAACGGATCTGGTGCGGTGTCTTGCGGCTTCTGGTTGTTCTGCGATTTGGAGTGCTGATTGCGACTTTTGATGGACAAAGGCACCCTGCTCGCTGATGCGGTGGTACCTTGCGCGGAAGTACTGGGTTTTGGTCGACGCTCAACCTGCGCTGTTGCAAAGGTTATGAACAGAGCACGATGTCGGGAAACACGTTCTGGCGTTCTGGTACGGCTTCTGCCCAGTATCTAGCTCTAGGATCAGCCTTGGCTGGTGGC
>OY282641.1:57476079-57481079 GCA_958299015.1 Tetanocera ferruginea | reverse complement strand
AACGGGTGAAGAGAAAAATAAAAAGAAGAAAAAGAAAAAAAAAAATTTTTTTTTTTTTTTTTTTTTTTTTTGTTTTTGTTTACATTAATCCAATTCAATTGAATTATAAGCAAAGTAGGATAAATCTTATATCTAAAAATTATATATAAAAAAACAAAAGCTACAGGATGTACTTAAATAAATTAATTAATAAAATCCAATTGGCGGCGATTTGGAGAAAGTTTTGTTAGTCGTTATCACTTCCTTGGCTTAACCATACCGTAGTCTTGCCCAACCGTCTTGCACCGTAATGTGGATCTTACCCCATGGCCTATAGTAGGTGAAAGTACGTCGGCCAGGGTTCTCTTGTGGCGGTATAGTGATCCTTTCAAACGGATCTGGTGCGGTGTCTTGCGGCTTCTGGTTGTTCTGCGATTTGGAGTGCTGATTGCGACTTTTGATGGACAAAGGCACCCTGCTCGCTGATGCGGTGGTACCTTGCGCGGAAGTACTGGGTTTTGGTCGACGCTCAACCTGCGCTGTTGCAAAGGTTATGAACAGAGCACGATGTCGGGAAACACGTTCTGGTACGGCTTCTGCCCAGTATCTAGCTCTAGGATCAGCCTTGGCTGGTGGCTTGTATGGCAATGGTGGCTGAATATTTTCTGGTGCTTGTGTGCCTGGTTTTGCTGCCTGGTTAGTGGTCACCTGCATCGCTGAGTTCCGGGGGTAATCTTGATGTTGGCAAGGTTCTTCAGTGGTGACCTTAATTTGGTGTTTGATTATTTTGCAGTTGTTGACATCTTTGTTTATTTTTTCTATTGTGATACATTCTTGCAGCTCCTGTGACTGCACTTCAGGTGACGGTGTTACATCTAGTATTGTATGTAACTGATTATAATTATTTTTATTTGTACTGATGGTGAGCTGTTGCTCGCGTCCAGCAATTATAAGCTTACATTCGAGCTTATTTAATAAATCCATGCCCAGGATAAATTCTTCTGTCAGTCCTGGCATGAAGTATACGCGATGGGAGATTTTCCTCCCATAGGCTGTGATAATGACGTCATAATATTTGTCTATCGCGACCTCTTCACCATTAGCTATTTGAATGAATTTTTCTTGGTCGGTTTTGCGAGCCTGTCTCTGTAGGCGGTCATGTAGGCTATAGCCTATGAATGACATAGTAGCCCCCGTGTCTATGAGAGCTTCTACAGGATGCATATTGCAGAGGAGGGGCACGTGATAGCGAGCTATATTCGTTTTGGTTGTGACTGGAATATGTTGACAATTGCAGTCTCTTGTCAATATGTTATTTGTGCCGCAGTATGAACAGAATAACCGTGGTGGCTGGCGACATGTGCGTCGGGTATGCCCTGGCTGTCGGCATGCCCAGCAATGTGTTTCGCGCCGGTATGGTTGATACAGGATGCAATGATTGGCATGTACACGGCTAGAAACTCGTGCTTCTTCCCCTCGAAGATGCTCATATTCATCAGCTAGTGTCATTAGGGAGTCGATATCTTCGAAATCATGCCGTCGAATATATAGTCGATATTCTGGTCGGAGTCCCTGATAGATTCGTTCAATTTGTGATTCCCTTTTCATTCGTGGGTGTTGCCGGATCATGGCCATTATTCCCATTATGAAATCTTTTGCCTTTTCTCGATAGCCTTGTCGACGCCGCATTATATCTTCTTCCAGGCGTTGAAGGTATCGGGGTGGCAGGAAGAATTTGCTGGCAGCCTCCTTGAAAGCATCCCACGAATAAATTTCATCACGCTTGTAACGCCACCAGTCCTTGGCTTTACCCTTGCACAGTTGATTCAATGGCAGCAGTAGACTATTGAATGGGACTTGGTAACATTCGGCCAGTTCTTCAATATTTTCTATGAAGTCGTGGAGGGGTCGGGTGGCATCAAAACTAAGTCCCCATTTCCTGACTGTGTTCATCACGTCCAAGTCGACTACCGGGTGAGCAAGGCTGGTGGTGGCTTCTTTACTGGTTGAGTTGGGAAAAGCTGTGTGTTGTTTTTCATCCATATTAAGTGACACTGTTGATTTTCGTGTTCGTTGCGCTTTAGCCCAATCGCTCATGCGTTTACGTAACTCTGATATTGTTCCTTCAGTAGCCAATCCGCACGATTGAAGTTTGGATTCTAATTCTTCTTTATTTGAAGTGTAAATCCAGTTTAGTGTGTCGGTGTTTAATAAATTGTCTTTAGTGTTTTCTTTTTCGGGCAACTTTTGCTGTTGTCCCTGCTCGGGCGCCATTTGTAACGAGTGTTTTTGTTTCGAAGGCTGAGGTATGCTCAGCCGCTCCAGGGTCCGTCCAAGGGATCTCGCAACCCTTGGGCAAAAGTAAATTTTTCTTAATCAGAAATTAAATAGATTAATTAATCGCAGAATTAGTCACGGTTGACGTTAAGGTCAACACAATCACTAAACCTCAAAGGTTTTAGCTCGGCACGATTAATAATCTATTTTTCTTTTTTTTATATTTATTCTTTCTTTTTTTTATATTAAATATTTATTACAAACTTAGTGAATACCTAAAATTAGTTCATATGCGGTATAAAAATTAGTGGCAAAGTGCGCACGGTGGCAGAGGGCCAACTGATTCAGGCGTACTTAGTATATACTTAAAAATAGTTCATATACGGTATAAACATTAGTGGCAAAGTGCTCACGGTGGCAGAGGGCCAAACTGATTCAGGCGGTAGACGGCAGAAGGCCGACTGCAAAACAGGCCTTCACAACGTAGACCTACTTAGAGTACGGTGGGTTGCTAAACCCGAAGCTAAGGTTTGACCGGAGTCGAAAAGCCGGAGCTTGAATTTGACCGGAGTCGAAAAGCCGGAGCTTGAGTTTGACCGGAGTCGAAAAGCCGGAGCTTGAGCGTGACCGAAGTCGAAAAGCCGGAGCTTGAGGTTAGGTGGCTTGATTACCAAATTTGGTAATCAATTTTTAATTCCCTGACTTTATCACCACCCGAAAGTTGACTTACAATTAAAATATTAATTGAAATCAACTTGGATGTCAAGCGAACTCAACATGCCTTTACCCACATTTTGCGCACTACTTATTCAATGTTCACTGCTAACTGCATGTGAATCATATCGTTGTTTAGCATGTCAACAAGCGCTACAATGCAACGTTGCTATAAATAGCCCGGCTGCTTACATTGCTGCTAATGCTGCTAAACGAGTTCTGTGTGTATGTGTGCTGCACTGTGTTTGATTAAGCAGCCTTCACTGCGGTTAGTACTTAGATGGGGGACCACATTGGATCCTCCATCCGCATTATTTGTTTTTTTTTTAATTTTTTTTTTTTTTTTTTTTTTTTTATATTCTACTCAACTTAATTTATCAATTCTTCTGTTTGTTTTTCTTTTTATTTATTCATTAGTATTTATTTTTTTTTTTTAAGTTTAATTTAAATTGAATGTTGCCATCGGCTTTTAAAATTACTATTTTTATTTTAATATTTATTTGTAATGACTTCAGTCGTTACATTCTTCTCTTCCAAACGGGTGAAGAGAAAAATAAAAAGAAGAAAAAGAAAAAAAAAAATTTTTTTTTTTTTTTTTTTTTTTTTTTTTTTTTGTTTACATTAATCCAATTCAATTGAATTATAAGCAAAGTAGGATAAATCTTATATCTAAAAATTATATATAAAAAAACAAAAGCTACAGGATGTACTTAAATAAATTAATTAATAAAATCCAATTGGCGGCGATTTGGAGAAAGTTTTGTTAGTCGTTATCACTTCCTTGGCTTAACCATACCGTAGTCTTGCCCAACCGTCTTGCACCGTAATGTGGATCTTACCCCATGGCCTATAGTAGGTGAAAGTACGTCGGCCAGGGTTCTCTTGTGGCGGTATAGTGATCCTTTCAAACGGATCTGGTGCGGTGTCTTGCGGCTTCTGGTTGTTCTGCGATTTGGAGTGCTGATTGCGACTTTTGATGGACAAAGGCACCCTGCTCGCTGATGCGGTGGTACCTTGCGCGGAAGTACTGGGTTTTGGTCGACGCTCAACCTGCGCTGTTGCAAAGGTTATGAACAGAGCACGATGTCGGGAAACACGTTCTGGTACGGCTTCTGCCCAGTATCTAGCTCTAGGATCAGCCTTGGCTGGTGGCTTGTATGGCAATGGTGGCTGAATATTTTCTGGTGCTTGTGTGCCTGGTTTTGCTGCCTGGTTAGTGGTCACCTGCATCGCTGAGTTCCGGGGGTAATCTTGATGTTGGCAAGGTTCTTCAGTGGTGACCTTAATTTGGTGTTTGATTATTTTGCAGTTGTTGACATCTTTGTTTATTTTTTCTATTGTGATACATTCTTGCAGCTCCTGTGACTGCACTTCAGGTGACGGTGTTACATCTAGTATTGTATGTAACTGATTATAATTATTTTTATTTGTACTGATGGTGAGCTGTTGCTCGCGTCCAGCAATTATAAGCTTACATTCGAGCTTATTTAATAAATCCATGCCCAGGATAAATTCTTCTGTCAGTCCTGGCATGAAGTATACGCGATGGGAGATTTTCCTCCCATAGGCTGTGATAATGACGTCATAATATTTGTCTATCGCGACCTCTTCACCATTAGCTATTTGAATGAATTTTTCTTGGTCGGTTTTGCGAGCCTGTCTCTGTAGGCGGTCATGTAGGCTATAGCCTATGAATGACATAGTAGCCCCCGTGTCTATGAGAGCTTCTACAGGATGCATATTGCAGAGGAGGGGCACGTGATAGCGAGCTATATTCGTTTTGGTTGTGACTGGAATATGTTGACAATTGCAGTCTCTTGTCAATATGTTATTTGTGCCGCAGTATGAACAGAATAACCGTGGTGGCTGGCGACATGTGCGTCGGGTATGCCCTGGCTGTCGGCATGCCCAGCAATGTGTTTCGCGCCGGTATGGTTGATACAGGATGCAATGATTGGCATGTACACGGCTAGAAACTCGTGCTTCTTCCCCTCGAAGATGCTCATATTCATCAGCTAGTGTCATTAGGG
>OY282641.1:57051079-57461079 GCA_958299015.1 Tetanocera ferruginea | reverse complement strand
GAGACACAATTCCTAGGCATCAACGCGACAAAACGCTACAATACATCCCACTGATGCCTCTCAAAACATATCGGATATATACAAAAATCCCTTTAACATAAATTAATACAATCTTTAGTAAAAATTTATATAAAAAAACATTCGTACAACCAAACATGAAATGGAAACTTCTGTTGTGGCGATGCATATGCCTCGACAGTTGGTTTAAAAACTGATATGCAGCCTGTTTTGATCTCAAGAATTTGCGCCATGCGAAGAATTCAGATGTTTTTCATCCTCGCTTCTTGATAAAAAGAATCCTTTATTTTATGTATGTTATATTTTAATATATTTATTAAGATATTTTCCGCCAATGATAATCCGCGTGACACGATATCGCACACAAAAAATCACAAGCAGAAAAAACAATTCCTTCATATACACACACCAAACACTGTTATTAAACAATGATTGCTGTGTGTTCATAAAAGAGCTGTAGGTTTTTTTGTTTATTTATTGTTTGTTTTCTTTATAATTTTAGTTATTTAATTTTAGGTTTGAGGTTTTTAATTTGAGGTTTTTAATTTTGAAGCTAATGTGTGAAAGGCTTACAAATTATTGTTTGCTAAAGAGCATCACACTGGTTCTCTTTAGCTGCCTTGGAAATCCCCCAAAAAACCTGACAGAGTTATTTAAAAGACGGGTTTCCTCCCAACTTTCCCTAAATGATTATTTTACTAACGCAAAATTAAAATAATCATTAGTTTTTCATCCAAAGCCACTCATTGCAAATGGTGACTAATGGACCAGAGGAAAATGTGGCACTCCGGTAATGTTAGTATATATGGGTTTTATCTCTGAAGGAGATATGATGACCGAGTTTGGCCCGTTTTTTAGCTTGGGTTGCAAACTCACGCCATCCCCAATCTTAAAATACTTAAATATGTAAAAATAATGTTAGTATATTACATTGGAACTTAATATTTATTTCTCCTCATGCTGAGAGACAACATTTGAATGGCAAACTAAGGACTACTTTTTATAATTTTGAATGTCATAAAGGCAAAAAAACATCAAGAAAATATTTATGGATAAAAATCGATAAATACTTCCACGATATCCTACCTTAACATTCTTAAATTTTCAGACAAGGTATAAAAAATATAAAAAAATAATAATTAATTAACCCCAGGCATTTGGTAATCAATGGCCCACCCATCAATCTCACCTCATATTGGCCATTAGAGGTTTGAGATTGCGCACCTACCTAGAGAGAACGCTAGATATTAACATCAAGTTCTTTGATATTGGTTTGGCAAGGTGCTTCTGACACTCTGCATCTCAAAAAGAAGCAAAAAAAATCTTTGTAAAATTTACAAAGTGTCAAAACCACATTGCCTAGGGGGCTAGAGACGGGTAAAATATAAAAAAGTAGCCACTGACGTCCTGTCACTGTTCGTATTGTACCTTATCAATGTTTGGTGAAAAAAATATAAATTCATTTCACCAAATATTGACTAACCAAAGATGAGACCATTAACGCGTTCTCATCTTTGATTTAAAACTACAGTTTTCTATGAAGGTATTTTTAATAATATAATAAAATACCTAAAAAGAATAAAATAATGTACTTAGACATATCGGCAAATGTTGTCAGTTATAACTTACCAACAACATTGTTCAATATGGGATACAAAATAAAATAATATACTTAGGCATATCGGCAAATGTTGTCAGTTATAACATACTAACAACATTGTTCAATATGGAATACAAAGTAAAAATAACCAACAATGAGACACACATAACTCGTGCTCATCCTTGGTCATATAAATATATAAAGAATATATTAAAAAATATATATTAATAAATTAGACCTTCATGCTCCCATCCTTGAATAAAAAATACCATTTAAAATATCAATATTTTCATATTGAATCTTACGGCACTTTAAATCCCAAATGAGACCATAAAAATCAATCTATATATATAAAAATAACCATATTGACGAATATTGCCGATTGTAACTTTTCGTTGAAAATCTTTATACCGACAATATTTTTCAATATGAAATAAACTAACCATATTATGTGGGTGGGAAAAACATGCAAAAAAAGGTGGTGAGTTATGTTTTTTTTTCTTTGATATTGGTTTGGCAAGGTGCTTCTGACACTCTGCATCTCAAAAAGAAGCAAAAAAAATCTTTGTAAAATTTACAAAGTGTCAAAACCACATTGCCTAGGGGGCTAGAGACGGGTAAAATATAAAAAAGTAGCCACTGACGTCCTGTCACTGTTCGTATTGTACCTTATCAATGTTTGGTGAAAAAAATATAAATTCATTTCACCAAATATTGACTAACCAAAGATGAGACCATTAACGCGTTCTCATCTTTGATTTAAAACTACAGTTTTCTATGAAGGTATTTTTAATAATATAATAAAATACCTAAAAAGAATAAAATAATGTACTTAGACATATCGGCAAATGTGGTCAGTTATAACTTACCAACAACATTGTTCAATATGGGATACAAAATAAAATAATATACTTAGGCATATCGGCAAATGTTGTCAGTTATAACATACTAACAACATTGTTCAATATGGAATACAAAGTAAAAATAACCAACAATGAGACACACATAACTCGTGCTCATCCTTGGTCATATAAATATATAAAGAATATATTAAAAAATATATATTAATAAATTAGACCTTCATGCTCCCATCCTTGAATAAAAAATACCATTTAAAATATCAATATTTTCATATTGAATCTTACGGCACTTTAAATCCCAAATGAGACCATAAAAATCAATCTATATATATAAAAATAACCATATTGACGAATATTGCCGATTGTAACTTTTCGTTGAAAATCTTTATACCGACAATATTTTTCAATATGAAATAAACTAACCATATTATGTGGGTGGGAAAAACATGCAAAAAAAGGTGGTGAGTTATGTTTTTTTGGTAAGAATTTTTATTGGAAAAAATGAAAAAGAATTGCTGAAAAAAAAATAAAAATTTAGCTGAAAACAAATGGAAAATGCTGAAAAAAAGAAGAAAAATATGCAACCCGATGAATTCAATTTTTAGTGGATAAAACGACCTAAAACCTAACCCTTGCCGTGAAGGCGCATGGGCTACCTTTAAAACGTTTTTTCGACTACCGCCAAGTAGTCTCATCAGAAGGATTTTTTCTAATAGAATCTAACAAAGCCTCTAAAAACTGAATGCATCGCATTCGAAAAAAGCTAAATCTAATCGAAATTGTCTGAGAGAAAAATTATATAAAATATAACATAACAAACTTTTTTATCTAAAAAAAACATTCACAGAACATTCAAAAATTCACACATTCATAATTCATTCACTTATTAAATTTTTACTTAAAAAAATATCTACAAAAAAACCGAATTCTTTAAAGCAAAAAAATAATGAAAAATATGTAAAAATTATAAATTCCAAAAATTTAAAAAACACAGAACTTACAAAAAAAATTTTTTAAAGCAAAAAATAATGAAAAATATGTAAAAATATAAATTCTAAAATTTAAAAAAACACAAAACTTACAAGAAAAAATTTTTTTTGTATGGTATTGATGTGGTGTTGTTTTATGATGTTATTTTGATTTTTTATTTTATATTTTATGTTATTACGTTTAAACGGTTAACGAAATTTTACTTTAAAAACGCGCTATTATTTTATATCGGACTGTGAACAATATTTTACTTTAAAAAACGCACGATTTCTATTAATTTTAATTTTAAACAATATCGAAAACATATGAACCAATATTTTTGGAAGTTTTTTTTACACATGCGTAATTAACACTCGCGTTCAAAAAAATCATTTTATCACTCACGATATCATTTAAACACGACAGAGCAAATTTTCTAACACGACAGAACAAATTTTTTAAAAACGACAGAACAAATTTTTCCTTCCGACCGCGTACCGCATTTTTTAATGGTTTTTTTGAGACTGAAAATGTAGAAGCGATCAATAATTGAAGGATCTCGTTTTTTTTCCTTCTTTACTTCGAGCGCGCGCGACCGAGGTTAAGACAGAGCGGCGTCTTTAAGATTTTGCAAATTAGCGGCATCGCGTCAGTCTGTACTTTTCGGTTGGTTTCGCGTATTTTGTTAATTGGTTTTTTACGCGTTTTTTTTACGTATGTTTTGTTGGTTATTTGTGTGGGTTGAGAGAATTGTAGAAGTGTGAATTTTTTGGTGAGAGATGTTTTGGTGCGTTTTTGGGAGAGTGTAATTTTTGGTGAGAGTTGGTTTTTATGTTTTTTTGTGAGAATGTAAACATTTTTGGCGAGGGTTGTTTTGGTGTATTTTAGTGAGGGTTGTTTTGGTGTTGTTTTTTTAGGTGAGAGTGTAAAAAATTTGTGTGAAGGTTGTTTTGTGTCTTTTTTGGTGAAGGTTGTTTGAGTTGTTTTGGTGTGAGAGTTGTTTTTGTGTGAGAGTTGTTTTTTGAGTTGAGTTGGGCTGAATAGGTTCAAGTGCCTGGTTAACCAATCAATCAAGCGGGTTGAATAGGTTCAAGTGCCTAGTTAACCAATTAACAAATAAACAAAATAATAATTCTTTATAAAAAAAAAAAACAAAAAAAAAACAAATTGGCCATTTCAGCCCTTGAAAGGACTTTGACCGAGCTTCTTATGATCAATTGTGTTGTGAGTGTTATTAAATGTTTGCACACAATTGACCGAGAACTGGACCTACATTTTTTATGCCGACTCCGAACGGCTAAAGTTCATGTTCTAAAGAAGCTTTACATGGCATTATTTACTCTCTGAGGTTTGCCATTGTCTGCAGAGAGGTGGTGACCGATTAGAAAAATTTTTTATTGAAAAAACTTTTCGCCGCGGCTGGGGATCGAACCCGGGCTCCGAACATGTTAAGCCACACACTTAACCTGCATGCCACGGTCACCACATACGGTCTTTATAATCTTGAATAATTAATCAATAAGAACTCGAGCAGGTTCATGTGCCTGATCGAATAATCCTTACAACAAAGGATTGCAGTTGCGCCCACAAGACGCAACAATTTCAATTGTAAATAGATAGAACAACAATTTACTTCTGGGTAAGTAGAACATTATTCATAGCGTAATACAGCCAGATTGTGCTGAAAACGTTGTTCATAGCGTAATACGGCCAGATTGTGCTGATTACGTTAATTTTTGGTTGCACTCCACCAGAGTAACCGGCCAGTTTGTACTGATTACACTAGCTATATATTTTTTGCCGCCCTTTGCTCTGAATGGCTTAATACATAGCCGTCCTCTGCTGCCGTCCTCTGCTCTTTATGGCAAAGTCATCGTTGTATATAATTGCTGTCTTGCTCTGCGGCCCTCTGCTCTGCACGGCTAAGTAGCTCGTTACCATAGAGTGGCCTAGCCAGGTTGTGCAGGCCGATCCAACATCAAGTGACCATACTAAACATTGAATTCTTATACTAATGAAGAACAATCTACTTCTAGGTCCAGTTACCAACCGATTACTTTACTGCTTACTATCTGGTTACAAGCCGATTACCGAACCACTTATCACCTGTTTACCAACCGACTACTGAATCGATTACCATCTGGTATCAGCCGATGACCGAACCGATTACCATCTGGTTACCAGCCGATTACCGTACCGATGACCATCTGGTTACCAGTCGATTACCGAACCGATTACCATCTGGTTACTTAGCCGATTACCGACGATTACCATCTTGTGCTACAGAGATTTCAACTAAGCATAATAAGGAATTAATACCTTTATAAGTATAATAAGGAATTATTATACGGGCTCCAGAGCAGAAATCATCAGGCAAGACATCGCTTCATATATATGTGAGTTAATTTTTTAAAATTAATTATACTGTGCAACTTTTTTGAGGTCATCGTTTTGGGACTTAGATTTGATAATCTATCATCAAAGTACTTGTCCAAACTTTTCTTTTTTCACCAGTTTGTAGATTTTTGAATTAGATAACTCCTAAACTCATCTACAAATTTATATCGAATGTGCCGAAACTTTTGCAGTGTCATTTTGCTCCCCAGTTTATTAAAAATTAAATTATTTTTCTTTACATTTTCTTCATTTATTTTATGTAAACCAAAATGTTATTATTTCATTCATATAAATTTGCGAATTTAAATTAGCTACGACCGTTGCAATAAAATAATAGGAGAACTTCTTGTATTTTGTTTATGATTCCATTTTCTATATTTTATATTCATTTTTGAGTCATCTTCAGGATTTAAAAATTATGAACTCTGCCAAAAATATGTTTCATCAGTCAGCTTTATATGAAAATATATGTAATAAATATATATAATATATACAATAATATAGCTGACTGACTACACATATTTGTGGCACAGTTCATAATTTTTTTATCCTGAAGATGGCTTAAAAATTCATATAAGATACAGAAAATAGAAGCATAAACAAAATACAAGAAGTTTTCCTTTTATTTTATTACAACGGTCGTAGCTCAACTTAGCAACAAAGCATGGAAATCTTAAGAATGCGATTACAGCAGCACATTAAATTATAATTTAATCATTTTGGTGCTCTCCCCCCTGGATGTGCATTTAAAAAATTAATAAACGCCGTTTTCATTTCTTCTGTGTTCCGTACGCACGATTTGAGTAAAGAAGTCTTTTCTTGTTCCAACTGATACAATTTTTCATCTGTTTCTCCTTAATCTTCTTCGTGTCTCTTCATCTCGACAGTCTGCTCTTTAATCAAATTACATTCAGTAACACTAAATTACATTCAGTGTTAGAATTCACAATTGGTTTCTGTTCAGTTCCGAACAACAACAATAAGAATTTGTTAGTTCCGAGCAACAACAATAAGTTATTTATAAGTAGTTGTAGGCACACAAATAGGTTATCATAACAGCAAAACACAAAACAACAAGGCTAGCCAGTAAGTGCCAAAAAAGCGGAGCTTGCAAAAAATAACCGACATATGAGTGTAGTTGATATTCTTCATCTGTTTTGCCAGTGTGGCTATTTTGTAATACAATTCTTAAGTGCAATGTGATGAACAATATTTCAAGGGCAGCTTAACCGCTTTTGTCAATTTTTCATTTTGTTGTTATGCGTAAATTCATTTTTATATACACATATACATTTATATTATTTATTAGTTTAACATAATTTACTATCAATATTTGGAAATAATTTTATATAATAAGAAAGAAAACTTATAAATAAAGTAGTAATCACACGGTGTGACGACTAAAAAAGCACAAGCAAACCTTATAGAAATTCTTAAAGAGGATCATGTTGTGAGTTCATCGCACCTTGTCAGATTTCTCAATGTCGTCACAATTTTTTGTAATTAATTTTTTAAGTTGAAGTGTTCAAATTTTGTTATGCCGACTTTCATTGAATTTTTACAGCCATTTACCTTGTCGGAAATAAAAACTAAATTGCACTTCTTTTCAGTAGAATTTCACGTAGAATAAGACTGTATAAAAAGAAATTTGATTTAATACACAATGAAGCGTGTAGCGAGCAAATTCTTTAGTGTTTCGTTAATTTCACAAAAAAAGCATGTTTCTATGAATTTTTTTGACATAATGTTGCATGAAAAAAATTATTATTTTCACAAAAACTCATTGTTATTTTCACTTAAACTCATTGCACGTATATGTACCATTTCATTGAACTCAAATATATCAAAATCGGTTGAGAATTAGCTGATTGGTGGCAATTTTAACGTTTTTTTTTTTTCGACATAGAACACCGATTCCCTTGCTTTTATACAAAGTGTTGCCATTTTGTCAAATCTTAACCGATTTTGGTCATCTTTGAGTCGTTGGAAAGAAGGATTGGTAAGTGACATTGTCAATATAGAACTTTAACTAACTGTCAATATAGAACCCGCTTAATTTCACGTTACAGCTTTTTCAGTACCCATTTTTATTTTTTGTATTTTTTTATGTCACTTACCATACCTTCTTTCCAACGACTCAAAGATGATCAAAATCGGTTAAGATTTGACGAAATGGCAACACTTTGTGTAATAGCAAGCCTATACAAGAGAATCGGTGTTTTATGACGAAAAAAAAAACGTTAAAATTGCCACCAATCAGCTAATTCTCAACCGATTTTGATATATTTTAGTTCAATGAAATGGTACAAACATGCGCAATGAGTTTAAGTGAAAATAATAATGTTTTTCATGCAACATTATGTCAAAAAAATTCATAGAAACATGAATATTTTTGTGAAATTAACGAAACACTAAAGAATTTGCTTCGCTACACGCTTCATTGTGTATTAAATCAAATTTCTTTTTATATAGTCTTATTCTAAGTGAAATTCTACTGAAAAGAAGTGCAATTTTGTTTTTATTTCCGACAAGGTAAATGGCTGTAAAAATTCAATGAAAGTCGGCATAACAAAATTTGAACACTTCAACTTGAAAAATTAATTACAAAAAATTGTGACGACATTGAGAAGTCTGACAAGGTGCGATGAACTCACAACATGATCCTCTTTAAGAATTTCTATAAGGTTTGCTTGTGCTTTCTTTTTTGGTCGATTTCGTCACATAGTGTCATTATACTCGGTGATATTCAAAAGCAACACCTTGAAGAGGTTGTAATTATTTCCAAGCGGGCTGAATAGGTTCAAGTGCCTGGTTAACCAATCAATCAAGCGGGTTGAATAGGTTCAAGTGCCTAGTTAACCAATTAACAAATAAACAAAATAATAATTCTTTATAAAAAAAAAAACAAAAAAAAAAAACAAATTGGCCATTTCAGCCCTTGAAAGGACTTTGACCGAGATTCTTATGATCAATTGTGTTGTGAGTGTTATTAAATGTTTGCACACAATTGACCGAGAACTGGACCTACATTTTTTATGCCGACTCCGAACGGCTAAAGTTCATGTTCTAAAGAAGCTTTACATGGCATTATTTACTCTCTGAGGTTTGCCATTGTCTGCAGAGAGGTGGTGACCGATTAGAAAAATTTTTTATTGAAAAAACTTTTCGCCGCGGCTGGGGATCGAACCCGGGCTCCGAACATGTTAAGCCACACACTTAACCTGCATGCCACGGTCACCACATACGGTCTTTATAATCTTGAATAATTAATCAATAAGAACTCGAGCAGGTTCATGTGCCTGATCGAATAATCCTTACAACAAAGGATTGCAGTTGCGCCCACAAGACGCAACAATTTCAATTGTAAATAGATAGAACAACAATTTACTTCTGGGTAAGTAGAACATTATTCATAGCGTAATACAGCCAGGTTGTGCTGATTACGTTGTTCATAGCGTAATACGGCCAGATTGTGCTAATTACGTTAATTTTTGGTTGCACTCCACCAGAGTAACCGGCCAGTTTGTACTGATTACTCTAGCTATATATTTTTTGCCGCCCTTTGCTCTGAATGGCTTAATACATAGCCGTCCTCTGCTGCCGTCCTCTGCTCTTTATGGCAAAGTCATCGTTGTATATAATTGCTGTCATGCTCTGCGGCCCTCTGCTCTGCACGGCTAAGTAGCTCGTTACCATGGAGTGGCCTAGCCAGGTTGTGCAGGCCGATCCAACATCAAGTGACCATACTAAACATTGAATTCTTATACTAATGAAGAACAATCTACTTCTAGGTCCAGTTACCAACCGATTACTTTACTGCTTACTATCTGGTTACAAGCCGATTACCGAACCACTTTTCACCTGTTTACCAACCGACTACTGAATCGATTACCATCTGGTATCAGCCGATGACCGAACCGATTACCATCTGGTTACCAGCCGATTACCGTACCGATGACCATCTGGTTACCAGTCGATTACCGAACCGATTACCATCTGGTTACTTAGCCGATTACCGACGATTACCATCTTGTGCTACAGAGATTTCAACTAAGCATAATAAGGAATTAATACCTTTATAAGTATAATAAGGAATTATTATACGGGCTCCAGAGCAGAAATCATCAGGCAAGACATCGCTTCATATATATGTGAGTTAATTTTTTAAAATTAATTATACTGTGCAACTTTTTTGAGGTCATCGTTTTGGGACTTAGATTTGATAATCTATCATCAAAGTACTTGTCCAAACTTTTCTTTTTTCACCAGTTTGTAGATTTTTGAATTAGATAACTCCTAAACTCATCTACAAATTTATATCGAATGTGCCGAAACTTTTGCAGTGTCATTTTGCTCCCCAGTTTATTAAAAATTAAATTATTTTTCTTTACATTTTCTTCATTTATTTTATGTAAACCAAAATGTTATTATTTCATTCATATAAATTTGCGAATTTAAATTAGCTACGACCGTTGCAATAAAATAATAGGAGAACTTCTTGTATTTTGTTTATGATTCCATTTTCTATATTTTATATTCATTTTTGAGTCATCTTCAGGATTTAAAAATTATGAACTCTGCCAAAAATATGTTTCATCAGTCAGCTTTATATGAAAATATATGTAATAAATATATATAATATATACAATAATATAGCTGACTGACTACACATATTTGTGGCACAGTTCATAATTTTTTTATCCTGAAGATGGCTTAAAAATTCATATAAGATACAGAAAATAGAAGCATAAACAAAATACAAGAAGTTTTCCTTTTATTTTATTACAACGGTCGTAGCTCAACTTAGCAACAAAGCATGGAAATCTTAAGAATGCGATTACAGCAGCACATTAAATTATAATTTAATCATTTTGGTGCTCTCCCCCCTGGATGTGCATTTAAAAAATTAATAAACGCCGTTTTCATTTCTTCTGTGTTCCGTACGCACGATTTGAGTAAAGAAGTCTTTTCTTGTTCCAACTGATACAATTTTTCATCTGTTTCTCCTTAATCTTCTTCGTGTCTCTTCATCTCGACAGTCTGCTCTTTAATCAAATTACATTCAGTAACACTAAATTACATTCAGTGTTAGAATTCACAATTGGTTTCTGTTCAGTTCCGAACAACAACAATAAGAATTTGTTAGTTCCGAGCAACAACAATAAGTTATTTATAAGTAGTTGTAGGCACACAAATAGGTAATCATAACAGCAAAACACAAAACAACAAGGCTAGCCAGTAAGTGCCAAAAAAGCGGAGCTTGCAAAAATAACCGACATATGAGTGTAGTTGATATTCTTCATCTGTTTTGCCAGTGTGGCTATTTTGTAATACAATTCTTAAGTGCAATGTGATGAACAATATTTCAAGGGCTGCTTAACCGCTTTTGTCAATTTTTCATTTTGTTGTTATGCGTAAATTCATTTTTATATACACATATACATTTATATTATTTATTAGTTTAACATAATTTACTATCAATATTTGGAAATAATTTTGTATAATAAGAAAGAAAACTTATAAATAAAGTAGTAATCACACGGTGTGACGACTAAAAAAGCACAAGCAAACCTTATAGAAATTCTTAAAGAGGATCATGTTGTGAGTTCATCGCACCTTGTCAGATTTCTCAATGTCGTCACAATTTTTTGTAATTAATTTTTTAAGTTGAAGTGTTCAAATTTTGTTATGCCGACTTTCATTGAATTTTTACAGCCATTTACCTTGTCGGAAATAAAAACTAAATTGCACTTCTTTTCAGTAGAATTTCACGTAGAATAAGACTGTATAAAAAGAAATTTGATTTAATACACAATGAAGCGTGTAGCGAAGCAAATTCTTTAGTGTTTCGTTAATTTCACAAAAAAAGCATGTTTCTATGAATTTTTTTGACATAATGTTGCATGAAAAAAATTATTATTTTCACAAAAACTCATTGTTATTTTCACTTAAACTCATTGCACGTATATGTACCATTTCATTGAACTCAAATATATCAAAATCGGTTGAGAATTAGCTGATTGGTGGCAATTTTAACGTTTTTTTTTTTCGACATAGAACACCGATTCCCTTGCTTTTATACAAAGTGTTGCCATTTTGTCAAATCTTAACCGATTTTGGTCATCTTTGAGTCGTTGGAAAGAAGGATTGGTAAGTGACATTGTCAATATAGAACTTTAACTAACTGTCAATATAGAACCCGCTTAATTTCACGTTACAGCTTTTTCAGTACCCATTTTTATTTTTTGTATTTTTTTATGTCACTTACCATACCTTCTTTCCAACGACTCAAAGATGATCAAAATCGGTTAAGATTTGACGAAATGGCAACACTTTGTGTAATAGCAAGCCTATACAAGAGAATCGGTGTTTTATGACGAAAAAAAAAACGTTAAAATTGCCACCAATCAGCTAATTCTCAACCGATTTTGATATATTTTAGTTCAATGAAATGGTACAAACATGCGCAATGAGTTTAAGTGAAAATAATAATGTTTTTCATGCAACATTATGTCAAAAAAATTCATAGAAACATGAATATTTTTGTGAAATTAACGAAACACTAAAGAATTTGCTTCGCCACACGCTTCATTGTGTATTAAATCAAATTTCTTTTTATATAGTCTTATTCTAAGTGAAATTCTACTGAAAAGAAGTGCAATTTTGTTTTTATTTCCGACAAGGTAAATGGCTGTCAAATTCAATGAAAGTCGGCATAACAAAATTTGAACACTTCAACTTGAAAAATTAATTACAAAAAATTGTGACGACATTGAGAAGTCTGACAAGGTGCGATGAACTCACAACATGATCCTCTTTAAGAATTTCTATAAGGTTTGCTTGTGCTTTCTTTTTTGGTCGATTTCGTCACATAGTGTCATTATACTCGGTGATATTCAAAAGCAACACCTTGAAGAGGTTGTAATTATTTCCAAGCGGGCTGAATAGGTTCAAGTGCCTGGTTAACCAATCAATCAAGCGGGTTGAATAGGTTCAAGTGCCTAGTTAACCAATTAACAAATAAACAAAATAATAATTCTTTATAAAAAAAAAACAAAAAAAAAACAAATTGGCCATTTCAGCCCTTGAAAGGACTTTGACCGAGCTTCTTATGATCAATTGTGTTGTGAGTGTTATTAAATGTTTGCACACAATTGACCGAGAACTGGACCTACATTTTTTATGCCGACTCCGAACGGCTAAAGTTCATGTTCTAAAGAAGCTTTACATGGCATTATTTACTCTCTGAGGTTTGCCATTGTCTGCAGAGAGGTGGTGACCGATTAGAAAAATTTTTTATTGAAAAAACTTTTCGCCGCGGCTGGGGATCGAACCCGGGCTCCGAACATGTTAAGCCACACACTTAACCTGCATGCCACGGTCACCACATACGGTCTTTATAATCTTGAATAATTAATCAATAAGAACTCGAGCAGGTTCATGTGCCTGATCGAATAATCCTTACAACAAAGGATTGCAGTTGCGCCCACAAGACGCAACAATTTCAATTGTAAATAGATAGAACAACAATTTACTTCTGGGTAAGTAGAACATTATTCATAGCGTAATACAGCCAGCTTGTGCTGATTACGTTGTTCATAGCGTAATACGGCCAGATTGTGCTGATTACGTTAATTTTTGGTTGCACTCCACCAGAGTAACCGGCCAGTTTGTACTGATTACTCTAGCTATATATTTTTTGCCGCCCTTTGCTCTGAATGGCTTAATACATAGCCGTCCTCTGCTGCCGTCCTCTGCTCTTTATGGCAAAGTCATCGTTGTATATAATTGCTGTCATGCTCTGCGGCCCTCTGCTCTGCACGGCTAAGTAGCTCGTTACCATGGAGTGGCCTAGCCAGGTTGTGCAGGCCGATCCAACATCAAGTGACCATACTAAACATTGAATTCTTATACTAATGAAGAACAATCTACTTCTAGGTCCAGTTACCAACCGATTACTTTACTGCTTACTATCTGGTTACAAGCCGATTACCGAACCACTTATCACCTGGTTACCAACCGACTACTGAATCGATTACCATCTGGTATCAGCCGATTACCGAACCGATTACCATCTGGTTACTTAGCCGATTACCGACGATTACCATCTTGTGCTACAGAGATTTCAACTAAGCATAATAAGGAATTAATACCTTAATAAGTATAATAAGGAATTATTATACGGGCTCCAGAGCAGAAATCATCAGGCAAGACATCGCTTCATATATATGTGAGTTAATTTTCTAAAATTAATTATACTGTGCAACTTTTTTGAGGTCATCGTTTTGGGACTTAGATTTGATAATCTATCATCAAAGTACTTGTCCAAACTTTTCTTTTTTCACCAGTTTGTAGATTTTTGAATTAGATAACTCCTAAACTCATCT
Source organism: Tetanocera ferruginea (assembly GCA_958299015.1). Classification (NCBI taxonomy): domain Eukaryota; kingdom Metazoa; phylum Arthropoda; class Insecta; order Diptera; family Sciomyzidae; genus Tetanocera; species Tetanocera ferruginea. Next base: position 57,446,848 of record OY282641.1, on the reverse strand, counting down.
ACAAATTTATATCGAATGTGCCGAAACTTTTGCAGTGTCATTTTGTTCCCCAGTTTATTAAAAATTAAATTATTTTTCTTTACATTTTCTTCATTTATTTTATGTAAACCAAAATGTTATTATTTCATTCATATAAATTTGCGAATTTAAATTAGCTACGACCGTTGCAATAAAATAATAGGAGAACTTCTTGTATTTTGTTTATGATTCCATTTTCTATATTTTATATTCATTTTTGAGGCATCTTCAGGATAAAAAAATTATGAAGTGAGTAATGAAATCGCACTCAATATCGATGAGCGGTAACCAAAACATTCGCATGCATTGAGTGCAGCACACGCCGATAATGCAGTGCTAGCTTATTAGTCACTGAATGCATTGCCGTTTGTGACAACGAAACGTAGGGTCGGCAGTGTGCACATATGAGAGCACACTACACCCTCACCCTTAAGAGAAAAATTAGGGGTGACAATAATTTTTCTTAAATATGTTATTAAACGATATATGTGTATTTATGATAGGCGGCTTAGAATTATATAATTAAAGTCATAAAATACGATAAGTATGATATAATGTAACAATTCTATAATATATTTGGGATTTAAATTAATTAAATATTTTGCTGGTCTTAAATTATTGTCTTATATGGTTTTAGTTGGTATTTGTGTACTTTTTTATGTACTCCATTGTTGAAGAGATAAACACTTAAATTACTGTGAGTGTGAATCCCTTGGCCTGCAACCTCGCTCGACAGCCCTGTCAAGAAATTTGACAGTTCTTGCTTATTCCCTTTGCTCGCTCATTCGTAGCGACTATGAAACAAGTTGCTAAAATTCTGTGAATTCATTCCAATTCCAACTGAAGAGCGGGTCGCAAGCCAAGGGAGTCACACAAAAGTGTAAGTTTATATTACTTGAAGTTAATAAATTGTTTTAAAATTGTTCTAAATTAACTAATAGGAAATAAAACGTGTTCAAGCGTATTTAAACGCAATCAGAAACGTTTTTATTTGCCCTCCCAGCCCGCGGAATCAACAAGTTTTTATTTCACTTTTATTACCGTGCCAAGGGGCCTGGCAAGAGACTTGCCGGCAACAGAAGAACACACACACTCACATGAGGACAATTTTTAATTTTTGAAACAACACGGCAGTGAAGCTTAATAAGCAAATTTCACTGCTGGTAAAAACGCTGTTGGTTATAGCTGCACATAGCGGAGCATCAAATATACCCGAGTTTTAACTGCACGCATCCTGTGAGGCGGAACGCTAGCAAGACGAAACCGTGAATAATAAGAAGTCTGCTTTTCTGCTACTCGTCGGGTGGTCAGGTGAGTGCCTTTTTAAAGTTGATTGGGGTAGGGAAAAAATTGGTTTGGTGTGAGTCATTATAGTAGTAGAAAAAAAATTTGGTATACTTTATTCGTAAAATCGCTGTCCGCCATTGCAACCACCATTTTACAATGCCTACCAAGAGGTCAAGATCCGACTCGGCTGCCAATGCACCCGAAGATAACAGCAGTGCCGACGAGCTGAACGAAACGATCCGTCAGCCCGTAGCTTCAACTGCAAAGGCTGAATCGCTTGAAGTGAGGTTAGGTGAGATGATGAAGGAAATCCAGGCATTACGTGCGGAAGTCGCCAGAAGCAACCAAGGCATTGAAGATCGCGCACCACGAATATCAGATGCTGAATTTAGGACAACAGCCATGAATGGTTGTGAGGCAGAAGTTGGCAACGCAATCTCGGTAGCAGTAGAAAATTTAAATCGCACGCTATCAACAGCAAGAACTGAACAGACGCGCACCTTGTATGATTTGCCTATGTTTGATGGGCAGCCTGAAGATTGGCCAATGTTCAAAGAGGCATTCATGATGACAACGGACGAATATGGCTACAATAATAGGCAAAATATGCTGCGGCTACAAAAAGCAATCCAAGGCAAAGCGCGTGAAGAAGTTGAGTGCTTGCTGATACATAGCAAAAATGTGCATATAGTGATCGAGACGTTGCAAACGCGATTTGGAAGGCCTGAACAGCTAGTAAAAAGTCAAATAACGAAGGTTCGTAATTTTCCAAATATTCAAGAAGAGCGCATCGATCTGCTTGTGCCTTTTGCGACGAAGGTGCATAATTTAACTTCATTTTTGGAAGCTGCTGATTGTGACCATCATCTCTCCAACCCAGCATTAATGGATGAATTATTAATGAAGCTACCGGTGCAGCGTCGTTTGGATTGGGCACGACGTGCTATTACGTTGGGATCTAGAACAACAGTAAGGCATTTTAGCGACTGGTTGCAAGAGCTTGCCAGTATGGTGAACGTTGCGGGCGTAAGTGCTCCTGATCAGCGTCGTGAGACACGCACAAGAGAAGATAGGCGCGCTAAGTTCTTCTTAACAGACAATGTTTCTAGGCAATCCTCAGGTGGCGGCTGCGAAGTGTGCTCAGGTGGACATGAAGTGGGAAGCTGCTTGCAGTTTATAAATCTCAACTTGCAGAAAAGGTGGCGCATCGTACGGCAGCAGCAGTTGTGTTTTAACTGCTTGAGAAGCGGTCATCGAATCGACCGTTGCACACAACAGCACGAGTGTGAAATCGAAGGCTGCCGGAAACGGAGGCATAGGCTCCTACATGAGCAGCGTGAACCAAACGAAAGGTTGGAACGACCACTGGGATCGCAACAGGTGTTCGCAGCTACAACATTGCAATCATTGAATGATAAGCCACTGTTCAAAATACTACCAGTAAAACTATTCGCCAACGGAAAAGAAGTCGAGTGTCACGCGTTCCTGGACGACGGGTCAGCCATATCGCTTATGAACCGCTGCCTTGCAGAGAAGCTTGGTCTAAAAGGCCCAATGGAAAATTTGACCTTGCAGTGGTTCGGGAACAACACGGTCACAGAGCCCACCAGCCGCCACGATATCGCTATTTCTGGTGTTGGTAAAAATTCAAGGATGTTTGATCTGAAGGGTGTTCGGACAGTGCGAAATCTTCAGCTGCCAAAGCAAACAATAAACATGGCTGACTTGCATTGGAAATACCGACATTTGAAGAAGATACCATTCTCAGCTTACGATTCAGCTAGACCAGAACTTTTAATTGGCTTGGACAACGTCCACTTGAGTGTACCACGAAGAGTTTCAGCGAGACGTTTTAAGGGACCGGCTGTTGTTCTGACGAAACTTGGCTGGGTAGTTTATGGAAACGATGAAGGTGATGCTGCAGTTAAAAGTCATGGCGTTTACTTCGCGCAAGGCGATAGTTCAGATGAACTAACGAGACTGGAAATGCAAGTCAAACGAATGGTCGACGATGAGCTAGTTGTGCGTCAAGCGGATCCCGTGGAGGCAGCTGCCATAGTACGAGCTAACCAGTTGCTAGAGGAAACAACTATACGCCAGGGCATGCGGTTTGAGACAGGATTGCTGTGGTCACGCGATAACTTAATTTTACCTTCTAGTCGTAAGATGGCGATGAAAAGATTCCTAAACCTAGAAGGCAAATTTCAGCGGGATGATAACCTTTTTAAGCATTATGCTCGCGTCATGCTAGAATACGAAAGGAAGGGCTATTGCAGAAAATTAAGTGAAACTGAGCAGCTGGAAAGAGGACCCCGCACTTGGTATCTACCCCACTTTGGTGTTTACGTCGCTGAATTCAGTTTTACTTAGCGGATCGGAGCAGGGTCCACCATTATTAAATATTCTTTTAAAATTCAGGCAAAGGGTCGTCGGCGTGTGCGCTGATATCGTAGAAATGTTCCACCAGGTGGTAATACGCAAAGAGGATAGAGCAGCACAACGTTTTCTTTGGAGAGCTGATCGAGAGAAGCCTGTGGAAGAATATGAAATGATGGTGATGACTTTCGGAGCAACATGTTCTCCTTGCTCAGCGCAATATGTTAAAAACGTGAATTGCCAAGAGTTTCGTGCGCAATTTCCAGAAGCAGCTGAGGCAATCATCAACAATCATTATGTTGATGACTTCGTTCACTGTTTTGAGAACGAAGATGAAGCGATTCGAATAACAAAAGAGGTCATTTGGATTCACGAGCAAGGTGGATTCGATTTGAAGAAAATTATTTCAAACTCGCCACTGATAAACAGTACATTTAATCCGGAGGTGGCAGCAGGAACAACCTTTAATTTGGAAAGGGGCGAGTATGCTGAATTTCAGAAGGTGCTTGGAATGCAGTGGGACATTCAGCAAGACGCATTAAAATTTGTTCTTACATTTGGCAAGGTGGATCCAGCAATCGTTAATGATGAGCGCAGGCCAACGAAACGCGAGGTGCTACGAGTAACCATGTCTTTATTCGATCCATTTGGCATGGCCGCGGAATACTTGCTGGTGGCCAAACTTTTGCTGCAATCCATCTGGCGCAAGGGTATTGATTGGGACCAGGCTATCCCTGAAGAAGACCATGACACTTGGAAAAAATGGCTCGGTATGCTTAAGCAGATAGCTGACATCAGTGTCCCACGCTGTTATGGCAAGGAATTTTCAAAGTCATCGATGGAACTGCACATTTTTGCGGACGCTAGCGAAGAAGCTTATGCAGCGGTTGGTTACTGGAGGATTCCAGATGGAGCCAGCGTGAAGCTTGCGTTTGTATGCGGTAAAACAAAATGCGCTCCGATGAAGTTAACATCGATTCCTCGCCTAGAGCTTCAGGCAGCAGTTTTGGCCACACGTCTTCGGAAGCTAATCCTCAGCCATCATAAATTCATGCCCAGCCGAACGTTTATGTGGAGCGACTCCAAAACCGTCCTCGCGTGGATACATTCCGATCACCGCCGATATAAGCCCTACGTGGCGCACCGAATAAACGAAATATTGGAAGACAACGAAATAGCAGAATGGCGATGGTTGCCAAGCGCTTTGAATCCAGCTGACTTCGGAACGCGCAAGAAAGATGGGAAAAGACAATCGTTTTGGGTGACAGGACCAAAATTTTTAATGAGACCTGAATCCGAATGGCCGAGCGCACATCCGCCTTTGGATACATCCGAGGAGCTGCGCGCTAAGTTCACCTGTATGGTCATAAATAATAGCTGTGATATCTTCATGAAGTTTTCATGCTTCCTGCACATGACTCGAGTTTTTGCATGGATTCGCCGATTCTATGCCAATTGTCGAAGAGTTAAAGGCGAAAAAATGAGTGGTTGTCTAAGAGTATCTGAGCTCGAAAGAGCTGAATCGATGATCTGTAAAAGCGTGCAAGCCTCTGTCTATGCTGATGAGTACGAGGCGCTTAGAGCCAAACAAGAGATTGACAGAACCAGTAAGATCAGAACATTGACACCTTATTTGGACAGTCGAGGCGTTATCCGAGTAGGCGGAAGGATCGATGGCGCTACAGCGGTACCGCATTATATGAGACGGCCGATTATCATGCCACAAAGGCATCACGTCACCAATCTCATAGTTGACTTTTATCACTGTTTATGGAAGCATCAAAATCAAGACACGATCCTGGCAGAAGTTCGTCGAAAATATTGGATTCCTCACCTCAGAGCCGAAGTTCGTAGAGCAGCTTCTCGATGTCAGAAGTGTAAAAACGCCTCGGTAGCACCGGTGGTGCCTCAGATGGGACAACTCCCACGTGATAGAACAACACCCTTTGTCAGACCGTTTTCATACGTAGGCCTTGATTTTATGGGACCATTCCAGATAATCATCGGAAGGCGCACTGAAAAGCGATGGATTGCCCTCTTCACTTGCCTCACCATTCGCGCGGTACATCTAGAAATAGCTCGTGACCTTACCACCGATACATGCCTCATGTGCATACGGAATTTTATCAACAGGAGAGGGACACCAGTGCGCATTCGATCTGACAATGGTACGAATTTTGTTGGTGCTGCTAACGAACTACAGCGACAATTCAACGAGTTTCAAAATGGAAAGATTGCGAATGCTCTTACAAATCAGAAGGTAGAATGGTTGTTTAATTGTCCTATGAACCCGCATGCTGGTGGCTGCTGGGAACGCCTAGTGAGAAGCGTCAAGAGAGCGATGGGACACGCGTTATACGGCGTAAATCTTCAAGAACATGCACTTTTTAGTTTAATGTGCGAGGCTGAGAATATTGTTAATTCTAGACCACTGACTCATATACCACTAGACACGCCAACCGATGAACCGATGAACCTCACCCCCAATCACTTTCTTATAGGTACAGCAAACTCCGTACAGACACCTCACCCCGACGAAGAAAGACTCCGAGCGACCAGAAAGCAGTGGAGAAAGGTACAGCAGTTGCAGCAAAGCTTCTGGAAAAGATGGGTGTCAGAATATCTTCCAGACTTGTGCAGAAGGACCAAGTGGTGCGAAGTCGTAAGGCCTCTTGCGTTGAATGATATCGTGCTCATTTGCGACAACAGTGTGCATCGTTCCAAATGGCAAATGGGTAGAATTACTAAGGTGTTCTCAGGGAAGGATTCACAAGTGAGAGCAGCTGAAGTAACCACCAAGGCAGGAATTCTGAAACGACCAGCGTGCTTGATTGCCAAGTTAGATGTCCGTGAATCCTAGGGTTTGGATTCACGGGGTCCGGGATGTTGAAGAGATAAACACTTAAATTACTTAAGTGTGCATCCCTTGGCCTGCAACCTCGCTCGACAGCCCTGTCAAGAAATTTGACAGTTCTTGCTTATTCCCTTTGCTCGCTCATTCGTAGCGACTATGAAACAAGTTGCTAAAATTCTGTGAATTCATTCCAATTCCAACTGAAGAGCGGGTCGCAAGCCAAGGGAGTCACACAAAAGTGTAAGTTTATATTACTTGAAGTTAATAAATTGTTTTAAAATTGTTCTAAATTAACTAATAGGAAATAAAACGTGTTCAAGCGTATTTAAACGCAATCAGAAACGTTTTTATTTGCCCTCCCAGCCCGCGGAATCAACATCCATTATAATCTATAATAGTATTAACTCCTATTCTATCTTATATTCTAAATGGGCCCTTATAAGGTAATTGGTTTTTATTTCTATCTTCTATTTTAAGTAAAACTAAATCTCCTATATCTGCTCTTAGTGTATTTGTGTAGTCTAAATTCTTATTTGTGCGCTTTTCTTTAGCTCGTGTGAGCATCTCTTTTGCCTTATTTAGAGCAAAAATCAACCTAGTACGCATTTCGCTCAGGTAACTTTCGAAATCATAAAACTTTGTGTGTGAGTTGTAAATGTCATTTGGTAATGTCGCTAGTTTTCCATATACTAATTCATGTGGTGTGTATCCTGTGTCTATGTGTGGAGTCGTGTTGTAAGTAAATGTGAAGTATGGGATCCACTTGTCCCATTCGTGGTCAGTAGCTGTTGTCAATAAAAATTCGTGTAGCACTCTGTGGTTTCTTTCGAGAGAGCCTATTGTCTGGTGATGGTATGGCGTCGAAAATGTTTGTTTAATCTTCAAAAGTGTACATATGTTACGCATTAGTTCATTTTTGAATTCAGTGCCATTATCTGATTTCAACACTTGAAAGTGACCAAATTTTAGAATTACTTGCTCAACCAATGTTCTTGCAACAGTGTCTGCATCTTTTGTTGACATTGGATGCGCAATTACAAATTTTGTCAGTTCGCATTGTATTGTCAGTATGTAGCGGTACTCGTTGGAAATTCGTAATGGTCCTACAGTGTCAATTGACAATGTCTGAAAACTATTGCTAGGGGTGTCTGTTAGCGTGAGTGGTTCTTTTGTGTGAAGTGTTTGTTTACTTTTTGCACATTTATCACAGCGTGACACAAATTTCTTTACCATCTTGCCCATGTTCTTCCAAACATATCTTTGTTTTAATTTTATAAGTGTTTTTCTGACACCTAGGTGGCCTGTGTTATGGAAATCGTTAATTAGTTTGAACTTTGTAAGGTCATCTTGTATCCTTTTTGGTGGTTCATAAATTAGTATTTTTAATTGAGGACTTTGAGGACTGTTTCTTTTTTGAATATTTTGTTGTATCTTTGTATAAGCTTCTTTAAATTCTTTATTTGTATATAATTGGAATATTTTATCATTGTTGGCTAGCGCTAGTTCTTTAATATTCTCTTTTTTCATTTTAGATATCAGTTTCTTCATAATCGAATCTAGATTCGTTGAATTATCGCTGTATCCCGCATGCATTTTAAAATTATTTTGTTTAGATCTTAGCTTCTCCGAAAACGAAACTGGTTTCGATGGATTATCACTAATTCCTACGTGCACTACATTATTTTCAATATATATTTTACTTTCATTATTATTGACCATATAAAACTTTAAATTCTTCATATTCCTGACGTCTGTAACGGATGTACAATCCCATATCGGAAGCTGATCAGACTTCTGGGTGTTGTCACCATCCACAAAGTTTTCTTCATTATTTTTATCATTTGCCTCTGTATTTTTAATGGCTTCTTTATGTGCCATGCCTCTTGTAATTATTAACGTTCTTTTTGCTTTTTCATCATTTTCTTGTGGTATCATTTGTTTTAAAGTCTCAGAGTCTAATTGGATTCTTGATAGTGCGTCTGCGTTAGTGTTCATACTACCCTTTTTGTATATTATGTCATATTCATAGTCACTTAGGTCTAGGCGAATCCTAGTCATTTTTGAGGAAGGGTTTTTGTGAGAAAATAATGAGATCAGTGGTCTATGATCAGTTACAACAGTAAATTTTCTACCGTAAAGGTATGGTTTGAAGAAGTTTATTCCCCAGTGAATAGCTAATAATTCTTTTTCAATGACTGGTTTATTCAAATCATGCTTTTGCAGTGATTTACTGGCGTAAGATATTGGTAGATCTTTGCCTATTTCGCCTTGCGAGAGTACAGCGCCTAAGCCATAATTTGAAGCATCTGTCGTTAGAATGAAAGGTTTGCTAAAATCTGGGTATTGTAATAAAGGTGGTTTTGTTAATTTATCTTTTAATGTGTCGAAAGCGTTTTGATGTTCTTCAGACCATATAAACGTTATGCCTTTCTTTAAGAGTACATTAAGGCTCTTTGCAATATCTGCGAAGTTTGGAATGAATTTTCTATAGTAGTTGCAGAATGCAACGTATCGCCTAACTTCATCTGCATTTTTCGGAGTTGGATAATTTTTTACAGTATCGTAATTAGCTGGGTCAGTTCTGACTCCTTCACTTGTGATAAGATGTCCTAAATATACTACTTCAGGACGTTAAAACAACATTTGGCCGCATTTAATTTTAAATTATGTCTTTGAAGTCTTTCTAATACCTTTATTAAATTTTGGTTGTGGTGATTTATGCTACATCCATGGATAATTATGTCATCCACGTAAAGAAAAGCATTTGATTCTAAGTCTGCGAGTGCAATAGTGAGCATCCGTTGGAAACTGTTTGAAGAGATCTTTAGTCCGAAAGGTAGTCGTTTGAATTGAAAATGTCCGTTTGTCGTGGAAAAAGCTGTTAAAGGTCGTGATTCATTTTCTAGTTCAATTTGATGAAATGAACTGGTCATATCGAGTGTTGAATGAACTGTTTGAATGTGTGGCAGTCTGTAGTTTTTGATGTATACTGGTATGTTGTCGTGATGTTTTGTTTATAAAAATTATTTGTTGTCAGAGGTTCGTTATCTAGGTGGAATATGTCTTGATATTTTTTGAAAATATTATTTAGTTCGTCTTTAATTTTTGTGTCATTACATTGTATGTCAAGTGTTTCCAAAATCTTACTGAAACGTTTTTGTGAGTGTATATGATTTTTGCTATTATAACACTGTTTTACAAATAACGAAAAGTTGTTTGTACTTTGAATGCCACTATTCTTTTCTCATGTAAAATCGGTCGCTGATTTCGAAAAAAAATTTTTTTTTTCTGTCACTCCGTTTTCGAGATATTGCCCACTGTAGGGTTTTCAACGAAAAAAGTTGGTTCCACTTAACTGCATATATCTCCTGAACCAACAACAGTAATCAAACAAATGATATATCAAATAAAAGCTTATAAAATTTCTTACAAACAATGCAAACATGATTTTTTGGTCGAGCTGTTAGTTTTGGCGGAATTAATTCAAATATCGGGGATTTTTTTTATTTTTCAGAAAAATTTCCAAAAAAAGACAAAATAGTTGCAAATTTCGTTAAAAAATCAAAATATTTTGTTGCTTTTGATATTTTTTACTAAAAACCTTTATTTTTCCAAAAAAAATAAGCTATTGTTGAAGAAAATCTATTGAGAAATGAAAAAGTTGTATTTAATGGAACGAAAGCACCCAAGTTATGTTTTTTTTACAAATTTTATTGTCATATAAATAAATTGGGTTATTGTACTATAATTTTTTATTTTTCATTTTTATTGTTCATAGGAATGTTCATAGGAAAAGTCAAGAGTTTTGCGAAAGAAAAGATAAGAACAAACACGCTACAATAAAAACAGGTAGGCTCACGACTGAGAGTGCAACCGTCGAAACCGTCACAGCAAAACGTCTGATTTCGACACTTATGGCTATAAGAAAGAGAGCCCACCTGTTTTTATTATGCCATGTGAATACTTATTTTGTGTTTTTTGACATTTTCGGCGGTCGCGCTCTGAGTCGTGGACCTACCTGCCTTTATTGTACCTGCAGCACTTTCGAGATGCATAAAAGCAAAAATATTCATGCATTATACTAAAAAACGTGGCAAACAAAGGGACGCACAATTTGTAACGAAAGGAAAAAATAAGATATACTTCAAAATAAAATGAGTAAAAGACTGCGAGAATTCCAGTGTAAAAACTACCCAGATATTTTCTGCTACGTGTGCGGTGAATTTACTTTCGAAAAGAAACGAGTCAATTTTACGAATTTACTCCAAATGTCATATCTATTTTATTTTGGTATTGCGGCTGAGAACATTGGTGAATCATGGACGCCAAGTATTTTGTGTCAATCGTGCAAATTAATATTGTCTGAATGGAGCTCGGGTAAAAAACGATACATGAAATTCGATGTTCCGATGATCTGGAGACAACCGTTTTGCCACCTAAACGATTGCTATTTTTGTCTTGCCAAAGTGACTGGTGTTGGAAAACACAAACGAGTGACATACGCCACTGTTCCGAATGTTTCATTGCCAGTATCTCATTCTGACGATGTTCCATATCCTACTTGTCCCGATTCAACACGCGAAAATAATCGAAAATCCGTAGATTCAATGGAGTCGGAAGGTACCACAGGTGGTAGTACTATTACAACTGAAAACACAACTCACCTTTTATCGCAAGCGCAGCTTAATGATTGGATAAGAGATTTGGAACTGTCAAAGGAAAAATCGGAATTGCATGGTTCTCGTTTGCAACAATTCAACTTTTTGAGACCCGATGTTATAGTACGTTCACACTGATTTCTAAATGCGCATTTAGAAGTTCGAAAATTCAACCAAATGTCAAGTGTTCACATTAGGGAGAAGCGTAAAATGCGAATTTAAATTGACAAGTATTCGAACATGCATTGACAAGTATTCGAATATGCCGAACATTTATAAGGCTGTGTGCCAATCGGAAACTTTTCACACGTGGTAGGAAGGAAAAATCTGAGTTTAACAAAATTTCTGTCTATTGAAATTGAATTGTCATTTTTACTGTGCCAAATGAAGTATGAAAAGTTAACTGCTGCGTTTTCTAATACTTTTCTTATTCAAAATTATATATGTTTAATAAATACTGTTGCTTTGCGTAAAATAAGATTATTAAAGCAATAGTTGTGTAAACATGTATATAAATTAAACAAAAAACCATTTGGTCTTTTGACAAAAATAGGTCGTCGTCAATGTTATATCTATATTGTGTTAATTTGTTGAAAATGCATAACCAATGAATGCTGCTCAGTACATATGTAGTTCAACTTAGTATTTTGTACTGAAATGTATTGAAATGTAAAACAAAATCGACGTTTCTACACATGTAAAATTTTTCACTTATCAGTTTAGTGTACTTAACCATCAATTTATTCATAATTATTTTCAATCAACATGTTTTTGATATCATTTTATTCCATTTGTAAAATATACTTATGAAAAAAAAATCAGTAGCAGTGCTAAAATTTTGTCCACCGAACCTAAAAACCTTAAAACTTAACACGCACTCCAAAAAAATCTCACTTAGTCTTGACCTTGCAACACCAGAAGTTGCAAATTTTTAGTAAACCATACAAAATTTGAACACGTGCTTTGAAAAAAAAGTTCCAGTTGTACCCATTCTAAAATTAACCTTGATGTATTTTACGGTGATTCCCAAAATATTTTGGCTATACCGAAATCCGTCAGTAAGCTAAACCATTTTGCAAAAACCTCCAAAAATCATGTTTTCCGTATATGTATTATTTACAAGTGTAATAGTTGTAAGCAAATAAACTGTCTCAAGTTATAGGCCTGAAAAAGTTCGTTCAATCTGCATCAAAAATTTGAAAATATTTGCAATTGCATTAATGATAATGTTTTCATGTATTTTTTTAGATTATTTTCACAAAACTTCAAATAACTTTATTATTTCTTATACAATTTCGTTATCAATATACCATTGGAAAAGTATGGACGGCTGTCATTTATTTTTGGACAGAATTGCTTAAACCGAATAACAAAAAAGGACTAATTAAAAAAAAAATTATATTGGAGAAAAGATCTGCTGGAAAAATACTGTAAACCATCAATAGGCATGTGCGGCTCTTTGTTTAATAATGTGTGGCTCTTATTTTATTTCCCCATTTGTGTGCATTTACCTGAAGGTAAAATTTTCTAAATCCAAAATACTGTATATTTATACTCTATAATTACATTTATAAATCCTTATATACATTACATTTTGAGCACAACACCACCGCCCGCACATTGCTGTAATGAAAAATTAATATATTCTGAATATTAACAGCATCCAGAAACATCATCAAGCAATACTATTTTTTCAGAAAAAAAAGTCAAAAAAATGTGGCTTATATATATTACACAACCCTCCTCTTAATTTTTCCAAACTTCAATGCAACTAAGACATGCTTTTTTCTTTAATTTTCGCTTGTGTCAAAAATTCTCTTCCCTCTTGTCAAAATTTATACCATACCCTGAGTATCAATCCGAGTCAAAAGTTTCCGATTGGCACACAGCCTAAGCAAAACAATCTGACAGTAAACAAAATTGACAACTAATGAAACGAATTCAAGTCAGATATGAGCAAAAAGTAGCGAGTAGCAGTTTTTCGAATATCGAATCAGGGTCGCAAACTGCTAAATGCTCATTAGAAGTAGCATTTAAGTGAATTAACTTGACAGAATTTTCTATGGGTAAATGCGCATTTAGAGAAGCATTAATGAAAAAAATGCGAATTAAGCTTTAAATGCGCATTTAGCTTCCAGTGTGAACATAGTATAAAGGTGACATACTACAGAAATCGTGAAAAACCGTTTGCTATACACATTACTAAGAATGACAATATCTGCTATTGCGTAGACATTCCTGGCTTATTTAATACCTTTGGTCAGCCGTACATTCCCAAAGAGTGGCGTTTTTTTATTGATGGCAGCAAAGTGAGCTTGAATGCGGTATTACTTCATATAGGAAACAAAAAGCCATCGATTCCGATCGCACATGCAGTCAACAAAAAGGAAACGTACGAAACAATGGCGAAGCTATTGACATGTATTAAATATGAACAACACGACTGGAAAATATGTTCTGATCTCAAAGTCGTTGGTATGCTTTGTGGTTTACAGAGTGGCTACACAAAGTACTGCTGTTTTCTATGCAAGTGGGATAGTTGAGCACGTGAACACCACTATTACAATAAGGACTGGCCAGAAAGAATTGAGTCGAAAGTTGGAGAGAGCAACGTCAAAAACGTTCCACTCGTCAAAAAGGAAAACATAATTCTCCCACCGTTGCACATCAAACTTGGACTTATGAAAAACACTGTCAAGGCGTTAGACAAAGAAACCGAAGAATCTCGGAGACGAGAGCGACGAACATGGGGAAAGATTCCACCAACAGATGAAAGTAATTGAGAATCGGTACCAAGGATTTTAGGACAAAGGAATGATGGGCGACGAATAATGTAAATTATTAAAAGAACAATAAAAATTGAGAATATATGATTTTATAACAACAACCTTTAATTCTCATTTTTTTTTATGGCAATAAAATAAGTCCAAATGCATAAATTGATAATCACACCATTTGGGTTCTTTCGTTCCATTGAACACAACTTTTTCATTTCTCAATAGATTTTCTTCAACAATAGCTTATTTTTTTTGGAAAAATAAAGGTTTTTAGTAAAAAATATCAAAAGCAACAAAATATTTTGATTTCTAAACGAAATTTGCAACTATTTTGTCTTTTTTTGGAAATTTTTCTGAAAAATAAAAAAAATCCCCGAAATTTGAATTTATTCCGCCAAAACTAACAGCTCGACCAAAAAATTATGTTTGCATTGTTTGTAAGAAATTTTATTAGCTTTTATTTGATATATCATTTGATTAATTACTGTTGTTGGTTCTGGAGATATATGCAATTAAGTGGAACAAACTTTTTTTTCGTTGAAAACCCTACAGTGGGCGAAAACGAAAACGGAGTGACAGAAAAAAAAAAAATTTTTTTCGGAATTAGCGACCGATTTTACATGAGAAAAGAATAGTGGCATTCAAAGTACATATTGGCTGTAAGCCAGTGTAATTTAAAATGTCATATTTGTCTAAAGAACCAGTTTCAAACTCAATTCCATTTAAAATTACTTCGTCATTTGTTGTATTTAATATTTTTATGTGCGTCATGCCGTTTTTCGGAGCTATTGAATTACTGAGAAAAATACCTTTTTGTATCTCTTTATTAAAAATCACTTTATCTTCTGTTAGTTGTAATCTGATCGGTTGAACAATTTCTGTTCTTGGTGTTACTTTTATTATCAGTGTGTTATGTGATTTCGAGTGCATTGGTAATATAATATGTGACTCATTAATTAAAATTGAAAACACGAATGTTTCATAGTCAATTTTGCAAAGAAATTTGTTTTCAGGAAATTCAGGAAACCCTGAATTTACCAATTGAAACTCATGTTCGCAAGATTTCTCCCCAAAATTAAGTTTTAGATTTATGCTACCTGTGCCCGTAATTTCAACAAATAGATATCTATCGGTGCATAGATACCTACCGTGTAAAAAATATTTCGTAATTTCAACTCTTCTGTACACCAAATCTATTAGGTAAACTACCGAGTATTTTACACGGTCCCTTCATGTTGGTTTATCTATTAGGTAAATAAAAATGTAAAAATATCTTATTTTACAAAAAGAAAACATTGTAATTGCTGTCAAAAATTATATAAATTATTTTAAATTATTTTAAAAAAATGAATAACGAATTATTTGAATTAAGAATTTTGCGACATTTTTTGCGTAGAAATAATTCTCAAAGAAAAAAACATAAGTTTAGAGAAAGACCAGATCATTTCTCTGCATGGAATGAATCTGAATTTCTCAAAAGGTTTCGCCTGTCCAAAAAGAGTGCTCAAATAGTTTTGGCACAGATTGAATCCAAGCTGACAACAACGGTGCAAAGGTGAGTTTTTGGTTTTTTGTTTGTTTGATTTAAAAATGAAGTTTTTACAGAAAAACCAATATTTCGCCAAGCTTGCAATTGTTGGTTTCACTGAGGTTTTTTGCATCCGGAAGCTTTCAAATAACTGCTGCTGATTTTGGAGGCATACACCAAACGACCGCTAGCAGAATTATAAGGCGTGTATCAGCAGCCATTGCTTCATTGTATGAAGTTTATGTGAAGCATCCATCAACAGAGGAAGAAATCTTGTTCACCCAAAGGCAATTCTACAAGATAGCGAAATTTCCTAGATGCGTAGGAGCGTTAGACTGTTCACATATTTCAATTCAATCACCTGGTAAACAACACCTTCTTATTGCCTTTTTTATTTTGTTTTTTGTGCATCTAATAATATTCATTTTTTCAAGGTGGTGAATTTGCAGAACTATTTCGAAATCGCAAGGGTTATTTCTCACTGAACGTTCAAGCTGTGTGCAATGCTGATCTTTTCTTCACCGATGTCGTTACCCGCTGGCCAGGATCAACACATGATAGTACTATATTCAACAATAGTAGAATAAAGTTCATATTTGAATCTGGTTCACGTGGGGACCAACTGATTTTGGGAGACGGAGGCTACGCTGGATACTGTTCATCTACATACCTTTTGATACCCCTAGATAATCCGAGAACAGACGCTGAAAAACTGTACAACGAATCACAAATTCGAACTCGAAACACCATTGAAAGATGTTTTGGAGTATGGAAGCGTCGGTTTCCGGTTCTTTCTATGGGTATAAGAATGAACATGGATTCGGTGCAAGATGTAATTCTTGCAACATCTATTCTTCACAATATATGCCGGAGTAATTCTGATAAAATACCGCCATTTGAAAGTAGTCAGCAGCAACATTTTTTCGAAACAAGTATGGAGAGACTGTCACGAAATTATGCTTTCAACAGGGACACTACGAACACTACAAGGAAGTCACTTATTAATTATTTCGGATCATTGTTAAATGTCGTTTTCAAATAGTTTAATAAATATTTATTGTTTATAACATCGTTTGTTAGGTCTGTAAATCTCTCGTGTTTTGCCAAAACTAGAAATTCTGCATCTTTACTTCAGATGTATCACATTTTTGTTACGTATACGCTATGGTAGCCAATTGCGTATTTTGCGTTAAATGGATCACATCGTTAATCTCTTATTTGAACCTAAGTAGGCAAAAGTAATGATGCAGAATTTATAGTTTTGGCAAGTCACGAGCGTTTTACAAACCTGAGTCCCAAAGTTATAAGTTGCACTGTGTAATGAAAGTATACAGAAATTATTTATGCGTTTTCGTGTCCATTGTTTGTATGGAGACAACGCACTGTGCGGCCCTGAAAATAATTAGTTGGCACTATTTTTCATTATTTTAATTGTGATTTTTTTATTTCAATATCCATAAGTTTTTCATTTAAAATTGCTTTTTTTATTTCCATATCTATCTTAAAAATATCTCGTTCTCTTTGATTTTTCTCTTTATAGTATAAAGTTTGTTCGGCAAGAAGGCGTTTTCGGTCTTCCTTAAGGTCACTGTACTCATCAATAATTTCATCCAGTTGATCATCTTTAGTTTTGCGGATCCTCTTTTTTGGTTTAACATATGATTGAAGAGATATGCTATTTGTTATGTCCAAGTCTTCTATTTGGCTATCGTCATCTTCAGCAGAGACAGCTAATGCATTCTGAATGGGCCGTTTCAAAATATTGACTGCATCAATTGGCAGGAAAGAAATATCTTCTGGAATTTTGTTGTCATCACACAAATATATTAATTCGTCTTCATTTTCCATCCCATCAGTGGATATGTGCGACTCCTTATTGTTGCGAGTAGAATAAAAACATATTGTTAGTATTGTATTCCACCAACTGATTTCCAACAAACGTACTTTTAGATCTACAGCCTTATCTCCTCCTCCTCGATCTTGAAGACCGCATGTTGAAGGCCCTATTAATGACAATAGTAACTCTTCGTCACTTGACATTTTCACTTGTGGTGCCTGTCCTCCTCCAGTTTGGAATAATTCCCTTTGCGCGTTTCCCATCTTCTTCCTAGGTTTTTTTTAAGGTCATCATATTTTCCTCTGAGATTTTGCGAGTTTCGTGCTGCTCGTCCACTGGTTGCATTAAATTGGGCAGCAATCTTGCTCCAAGCGTCGGCCTTTTTTTGGTTGTTTGTTGCATCCGTTTTTTTGTTTTCCAAAATCTGGCGGTATTGATAAACGAGGTGTAGAAGAGTACTTTTTTCAGCTTCCGTGAAATTTGGGCAACGCTTTTCTTTTTCGTTCATTTTAATTGACTTGCAAGTTAAACTTCAATTGAATATAATTTTTAATTATAACTGTTTTTTTGACAGAAAAGGAAAAGCGTTGCCATTTTTTAAAATGAATTGCTGTGTAGAAACACATAGGTAGAATAAGCATTGAAGTTACCAATGTGCAGATACCGGATAGGTAGCAGGTATCTGTAGTGTTCTTACACCGATAGATATCTATTTGTTGAAATTACGGGCACTAGTGAAAAAATTTCTTCGTTTGTGATACCTGTTGTGTGGGGTTGTCCAGCGAGATCCTACCGGCTGCGCCATAATGTTGTGTGGCGTTCTCCGTTGAACCCACACAACTCTGTTGTGTTACGTTAAAAATTAACTGTTACATCGTTATATTTATACTCACCAAATGTTTTTCTGCGCTGGTGGTACCTGAAAGTTTAAAATGAGACTTCACTTCTTGATTGCTTAATTAACACTATTCTTTCTTTATTAATTTTACTCTTATTTATAGTACAGTTTTTAGTTTAAGATTTATAAACGATTAAATATACAAACTTACTTAAATATACAAACATACATATTAGTTTATTTACATATATACATTCTTCGTTTGGTCACCTCGATATTTGACATCGTTGGCACCACGAATTGGCTTATTTCCGCGTGTTATATTTCGGCAAACATATTTTCAACAACAGCGGTTTATAAACCTAGAAACAATACATACTACATTGCAATTCAATCCACAAGAGTTCATTTACTTCCGCGATCAATTTCGAGCTATGTTAACAGAAGCGCAGCTCAAGTAGCTGGCCCGTGCTTAATTGCTATTTTCAGCTGACTGGTGCATTATTGTAATTGTTCGGTGCTTGACTGTAAACTTCAGTTGGTAAGCATTGCAAAAACGCTGATCGCTTCATTATTATTGAGGTAGGTCAGTGTTTGTAATTTATAATATAAAAACAACTCAACTTCGCTTGTGACGAATGAGTCACAACATACCTGTTAACTTACATTTTTCGTCCGGGTTATAAAAATCATCATTTAGTTTTTTACTTAGTTTGCATAAAGAAATGTCAGCACCTGTATCAATGAGAAAAGTCATTATGTTGTTCTTGTATTTTATTTTTATAAAATTAGAATTTTTATCCGAAATTTTAAAAATCTTTAATTTTGGCTGTCTGGAAAGACCGTATCTTCCGAGCCTTGGTAGTTTCCCTCATTATTTATTATGCGTATGTTTCTGTTTGTTTGGTTATTTGTGTATCTGTTGCCATTGTAGTTGTTGTTGTTGTTTTGATTTCTGTTTTGGTTGCTATTTCCGGCTTGGTTAGAACGATTACTAATGTCTCGGTTTCTATTGACGTTGTTGTTGTGGTTCAAATTTCTCTTATAGAAATTGTTTTGGTTGAAATTCTGGTTGAAATTATTGTTATACCTTCTAGGTTCATTCTGCCTAGTGTTTGAATTAAATGAATTAAAATTGCGCTGTGTGCTAAAATTCTGTCTCATATTACCGCGGGTATTGACATTGTTTCGATGTTGGTTGAATGACCGTTTAAAATGCATTATTGTATTTGGAGCAGTCATTGACTCATTCGAGTTCAAGTGCTAATTCTGTCGCTTCTAATAAATCTTTTGGTCGTGCCGCGTAAATGGTTGTTTTAAAGTTTTCATTAAGACCTTTTTTAAATGCATCGAGTGCATGTTTGTTATTGCATTTTATTATGACGTTTTTCTCGGCTTCTGTTGCTTGAGTTCCTAAACTTTCAATTCCTAGTCTGTTTAAACCTTCTATTATATTTAGTAATTGTTCCTTGTAGGTGTTTATTCGTATGTTTCGTTGTTGTAAATTGTTAAGTTTAGTCTGTAGTTGCGCTATGGTTGTGTTGTCTTTGTATCTTGTTTGTAACTGTTGTTTTAAGATTTCAAAACTTGATGGCTTCAAATAGCTACCTAATGACGTGCGCACATTAGCTGTTAACTTTGCATGATAAACATATTGTAAGAAATCGATTTTACCTTCACTATTTAATGTTTTATTTACAAGTTCAGCTGTTATGAGAAAACTATCAAACTCTTTAAAGTTGCCTGAAAAAGTGGGTAAAGCCTTTGAGGCAGTTTCTAAATTAAAGGCTGCCATTGTCGGTAATTGATATTTTTCGTCTTCTTCTAATTTTTCTTCTTGTCCTAACTCTTGTCTATTTTCAGCTGTTTTAAGCTGTTCTGAAATTAATTTTTGAGAATTTGTATGAATGCTACAAAATTCTAACTTTAGTGGTAGTATTTCTTTATTGTCTTCGTTTTGTTCCGCTAGGAGATCAAATTCTGCTTTTAACTCATCTAATGTATTTTGTTTTGCTATTAATGTAGCTCTTGTGTAGCCTCTATTCGAACTCTTTTTAACATTTCTGTATATTTTTGCTACCTCTTGTATAATTCTTTCCATTTATTATAAAATTTTATTGATTCTAAAGGAAGTCCCAACAAGAACGCAATTTTTAAATTTTATATAAAACACAGATATTTAAAAAAAAAATCGTGAAACTTTATTATATCGTAAAGTAGACAGAATGAGGTTATGTATGGAACAATAAATTGTGCAGATGGCCGCCGCGCTTTGCTGGCATGCACGCGATCTTTTAATGAAATTTTCAATGACCGTTTTGCATAAATGCTGCGGTATTTCATTAATGCAGCGTCCAATTTCTCTTTTAAGGCTCGAGTCGTCGTCGGCTTATTCGCGTAAACCATCGTCTTCAAAAAACCCCAAAGAAAAAAATCTAATGGTGTTAAATCGCACGATCTAGGCGGCCAATTCTGATTTCCAAAACGCGAAATAGCACGACCGGGAAATGACTGATGCAGCTATTGAATTGTTTCTCTGGCTGTATGACATGTGGCGCCGTCTTGTTGGAACCACATGCCCTCCATTTCTTCAATTCTAGGCAAGAAAAAACTGGTTATCATTTCACGATACCGAACACCAATGACTGTTTGCGCTTGACCTGCCTCATTTTCATAAAAAAAAGGTCCAATGATTCCTCCAGCCCAAAAACCACACACAGTGACACGTTGAGGATGCATTAGCTTCTCGTGAATCACTCGAGGATTTTCCTCACCCCAAATGCGACAATTCTGCCTATTGACGAAGCCATCAAGATGGAAATGGGCCTCGTCACTGAAGATGATTTTAGCGGCAAAATCAGCATTTTCATGTTGTCTCTCCAACACCCAATTAACGAACTCCCTTCGCTGTCCATGGTCAGCTGGCTTCAGTTCCTGAGTCAATTGAACTTTGTATGCATGAAGATGCAAATCTTTCGTCAAAATTCGCTGCATAGTGGATTTGGAGACACCAATTTGTTGAGCTTGGTGTCGAGTTGAGGTGGATGAGCTGCGACATTTTCGGTCGATTGACCTGGTCGAAGGCGCGTTGTTGTCTTTACATCACTAACAGACCCAGTTTCGACAAATTTATCCATTAATCTCTTTACAGTTGACTCTTTTGGAGCATTATTGTGACCCCAAATTGATCGCAATTTGCGAACTGTAGCCGCAAAACTTTCACCATTTTGGAAAAACAATTTCACAATGAGAATGCGTTGTTCATTCGTGTAGCGCTCCATTTTTACTAACCTCGTACCTTCTACTAGCAAGCAGTAACAATTGTTCAAATGTCAAATAATGACACTTCCAGTGTTGCCACATTTAAAAAATGCGTTCTTGTTGGGACACCCTCACTCATCAATTATTTGTTAACAAGTTTAAAGTTGGTGAATAAGATATTGCTTTGAGCAAATTAGGAAAGCGATTGAAATATTGAAAATAGATCATTGTATAACTCTTGGTAAACAGGGCGAAAGTGTAAAACCACAACTTTTAAAAATTAATGAGTTTCTTCTTTGAATGAAAAATACTTTTATTTGGAAGATAACAAATATTTATCTGTAAATTCAGAAGCTAAAAAGAATACGTTTTTGTTATAAAACCGAAACATAAAATAAGCAATACGTTTCACTTAAAGATTTCATTAGATAAAAAACTAGATTTGAAACATGTTCATATTGTTTTGTTGGTAAATATATTTACTCCCTTCATTTATCTTTCTTCTCTCAAAGCTGTTTCTACTAAAAAGAGAAAAATATTCCAAATATTCGAACTAGAAGGGCACGATTAACTTAAAGCACAAGTATGAGGCTATGCATTTTGGTGCCACTCTGGTTAAAACGGTAAATAATTTGTTGCTATATAATTTGTTAATATTGAATATTCGTTAAAAAATTATAAAAAATCACAAATTTGTATAAGCTTTTTTCGAACTTTGATGAATTTTATCTCCTAAACAAAAAAAAGTCCTTTTATTTTACCACCATTGGGCTTAGCGAGCCCAAATATATATAATCTAACTAATCCAACGCGAAAAAAAATAAAAGGCCGTGGCCCCTAAAGTAAAATTATGACAAAATTTGGTTTTTTTGTTTTTTATCAACTTAGAACAGGGCAAAGTTTTTGGGTTATATAAAAACTGTAATATATTCTGCACTCTTTGCATAGAGGGCACAGAAAAATGGAATATATTCTGGATTTCCTTTATCGGGAAAGGAAAATACTATTGGTTTAACGCAAACAGCATTTAAGCTCGAAGCAACTTTGACATAATAGAAGGCATTTTTATGTTTTTTGCAATGCAATCCTATTAATAGAATCTGACAAAAATACTTGACAACTATGAGGTGAATCATGTACACAATATATGAGTCTCACAAAAGTACCCACAAAATTTACATTTTGATTGTTGGTAGGTCACACGGTACTCGTTTGATCGGCGATCAACTTTTGACATTTCATTACTCCGCCATTTCATTTGACATTTCTCTTCCGTACTATAAAAACATTGCTCTTATATCGCCAGCTGAGTTTGAAAGTATAAGTGAGCTTATGTAATATTGTTGTGGTTTTCTTTTCAGGCTTCAGAAAATTCACACAC
Source organism: Tetanocera ferruginea (assembly GCA_958299015.1). Taxonomy (NCBI): domain Eukaryota; kingdom Metazoa; phylum Arthropoda; class Insecta; order Diptera; family Sciomyzidae; genus Tetanocera; species Tetanocera ferruginea. Next base: position 57,424,033 of record OY282641.1, on the reverse strand, counting down.
CTTAATTCACGATCTTTTTCTTAAAACACACAACACACAATTTATTCATTTTTGTGTGTAACCGAGTTGGCGTGCTGTCGAAAATTTTTCATAAAATCTTTTTACATTTGCTTGCGCTTCATGTACACAAAGTAAGATCGATCTCAACGATTCGATGTGATCCCGTCTCAAACATGTGTTGGCTTTAAAATGTTCGTGTCATTTACCAACATTTGTTGTTGTCAGGTCTTCATGAAGGCAAAAATTAATACAATTTTTCGTGAAAACGCTAGCGGTCGTGAAGAGAAAAATGAATGAAATGACGTATGAGTTTCTATGCATAATTCGAACACTTTGTTGCTAATTTGGCCGAGAAACAGTGTTAATTGTTGGACAACAACCATAAAGGCATTTTTAATTGTCGCCAAGCAACAAAATGATTGATTAATGCATAGAAACTCATTGTCATTTCATTCATTTTGCTCTTCACGACCGCCAGCGTTTTTCAACAGGAATAAGTCGTGTTTAAAAAGTGGTTTGCATTTTTGCCTTCATGAAGACCTGACAACAACGGATATTGGTGAATGACACGAACATTTTAAATCCAACACATGTTTGAGAATAAATCACATCGAACCGTTGAGACCGATCTTAGTTTGTTTATGAAGAATTAATGAAGGATGGTCGAGAGCCAACTCGGCCGCACCCAGAAATGAAATGAAAATAAAATTGTGTGTTGTTTGCTTCAAACAGTGTTTATTTTCATTTTAGTTTGAGATTTTTGTTTCATGAGCGAAATTTTTTGAACCCTGGTTCTTTTCTTGTTTTATTGTGTGTGTGTCTTTTGTTTTTTATATATTTATATCGCAATCTGCAAAATTAGTAGTATAAACGAGATATATAAATGCCATTAACATTTTTAAAAACTTTTTGTTTATGCTTACCAATTTTCAATTTCATTTTCTGTTGTCTTCTGTTTTTTATATTTAAGATAATAAACATATCAGAAACAAACGTTTCATGCAACGTTTTTTTGTTCCGTTATTCTAGCATTGCAAGGATTTTCCTCAAAAACGCACTTTTCAGCTGCTAAAAGGTAGCAAATTTTTTATTTCGCCACCTAGAAATACTCTTTGATCGATGATTGCTGACATGTACAGCGTTCAAAAATGAACTTATTATGTTCGCTGTACAAAGTGCTCATCCGCTCTTGCACTCAATGTTTTTCAGTGTTTTCAGTGTTCTCAGCAGAGATAAAGAGATGGGAAACTTAAACAAAATTCGTCAAGAAAGAGATAGCCTTCTGTCGAAATTAAGCAAATACCAACGTAAATCATATGAATGTGTTAGTAAAATTTTTTTATATACTCACCAGTAGAGAGGAGTTCACCCCTAAGGAGGCAAACTGATTCTCACCACAAGGAGTTTTATTCACCGAAAGCGAGCCTTGGTCACATTCAACGAACTGCATTAGATTTTTCGCTGAATATTTGATACTTGACACGTCATAATAGTTGTCAAACTGGTGATATGTAAGACAGTAAGCCAACAGTTTGGAGCACTTACGAAAATATAATTTATTTTCATCACTTTAAATAAATAAATTTTTAAAAAATTCTCATTAAATATGCATTTTAACGACCGCAATATGTTCATTCGTTGTTATTTGGTACTTGGACTTGCATTTGAACAACTTTCCAATATTTCTGAAGTCTGACTTAACAATTCATTTATAGAAAAAAAGCGCTAAGTTAAGAGTATCTACCAGAGCATTTTTATCGTCTGAAGGCGGTCACTGTTTTAATCTGAAAGCCACCACGGCCTGAATCTTAACTGCAGTGTTGCTTGAAAACGTATATTTGTATTATTTGGAGTAGGTTTTTTCGATACGAATTAATAAGTAAGAATTTAAAATAGTATTGTACTAGTACTATTTCATTGAGAATAATTTTATATAGGTTGGGTATGCGTTACAGGACGTCTCCACTAGGTATAACATCAAGGCGCAGAAAAATTTAACATTATTTCTGCCCTCATTAAGAATTAGCAGTTTTTCGGTTTTTTTCTCAAAAAAACTATCTTTTAAATGAATCGTGATCTTTTCTCTGAAATTTTGATCTCAAAAGTAAGAGTAATTGCAGTTTCCTCTCAATATTCTGTCCTCAAATGCTAACAACCAAAGGAACAGAAAAGTGACATGTTAAGAAATAAATGAACATTATTATTGATATTTCATTTAAGCCCCAGCAAAATCCTTGCTTACATGTAATCGTAACCCTGTGGTCACTGAACACAGCCGCACCCAACCATCTACCCGCCGTTGTGGCAAACAGGGCGCTGCAGTCATCACGGAGGTCGGCTCGCTCGGCACCTTCGTGATGGACAAAGGGCCCGAAGCAGAGATTGAATTCTAAACTGAAGTCATAGACAGACATCTTAACCAAACCTACCCAACATTAAACAAATAGAAGACATCTTTAAAAAGAAGACAACCCACCCAACAATCAACATCAACATCAACATCAACATCAACATCAACATCAACATCAACATCAACATCAACATCAACATCAACATCAACATCAACATCAACATCAACAGCAACATCAACATCAACACAACAACAAGCTGTTGTAACATTAAAATTTAAATATACACATATTGTACAAACCACAACTTAAACCTAAACCCAAAGGTAACAAAGAATAAAATTGTTTTGTTGTATTTAAAATCAAACTCTAATTTCCTTCTTTCTTTTCCGCCACCCGAACCACCCACGTTCATCACCCGAACATTTTGGTCCAAGCGAGCCTGGAAGAGATTTGGAGAAGCAAGAGTTTTGATACAATTTTGTGCTGATCAAGCACCCACCCAGAAGTGCGAAAACATAACCACCCACCCACCCAGGAAAAAAGCAAGTGAGTTTACAAATAGTTTATTGTGTTCAGTGCTATTTTTTTTGAAAATTCACCAAATAAAGTGAACATTATTTCACAAAAAAGAAAGAAAACTAAATAACATAAAATAGAAAAATTTAACAATCTACACAAATACAATAACCCGCACGAACAAAAGCTGTGTTTACAACAACAACAACAAAAAAAAAGAACAATCGAACTCGTTCTAACCTGATCAGCAAGAAGTTAAACTTCTATTTATTGCATATTTGCCACAAAATCACATACGCTTATAAGCTAAAACTTTGGCAAAACTTCATTGTTGTACACAAATGCTTAATGTTTAAATATTTATGTGTAGTATTTGATTGTTAAATATTTTCTTTTTTTCAAATTAAAGTGTTTAGTTAATTAGAAACAAACATATGTTTCGGACACTTGTTGCTTGCTAGCAATACATAAACACACACACAAGTATAAATCGCTCTCTCAACGGCGCTGCCAGATTGAGCGAAGCAAAAGTGTGCTACCCGATCGGCAAATTTGTGGGATTTTTGTGGGATTACACAATTTTATCCCAATTTCAAACAAATTTAATTTTTGCTGCAAATTATTAACCCTTGCGGTCCCATTTAGCCCTTTGAGACCCATTAACCCGTTTTTTCACATTTTTTGCAATTTTTATAAGAATTATCAATTGATATACCCTATCTCGTAATTTTAACCCAAAAACATCTCGAAAAAGTTTCGAACATTTTTATTTTCTCGATAACTCTCTTCGAGAACATATCGTTTTTTGTATTTTATACAATAAAATACTCACAAGTAACTTTTTCCACTATTTAAAGCAATTTTACGTCAGCTTAGATGTTTTCAACTGTGGAACCCAGTTTTTTCGAATTGAGAGTACTTTTCCGAAATCAAAAAATTTATTTTGCATCAAAAATTCTGAAGTGAGGTAAAATCATTAACCCTTGGTGCTCTGATTAACCCATTCAGCGCATTCAAACCCACCCACCCATTTGAAGATTTTACAGAGAGTTTTTGAAATTTTGAATAAATTTTTTTCTGAACCAGATACTCAATTTCAATTTAACACTTTCCACTTCGATTAATAAATTACCCAACCCAACCCAACCCTCTTCATATAAACATCTAATTGAACATGTCTCTCAAAATTTGTTAATTTTTCAAATGACATCGTTGAGCTTGAGCTAGCCCATAGCGAAACTCAACTCATTGATCAAAGTCAACATGTTTTGGAGGTGCAAAGAAAGCAGATGCAGTACCTCTTTGATAAATTTCAAGCAGTCTATGAGGAAATTAGAGAAAAACCCGAAACTGAACCCTTGGACAAGGATAAGCTAAAGGAGAGGTACAGGAAGGCGTACCAGTCATACGTGCGCTGTACTGCTTCAATGAGTGAGCAGATTGAAGCAATGAAGACACCCACGATGGAACCCAAACCATCACCTTCAGCAGTTAACCCAGCATTAGAACATCACCCAACGATTCATCTACCACCCTGCGACACTGACATTTTTCATGGCGATTATGTCACGTGGCCAACATTTAGGGACCTGTTTACGGCCCTGTACATCAACAACTCTCGGTTGAGCAATGTGGAAAAACTTTTCCACTTGCTACAAAAAACCCGCGGAGAAGCTCGTGACATAATAAAAAATTGCCCTCTCACAAATGAAGGATTTTTTATGGCCTGGAGCAATCTCGTTGATCAATACGAGAACAAACGGATGCAAATTAATGCTCAGCTTAAGACCCTTTTAAACTTACCACATATTGTTATAGAATCAGGAAGCTCTATAAAAAAGCTTCAACGGACAATAAACAACTGTGTATTTACCCTGCAGACCCTAGATATAGATACAGATAGTTGGGATCCTATCTTAGTGTACCTCTGCTCTACAAAATTACCCAAAAACACGTTAGAAGACTTTGAAAAGTGTCTAACAGATAACTCTACTATCCCTGAGTGGAAAGTTTTAGATAATTTTTTAACCCACAAATTTAAAACTCTAGAATCTGTTGGCGATATAAAGGCTTACTCTTCTGCTTCATTTGCAAGGCCAAGTCAACAAAATAATTTCTCTCATCATGGACCCAATAAGTGGGGAGAAAAAAGAGTAAATTCATATCATATGAATGATACTTCAAACCCTACCCCAAAATCAACCCAACAATTTGTAGCTAAACAAATTAAAAATGACCCTAAGCCATCGATTCCCAGCACCCAATGGGAAGTTGATGGTGCTATTTGCAGACTTTGCAATAGCAATCACCCTCTTCGTGAGTGCCCAGGCTTCATATCCATGAAAATTGATGAAAGGATAGCGACAGTGAAGCGAGTTGGATGTTGCTTCAATTGTCTAGCTGTTTCACATGGAATCAAGGATTGCAAGAGTGAATACAGCTGCAGAATATGCAAGAAGAGGCACCATTCCTCATTGCATAAGAGTTCATTAGATGTGAACCCAAGCACTAGTGCACAAGCGCAGGAAGCAGCTCAACAAACCAGTTGTACACGGCAGGCATTCACAACCCCAATACAGTCCACTAACCCTACACACACCCAAGAGCTCGAAACCCAAATAGTGAATTCTCACTTTGCGGCCAGCAGAAAAGAAATCCTCCTAGGAACAGCGATGGTCAACGTGGAACACGAAGGTTCTATATACGACGCACGCGCCCTCATCGATTCAGGATCAGAGGCAACATTTCTTACGGAGCAGCTTAGAAAGCGTATTGGATTACCCACAAAAACTGTAGGCGCTCAAGTCACTGGTCTCAACCAGACAGTGTCAGCAAACCCAACAAGAGCCTGCACAATAATAATACGCTCTTCTAAAAACCCTCAATTTAGAGTAGAAACCCAAGCTCTAGTATTGAAAACCCTTACAAGCGATTTGCCCACACACACTATAGATGCAAAGCTTGCTGAAACCCTGGCTGGCCTTCAAATGGCAGATACACAATTTTATGAATCTCGACCCGTAGATATCATAATCGGTTGTGACATTTACCCAAAAATCATGTGCGGTGGTGTAAAACAAAATATTTGCGGATCACTCTTGGCGCAAGAATCCGAATTTGGTTGGATTCTCTCAGGACCTCTTCCTCATGAACCAGAGTCAACACCCAGCAACATTGTTTCATACTACAACAAAGTCGACCCAGATGACTTTTTGACTCGGTTTTGGGAAGTAGAAGAAGTTCCAAAAACATCTTCACTCTCAGCTGAAGATAAGCAATGTGAAGAATTTTACAAAAACACAACACGCCGCAACCCTAATGGGCGTTATGTAGTAAAATTACCCTTCAAGAACCCTAACTCATTGGAACTTGGAAACTCAAGACCCATCGCTATGGCGCAATATCTACGCAATGAAAAGTCATTACTCAAAAAACCTGAACTCAAGGTAGAGTACGATCGAGTCATGTGCGAATACTTGCAACTCGGCCATATGAAAGCGATCACACACCCACACTCTAACACAGATAGACCCACCCATTACTATCTGCCACACCACGCAGTGATCAAACCCGACAGTATTACAACAAAATTAAGAGTTGTATTTAATGTATCAAACCCTACAGCTTCTCGAAAAAGCTTAAATGTGGAGTACATCATTGGTCCAACCCTACAACTAGACCTAGTCTTATTGATCAGCAAGTGGAGGCTCTATGAGTTCGTTTTTAACGCTGACATAGAAAAAATGTACCGGCAAATTGAAGTCGACCCAGAAGACACAGCCTATCAGCGAATTTTATTCAGAAAGTCCATTGAAGAACCCATTCAGGACTATGAGTTGCAAACCGTGACATTTGGAGTCAATTGCGCCCCATATCTCGCCATCAGAACTCTACATCAATTAGCTGATGATGTGAGAAATACACACCCTCATGCGTCATATATATTACGCAATTGCATGTACGTGGATGACGTGCTGGCAGGAGCGTATCAACTCGAAACCGCCAAGAGAACTCGTGACGAACTCATAGCAGCACTTAAATCAGCTGGATTCACACTCAGAAAGTGGACGTCGAACAAGACGCAATTAATACACGATCTACCCAAAGATCATTTGTTGACCACTGATTTACTCAATCTGTCGGACCCAAGTGAAGGCAATACCAAAACCCTAGGTATTCGCTGGAACGCTCGAAAAGACTCGTTCTTTTTTCTCGTCCCACCCATTGAACACAAACCCGTTCATACAAAACGTGAAGTTTTATCGTCTATAGCCAAGTTGTTTGACCCGGCTGGCTGGTTAGCACCAATTGTAATAGCAGCAAAAATTATTATGCAAGAAGTCTGGCTAGATAAAACTGAGTGGGACGTCATGGCATATGTGTATCGCTTTTACACTAACTCTATACCCTCACGTCGTTCACAAACAAATCACAAGACATTGGATATAACATCTAATGAAATAAAAGCAGTGCGAGAAAAGCTAATCATATTAAGCCAAAAGAATGGATTCGCAGAAGAATATCAAGCATTGTTAAGCAAACACCCTGTTTCAACAAAAAGCTCGATCTTAACCCTCACACCCTTCCTGGACTCAGAAGGCATAATTAGAGCAAATGGACGCCTAGTCAAGTCGCCAGCTCTAACTTATAACGAGCGGCACCCAATTTTATTGCCATACCATAGTCGTTTAGCTTTTCTCTTGACCCATATGACTCATTTGATCACTCTACACGGCGGTAACCAATTATTATTACGCTTGCTTCGTTATTATTAATTATATTAATTATTTAAGACTCGTTCTTTTTTCTCGTCCCACCCATTGAACACAAACCCGTTCATACAAAACGTGAAGTTTTATCGTCCATAGCCAAGTTGTTTGACCCGGCTGGATGGTTAGCGCCAATTGTAATAGCAGCAAAAATTATTATGCAACAAGTCTGGCTAGATAAAACTGAGTGGGACGAGACCCTGAAACCCTCGACTCAACACAGATGGCGAACATTTATTGACGGTTACGCTTCTATAAACACGATCGAGATTCCAAGATGGACACGATATACACCCAAAGCAACCGTCCAATTTCATGGTTTTTCTGATGCATCAGAAAAAGCGTACGGTGCAGCGCTATATTTACGAGTGTCACAAGAAATGGTGAAACCCACACTAAACTCTTAGTCGCGAAAACAAGAGTGGCGCCAGTAAAGACACTATCTTTACCGAGGCTTGAACTCTGTGGAGCTGTTTTATTGGCAAATTTAGTAGATGCCATCGTACCCCACGTCAATCTGCAACACTACCAATTGTATCTTTGGACGGACTCAACCATCGTACTGGCCTGGCTTCAAAATCAACCCTGTTCCTGGAACACATTTGTGGCCAATCGAGTTTCAACCATTATTGAAAAAGTTGGTGCCGAGAATTGGAATCACGTTGACTCTCACGACAACCCGGCAGATGTAGCCTGTCGTGGATGTTCTGCCATTGAGCTAAAAGATCATAATCTCTGGTGGAATGGTCCACATTGGCTCAAAAATGAAAAAGAATTCTGGCCTAAGTCCAAAGATGCAGTCGAAACTACACTTGACTTAAAACCCATAAAGTCATTTGCGGCAACAACCCAAGAGGATATATTAAACAGGTTCTCCTCACTGCCAAGAGCCATACGAGTCATGGCATATGTGTATCGCTTTTACACTAACTCTTCACCCTCACGTCGATCACAAACGAATCACACAACATTTGAAATAACATCAAATGAAATAAAAGCAGTGCGAGAAAAGCTAATCATATTAAGCCAAAAGAATGAATTCGTAGAAGAATATCAAGCATTGTTAAGCAAACACCCTATTTTAACAAAAAGCTCGATCTTAACCCTCACACCCTTCCTGGACTCAAAAGGAATAATTAGATCAAATGGACGCCTAGTCAAGTCGCCAGCTCTAACTTATAACGAGCGGCACCCAATTTTATTGCCATACCACAGTCGTTTAGCTTTTCTCTTGACCCACATGACTTATTTGATCACTCTACACGGCGGTAACCAATTATAATTACGCTTGCTTCGTGCGGAGTTTTGGATACCCAAGTTAAAAACCCTCATAAAAACAACTATCCATAACTGCAAGATTTGTGTGGTACACAAGAAAAAACAGCAGACCCAAATTATGGCTGCGCTACCACCCGAACGCACATCACTTACCCGCCCATTCACAAACACAGGTGTCGATTTCGCTGGACCCGTAGAAATCAAAAATTACACCGGGCGAGCCTGCTTAATAACGAAAGGCTATATTTGCGTTTTTATTTGTTTTGCAACAAAAGCAGTGCACATCGACAAGTGATCTCTCGACCCAACCATTCTTAGCAGCCTTCTCCCGATTCTTTTCAAGGCGCGGATGCCCCACCGCTCTGTACTCCGACAATGGAACGAATTTCGTTGGAGCAGCGCAAATGCTAAAGAAAGATCGGCGAGAATTCATGAAGACACTCCAGACTCAAGTGGTGAGCAATTACAGTCACCAAGACTTAACATGGCATTTTATACCCCCTGGCGCTCCACACATGGGTGGACTTTGGGAAGCTGGTGTAAAAAGTTGTAAAACGCACCTGAAGAAGGCATACACAAATCAAAGGTTTACTTTCGAAGAGTTTTCTACCCTACTCGCTCGAGTCGAAAGTTGCCTTAACTCGAGACCTCTAAGTCCTTCCAGCGAAAACCCACTTGATTTATCGCCTCTAACCCCAGGACACTTTCTAATTGGTACCCCGTTACTCACCCCAGCTGAACCCGATTTAAGTAACTCAACGCCTAACGTCATAAACCGTTGGCAAAAGTTAAAGATATTACATCAAAATTTCTGCAGAAGATGGAAAGATGAATATCTTAAAGAGCTCCATAAAAGATATAAATGGAAACACCCTCAAACCCCTATTAATGTTGACGATCTTGTGGTCATTCGTCACGAAAATTTGCCTCCGAACGAATATAGCTTGGGAAGAATCGTGAAGGTTTACTTAGGCTCAGACTCAAGAGCTCGTGTCGTCGACATTCGGACAGCAAAAGGAATTACTACCAGACCCATAGCAAAGGTAGTGGTTCTACCCTCAAATTGAGCTCTACTCTCCTCTACTCTACTCTACCCTACCCTACGCTACCCCACTCTAATGCGTCTATTTTACAGTCGAAATAGCACCCAACTCACGACAACCCATATAATACACACATACCCATACACACACTAAAGCACTGAATTAAATAAATATGAACTATTTGTAAAACTTAACCCAATTAATCACTTATTTATGAACACAATTAACCCGTTCTAAGTTTTGCAGATATTGCAAGGCGGGCGGAATGTTTACGTGACCACGTAACCCTGTGGTCACTGAACACAGCCGCACCCAACCATCTACCCGCCGTTGTGGCAAACAGGGCGCTGCAGTCATCACGGAGGTCGGCTCGCTCGGCACCTTCGTGATTGACAAAGGGCCTGAAGCAGAGATTGAATTCTAAACTGAAGTCATAGACAGACATCTTAACCAAACCCACCCAACATTAAACAAATAGAAGACATCTTTAAAAAGAAGACAACCCACCCAACAATCAACATCAACATCAACATCAACATCAACAGCAACATCAACATCAACATCAACACAACAACAAGCTGTTTTAACATTAAAATTTAAATATACACATATTGTACAAACCACAACTTAAACCTAAACCCAAAGGTAACAAAGAATAAAATTGTTTTGTTGTATTTAAAATCAAACTCTAATTTCCTTCTTTCTTTTCCGCCACCCGAACCACCCACGTTCATCACCCGAATAGATATAGTAATCCAAAAAATTTGAAAAGTGTATTACCATCTCGCTTGCGGAAGCCATTATTTCTATAAAAACATGTCATTGGAAGTAATCGATCGACACAAAAATAATTATGTTTCATAAATATCATTGAATAACTAAGATTTTACCAATCACCAATAATTTGTTTACTACTTTGAAGTTGTTCAATAAGATATCGCTTTGTACATATTACATATTAGGAAAGTGATTGAAATATTGAGTAAGGATCTTCATAAGACTCTTGCTAAACGGGGCGAAAGTGTACAAAAAAAATGTTTAAATTTAATGAATTTTTTCTTCAAAATGAAAATTCTCTCATTTAGAAGATATCATATATATATCTGTGAATTCAGGTTCTTAAATTAATAAATAACCGTAATAAAATTAACCATAAAATTAGCAATAAATTTCACTTAAATATTTAAAAGACGTTTATTTTCAAATATTCAATCTAGAAGGCCATGATCAGCTTAAAGTAAAAGTATGAGTGCGTTGCATTTTGGCACAACTATGCTTTAAACGGCTAATAATTTAATGTTAAAATAAGTTAATTATTGAAGTAAGTTTACCGTTTGAATTTATTGTTATGTAGTGAATATTCGGCAAAAAATTATTTAATATTCCAAACTTTGATGAATTTTATCTCCTAAGCTATAAAAGAGCTTCTTTTATTTTACCCCCATTGAGTTTAAGAAGCCTATATACATATGATCAGACTCGAAAACAAAATAAGGAGGTGTGGGCCATAAAGAAGAATTATGCAAAATATAGTTTGTTGCACCTATCTCGACTAAGAAGATGTAAAAATTGTTGAGTTCAAGATAAAAGTTAAATAATTCTGCACTCTCTGTTAAGAGGGTCAACAGAAAAATGTAATTTATTCTCTATTTCTTTTAGAAAGAAAAGAAAATGCCATAAGTCCACCGCTTACAATATTTTAGTACAAAGCAACTTTGATTTATGACTACATTTTTATTTTTTGCATTGCAACCCTATTTATAGAATCTGACACTAAAACTTGACAACTATGAAGTGAATCGCATACACAATACATGAGCCTTCGAAAAGTATACAAAAAGTCAAAGAAGAAGCATGAATATGGCGGGAAACATGAAAAAAGTCATTGCTAAAAAGAAGTTTCCCATCTCTTAATCTCTGGTTCTCAGCAACAACAAAACATTTTGAACGCCGTTCAAACGATCACCTTGTGACCTCAGCCAATACAATCCAATTGCCAATGAGGGGCTTTCGCATGATCCAATAAATTGGATAGACATGGCATAATGGACGACAAGTAGTACTATGCGTAACAGTGCGTTTAGACCGCATGAACGAACGAAGAATTCATTGCGAAGAATTTATTGTGATAAAAACGTCGTTCGGCGTACTGTCTACACCGGGCGAACATCAATCGCGAACGAACATTATCCGCCATCTTGTATGTTCAGGCGGTCTAAACAGAAAATTATGCATTCGGCGAACATGAATAAATGCAGGGTTGATAGCTATTTATTTATATATTAGTAGTAAAACTTGTAGTGTAAAACAACAAATTCGTCTGGCGAGCATTGAGTAACACATAATCGCGATTTTATTTTAATATTTCAATTTATTAATTTATTTTTAATATTCATAATAAATAAATTAATATTATTTTTTTAATATATATTCATTTTCCATAACAACATTTTAAACTATTAGCTATTGCATGAAATAAATATATAATTATTATTATTATAATAACTTACAACTTACAACAATTAAATTCCAGCGAAAATTAGCAGAACACGTTCAAAAACATAAACAAACCTTGAACAGTACTGCTTTGTGTTGTTTTGAAGTTAAAGTTACTACGAATTTTTGTACTTTCCGTGATTTTTTCTTTGAAGACACTTCTTTTTGCTACATTTTTGTTTTTAAGAACAGCGCAACACCGAATTCGCCCAAAAAGATCGAGCGACGGCCGAACAGTCCGAACGAAAGAATTCTCGTTCGTTCGCCCTAATTTACCGTCTACACCGGGCGAACAGCGTTTGTAATGAATTTGTAGCGAACGCTATTCGTTCGGGCTAAGTGTTTACACCGAGCGAACGAACGAGGTTTCCTTCGTTCGTTCAGGCGGTCGAAACGCACGGTAAGCTAAAACGACTGTCGGTCCAACATGTTGGATGAATATCAAAAATTTTTGATTTTTCTGCCGGTTCGTCCGACTTGTTGGACATGTGAACGAATATTGGTCCAACACGCTGCTTTTTTCATTTCAAAAAAATTTTCAGCGAGTGAACAACGTACAATCAATGCATTGAAATTAGTAACAAAATTTTAATGCACGCGTTTATGTGTTTTTAAAAATCAAATTTTCTATTATATAAAAATAAAAAGATTTTCTTTTCATTTCTATGTCTTCCTCATCCCTCAAAACTTGATCAATTATTAGCGCACCCAAAAATTTTAAGCCATTGCGGCGAAGTGTTCTGCTTGAGAGTTTGCAATTAATGATGTCGTCCAACAAGTAGGATCATTCGAAAGATCAATCAAATTGTTCCGTTAGTTTTCCATCCGACTTTGTCGTCCAATATGTTAGATCATGCGAAAGCCCCTATTGAGTCTTTCAATTCAATTGACTCTCGGCCACACACCGTATAAATTGAATTGAAGGATTTTCAACTGCCAAATATTAAAATAAAATTTTTCTTTTTGCGAAATATTTTATTGGTTATTAATAATTACAAAAAAATTGATATTTTAATAGAAGTAATGAATAAAAGAAATTCATGATGGATATTCATGAAGAATTTAGAAAATATCTCTCAAAGGAATCTTTCTTAGAACCAGTGTAATTTTTATCTCTACTATTTAAAATCAAACGTATTTAAAGGCAATTGTAAACAAACTCGATGCTTTTTTTAACAAATGACTGCTAAAAATATGTATGTTGACAGCTAATCAAAAGATTTGTCCGTACATAATACAATCGAATTGAAGGGTTTGTGAGGCAACTTCCTAAAATCAAATTCTTTTGATTTTCCATCAACCAACTCGACAACTGCCAAACTGATCAATTGATAAATGGCTATATCGCAATACTGCGTTAGGTCGGTCGTGCGTTGACAGCTCGAGAAGAGATCAACGTGTTCTTATGGTGCAAATCTAAATTCAACCTCAAGCGTTGCTTGTACTTTATAACGTAAAACAAGAAGAAGAAATAAAATACGACCAAAGTACGATCTGACGAGCTGGATAAGATAAGGTCTCTATCCAGCTCTTAAGTAATTACTCAAGAAAAAATTACTTATATATCTTTAGTGAGTAAAAGTATAAATTCACAAATGAAATGAGAGTCGAAGCTTTCACTTTTTAATGAAAAAAGTAGCAAAACAGAAAAAATTTTTCTAACGAGCTGGATTCCCTTTAAGTAATTTTGACAAAAAAAAATACTTTTTGATTACTTTTCAGTTTTTTGTATGAAAATTTGCTTTACTTGGGAGCTGGAAACAGGCCTATAAGTAGAAAAATGTTCTACTCGGTCGTGCGTTTGACATTTCTTCATAGAGCAGAGTTACATTTTCATTGAAAGTGCTTAATTTGTGGGTGTTTTATAGTTTCACTGGCAAAGATAGATTTTCGTGGGATTCCTTTTATAATCGCTGGAATTTATGTTTTATATAATGTTTTTTTATAACTCATGCTATTAAAGTAATCAAATGAAAATTTTGATAAAGTTAATCTATTTGTATTATTCGATATCTTAAACATTTATAAGAAATTGCGAGATTAAGAATTGGGGGAAAAACAACTTTTGCGGGCATTGTTGTATAGCTGATTTTATTGGCATCACCAACATAACAGACGCATGTTCTGTCAGTGCAACACTGAGTTTTGTAAAGTTATAGGTCGTGCGTTCTGACAGCTCACCTCGTAAAGTTTATTCAACGTCGATATAAAGTACGATCAGCGCACGACCGACCTAACGCAGTATTGTGATTACAGCAAAAGCCATACAGGCTTTTATTTGAGCAACAACCGACTCAGTTGACGATTGGATTGTATTGTGCAGCGTCAATACACGTCAATAATAACGTCGGGAACAAATTGAATCTTTTATTTTCTTTTAAAAAATTGCAATAAAAAGTACAGGCCATTAAACCTCCAAAAAAACATAATTGAACATCTAAACTGGCCCACAAAATACATATAAATACAGGCTTATTTATTGCTTTTTCAATTTTTGGGTTGTATGGGAGGTGGGCGTGTCCGTGAGCGAATGACGTCAATTTTTCGAAAACATTTTGGTGTTGATATAAAATACATACACACCAAATTTTATTGCTGTAGTTTTATTATGAGCTGAGTTATGCAGTTTTAAATTTTTGCATTGTATGGGAGGTAGGCGTGTCCGTGGGCGGATTCCAAAAATATTCAATAGTGCAGATCCTTGGGTGCATGTGACTATGTGTACCAAGTTTCATCCAATTATCTCAACTCCTTCTTCTTATCCTGTGTATACGGACAACACACAGACGGACAGACGGACGGACGGACGGACATGAATAGCTCGACTCACGAGGTGACGCTGATCAAGAAAATATATACTTTTCTATAACGGACTCGCTTCGTTCTATGCGTTACAAACGTTTGCACAAAGTTAATATACCCTGACCTTTCAGGTTTAGGGTATAAAAATAAAATTGTGTAAAATATATGATTTTAAATAATAATTTAACAAAAAATACTCTTAAATGACAGCTAAGGCATTTGATGTAAGGTTTGATTTTTAAGCTATTGCATAGTTTTTATCTTAGGCTTTGAGCGCGGCGACCGAATCAAGAAATTCCGTAACGAAAATAAACCTAACACCTAACGTCTAACGTCGTTTCAGTTCGACAGACTTCGGCACGGTGTTTGTGTGCGTGCGACTAAACGTTTGCGTGTAGACTGTACGAAGCTCGCACGGATCGAGACGAGCTGTGTATAAGTTAACACTCGAAGTGTTAATAAACTCCACAAGCCACACCACTAACCTACATACAAAATACTGCAACGGCCAACGGTTCAACAAACTACGAAATTGCGAAACAATTAAACGGAAGAAAACAATTAACTTAAAAAGTTAACCCACATTAAAAGAATAGTCAACAGTTTAAATCGATTGCGAAACAACTCATAAAGCGATGAACTTAAAATTCGACTAAGCAAATTCCGAGAAATGCAGTTCGGCTGGCACACATTGAAGCAGTGCAACCTCATCAAATTATTAATAGTTTAGATTATTATAAATTTAGCATTTAGCGATTATTACATTGTCATTAGTGTTGTGATCAATAAAGTGGACAGTTGTCCAGCAAAAGAAAAAAAATAAAAAATATTTTTTTTAAGTATTTCAATTTAAGAAATACTAACTGGCGCCCGAGCAAATCGCGAACTCGTTAAGCGTTAAGCAAAAACAGTAGCGCGAAGAACAAAAGCGTAAAGCTTAAAGTGAAACTTTAAAAATCGCGAACTCGTTAAGCGTAAAGCAAAAACAGTAGCGCGAAGAACAAAAGCGTAAAGCTTAAAGTGAAACTTTAAAAATCGCGAACTCGTTAAGCGTAAAGCAAATACAGTAGCGCGAAGGACAAAGCGTAAAGCTTAAAGTGAAACTATAAAAACGCGATCCTTAGAGTCAAAATCGGTAAGAAGGTGCCTTAGTAGCCATAAATAAGGCAAAAAGGTGGTATTATGTGCCAGCCCTTACCAAGAAATTAAAAGACATTGAATTAAAGCTTTCTTCGAGAAACAAAAGATAGTAAAACAAGTTAAAAGACATTCAATTAAAGAAGTGCAAGCTATCTTCAACTACAGGAAGAGCTTCTTGAAAATCAACACATGTTACCAGAAGATCTACACCCAGAAATAGACGAAACCGAGCCGGAGTCATCATTTACACCAATCCCAACAGAAGGGGCAAGAGGGCAAACTTACGGTGAGGATACTGAAACAGTTGACTACCAGGACACCATCAAAGAACGTCGATATAGACTCATCTTTAACGAATCAAGAAAGAACGCAGCAAAAACAGGAGCAGCACTAGAGTAAGCTTAATATTTAAGATATATAAGTAAATTTAATTTTTTGTCAAGATTTACGAAAAAGAGCCAAATATGGCAAATCAAAATAACTTAATCCGTCCCCCCGTCCTTCCCTATAATAACGCACCGGCTGCTCCTCAAACAACGCAAAACTCTCAATTAAGCATAGACGACTTGACTTTACTTATTGCAAATATAGCTACAGACATTTTTAAACAACAAGGACCACGGGTAGTACAAGCAACTCTTAACCCTGACACTAGTTTGTTTTCAGCAACAGACCAAACAATAGACGAAAAACATAATGGAAACTTAGGGGACCTAGACAAGATACCCGACGTTGTTAAATGTTTAAAAGAATTCTCTGGTCGTCCAGGAGAATTCAACTCATGGAAGAAAAGTGTAGAGCGCATACTAAACGTATACGAACCATTAAAAGGAACTCCGAAGTATTACGGAATCCTTACGGTAGTTAGAAACAAGATAGTTGGTAACGCTGACGTTGCGTTAGAGTCGTACAACACGCCTCTCGACTGGTCAGCAATAACAAAATGTTTGTCAATGCATTATGCAGACAAACGCGACCTCTCTACATTAGAATATCAAATGACCACTTTGATACAGGGAAATAGGACAATCGCTGAATTTTATCAGCAGGTATATAAACATCTTTCATTAATTTTAGATAAATTAGGATGTGTTGAGATGGGTAACGAATCTCTTCACATGTTGACACAATCGTACAGGAACAAGGCTTTAGACACTTTTATAAGAGGACTGAACGGAGACCTCCCAAGGTTGCTAGGAATAAGGGAACCTATCGACTTACCTCAGGCCCTACACCTTTGCTTAAAGCTGGATAATCAAAATTTTCGCACAAATCACGCAAAACAAAATATGAACAAAACATTTCAAAATCCCCAGCTCCCTCCGAGGATATTTCCGACACAAACTCAACAGCAGAATTTTTATCCTCAATTAGCATACATACCCCATGCAAACCAATTAAGTATACAAGCTAGGCCACAGCCATTACCACCGTTTCAAAACGCTCCAGCTAGGCCACCTAAGCCTCAACCTAGGCCAGAGCCTATGGAAGTTGATCAAACTACATACTCACGCCGTGTCAACTATATGAACAGGACACCTCAGAACCAATTTCATGGTAAAAGACCGCCATCTGTCACCAATCACCAGCAAAGTAAGACTCAAAGGACATACCATATAGATACATCAGCAATGGGAAATGAGCAGATCGAAAATGAAGATATTCAGTTCGGGGAACCTAGTGACATCCATTTTTTAGCATGATCAGCTCTTTGCTCCCATACTTTGAAGTGAGAACGGAGAGCGGTACTATTTTGAAATTTTTAGTAGATACAGGTTCCAGTAAAAATTATGTCAAACCTGAATTGGTAAAAAAGCGCATAAAGAATGAAAACCCTTTTTATGCGAGGTCAATTATAGGTGATGTGAAAATTAGTGAACATACATATGTGAAACTTTTTAATATCGAAGATGAAATAAAATTTTATTTAATGCCCTCATTGAAAACATTTGATGGTATCCTAGGAAACGATACACTCAAAGCTCTTAAAACTGTTATATATACCGTCTTAAACAGCTTCCATCTCAAAGCGTCAACGCTATAAATATAAGGGAAGAAAATTTATCACCCAAACAAAGAGATAACATGAAAAAAATTGTAAACACATACCCCAGGCTTTTCTCAGAACCTGACGAAAGGCTTACTTACACCACTAAGGTCGTGGGTCAAATTAGAACCACAACGGACACTCCCGTTTATACAAAATTTTACCCTTATCCTGCTTCTCTCAAAAGCGAGGTAGAAACTCAAGTCAAGAAACTATTATCTGATGGTATCATAAGACCATCAAGATCACCGTACAATTCTCCAGTATGGATTGTACCTTAAAAAGCGGATTCAATGGGCAATAAACAATACCGCATGGTCATTGATTATAGAAAATTAAACACTGTCACAGTAGCAGACAGATATCCAATTCCTGAGATATCAGAAGTTATATCCCAACTAGGAAATAGTAATTTTTTTTCTGTGCTCGATCTAAAAAGTGGTTTTCACCAGATTCCACTAAAAAAATTTGATATAGAGAAAACCGCATTCTCTATTAATAATTGCAAATACGAATTTACACGTTTACCATTTGGCTTAAAAAATGCCCCGTCTATTTTTCAGCGTGCTTTGGATGATATCCTACGAAAACACATAGGGAAATATTGCTACGTTTACATCGACGATATTATTATTTTCAGCAGGACGGAGGACGAACATTTCAATCATATACAAGAAATATTTAAAACCTTAGAGGAAGCCAATATGAAGGTCCAATTGGATAAATGTAATTTCTTCAAAAAAGAGGTAGAATTTTTAGGGTATATTATTACTCCAGAAGGTGTAAAAACCAATCCAGCGAAAGTTGAAGCAATCGCTAATTTTCCACAACCAGCAACTTTAAAAGATCTTCGTAGTTTTCTTGGTTTATCCGGATACTACCGTAAGTTTATTCAGGATTATGCAAAACTGGCAAAACCCCTAACATCGCTTCTTAGAGGGGAAGAAGGTAGAATTTCAAAAAATAAATCATCAAAAGTAAATATAGTTCTGGACAAGACAGCGATACAAGCCTTTGAAAACATAAAACACGCACTTACCTCCAAGGATGTTATACTAGCATACCCTGACTGCAGTAAACAATTTGAATTGGTAACGGATGCTTCCAATTTTGCTATTGGAGCTGTTTTATCACAAGGCTCGAAACCTTTAGCGTTTATCTCAAGAACATTAAATAGAGCTGAAGAACATTATGCAGCTAACGAAAAAGAAATGTTAGCCATAATTTGGGCCCTCAATTCTTTTCGAAATTATTTGTATGGATCAGCTAAAGTACAAATTTTTACTGATCATCAGCCGCTTACATATGCGCTGAGCAACAAAAACAATAATTCAAAAATGAAAAGATGGAAGGCAGCTCTAGAAGAATACTCGTACGAGCTATGCTTCAAGCCTGGTAAACAGAACATCGTGGCTGATGCGTTATCTAGGATTCCGCTAAATGAATCACAAATTAATACGTTATCAATAGCAACAAATTCCGATGATAGCTCATCCCATAATTTAATATACAGTGTTGAAGCTCCCATTAATGCTTTTAAAAATCAGATATTTTTAAATAGGGATAGAGTTTCCACTTACCAGTTTAAAATAATTTTCCCAACATACCATCGCCATATAATAACAGAACCAGAGTACTCTCAAACAATATTAATCTCAATACTCAAAAGATATCTTAACCCGTCAGTAATTAATTGCATTAAAACGGAGGAATCCATAATGGGAAAAATACAGGAATTGTACCCTTTACACTTTAGTAAATATCGTATTAGGTTTACACAAGTAGAAGTTCAAGATATAACTAACGACCAAGAGCAAGAAGAACTTATAATTAGTACACACAATAGAGCTCATAGGAATAGCAAAGAGAATAGGACACAAATCCTGGAAAAATATTATTTTCCTGGAATGGCAAATAAAATTAAAAAAATTATCAAATTATGCGTTACATGTAAGGAGAATAAATATGAACGACACCCTCCAAAACCCCATATTCAAGCAACTCCCATTCCAAAATTCCCAGGTCAGATAGTTCACATAGATATATTGTTATTCGGCAAACAATTAATTCTAACTGCAGTCGACAAATTTTCCAAATATGCTGTTGCAAAACTTATTCAATCTAAAGCAGCAGAGGATATAAGACAACCATTGAGGGATATTCTTTTCATTCTAGTACCAGAAACAATAGTTATGGACAACGAAAAATCTTTTAACTCGGAAGCAATAAATTACATGATCGAAAACAAATTTGGTACAACAATATATCGAACGCCACCATATACAAGTTGTTCCAATGGACAGGTGGAGCGTTTTCACTCCACTTTGCAAGAAATAATGCGTTGTCTTCAAGTTGAAAAGACCCATAGATCATTCCAAGAACTTTTAGAGAAATCTGTCAAAGAATACAACCATTCTGTGCACTCCACCACTGAAAAAAAACCAATAGAAATATTTTTTGCAAGACAAGTAAGTGGCAAGTCAAGATCACTGGACATCGATAGGCAAGAAATATCCAAGAAAATTCAAGACAAACAAAATGCTGATCTTTCCTATCATAATAAGAGTCGATCAACTCCAATAAAGTATTCAGAAGGGGATGAAATTTTTGTGAAAGTAAATCGTAGACTAGGAAACAAGTTATCATCCAGATATAAGAAAGAAATCGTAGCTCAAGATTATAATTCCACAGTTAAAACGCAGTCAGGAAGAATAGTCACAAAAATAACATAAGACTATGACATAAGATTCTTTTTTTTCAGATTATGGAAACCACGACAACAATTCTAATTTACCTAATGATACTGATGACTGCAGCACAGCAAATCGAAATACAAGATCTTTCAAATAATAATGGGTATATACCTATTAAGACAGGGGAACAGAAAATAATCGACCATTACGACAAAATTCTTCACTTTGTTAACCTAACTGCATACGACGAAACGATCTTTTTAATTTCAAACAACATTGACACATTGACAGCAACAACTTTCGAAGACAAACAGTTATTAAACACCCTGAATAAAAATTTAATTTTACTAAAAGCAAAAATAGATCATTTACATCCTCGACCCAAGTCAAAAAGAGGTATAGCTAATATATTAGGTAAAGGACTAAAATATATTGCAGGTACAATGGACAGCGACGACGAACAACAAATCAACGACGCTATTAACATAATAAATCAAAATGCTAGGAGTATGAAGAACAGTATAAATAATTTAACGTATGTTAATAATCTCATGACCGACCAAATAAATAACATTACAAGTCACATTAATAAACAGCAATCTATAATTAAGAATTACATAAATACATTTAAAGAAAACACACAGAATAGAATAAAAACATTGGAAGACGAATTGCAATTCATGGAACATATATACCAAATAAATAATGACTTATCTCTTTTACGGAACCACATTAACGACATTGGACAAGTAATTTTTTCAAGCAAGATCGGTATAATACCAACAGACATTTTGACAAATACAGAGCTTGACCTTTTAACGGACTTTGATAGCTATGCAAACATAAAGGTAGCAGTCGGTACGCAAGACCGCAATATTGTAATAATCCTCCAAATTCCTCAATATTCCAACAATATCTTTTCAACAATAACTTTCGAACCTATTCCTAACAATAATAATAAATCCATAAGATTAGAAATTAATGAATACCTAGTAGATTCAAATAATAACATCTATGATATAAATGTCAAGAACAATTTAAAGAAAAACTTAATAACAATTAATGATAAATGTTTATCGAATATACTGAATTTTGAAGAGGCATACCGCGATATGCAAACTGTAACAAAATCCAATATAGTTGAGATTGTACCAGGTATATTAATCTTCAAGAATTTTTTCTCAAAAATATTTCATAACTGCAATAGAATAGAGATAAAAATGAAAGGAACTTTTTTAATTAAATTCGAAAACTGTAAAATAAGTGCAGACAATAAAACGTTTTTTAATGTTAAATTAAGATTACATGATAAATTCATTTTACCAAATTTTATAACTAAAGTAAAAGAAAGTCCAAATATGGGAAATAAAGATCTTAAACTTGAAAATTTGTATTTAAAACAGTTGAAATACGATGAACATGTTAAGCTACTGATAGACAAAAATAAAAGTACGCATGTTATTAGTTTAAGCACTGATGTAATAATAATATTTCTTATCGTTAGTGTAGCATTTATTATTATTTGTACTATTAAGCATAAGCAACAGTTTTCGATATCACCTGCAACGCACTCAACGGTGGCAGAAGCACCAAAAGGCCCTTTTCTTCAAGTAAAAATGCCAAATTCAGCACCCATCCATTACTCCGATTGAGGACAATCGATTTAAGAGGGGAAGAGTTAACACTCGAAGTGTTAATAAACTCCACAAGCCACACCACTAACCTACATTCAAAATACTGCAACGGCCAACGGTTCAACAAACTACGAAATTGCGAAACAATTAAACGGAAGAAAACAATTAACTTAAAAAGTTAACCCACATTAAAAGAATAGTCAACAGTTTAAATCGATTGCGAAACAACTCATAAAGCGATGAAATTAAAATTCGACTAAGCAAATTCCGAGAAATGCAGTTCGGCTGGCACACATTGAAGCAGTGCAACCTCATCAAATTATTAATAGTTTAGATTATTATAAATATAGCATTTAGCGATTATTACGTTGTCATTAGTGTTGTGATCAATAAAGTGGACAGTTGTCCAGCAAAAGAAAAAAAATAAAAAATATTTTTTTTAAGTATTTCAATTTAAGAAATACTAACTTATATAAGTGTATAGGTATCTATCATCTATGTACAACAGTGAATATCTGTACGCGTAAAATTTGTGAATAAAGTGTTTTAAAAATTAATAAACAAAGTGCATTTATTCATGAAGAAAGTGATGAAGTAATAGTGAAAGAAAATGACTCTATATACATACATTTTATTATTACTGCTAAAAAAATAACCTAAATTTTTTATATTAAAATGAGTGATCTTAAAAGTTAATTAAATTTAAATTTAATTCAAATTTTTTTCCAAATATTTAGAGGATATCAAGTCTCAAACTTATGTCTCTTATTTAAGTTACCATAAACCTATAGTTTCAATGATAAAAATTCCTGAATAACCTACATGTATTTTAAGATACTAAAAATATTTTAAACAATATTAACTTCTCATTTATTTAATAAAAGAAAAAAAAAATTGTTTTCTTATCGGTCACCACGCTAAAAAAGTGTAACTTGAATTAATATCAAAGAAAAAAAAATATTGTATAAATATTATAGTTGCATAAATTGATAAAAATGCTATGCAATAGCTTTACTGCGGCAGTCCCCGAGTGCCACACGTATTTTTTTTATAAATTCAGAGTTCTCTGAACTTACTCTGAGTAGAGTATTTTTTAAATGTACTCCACGCGCTCTAGCTCGGTGATCTGCTCTTCTCTCAACATAAGAACGAAAACGCCTAATGACAACATTTCTTTATTCATTCCGGAGAATAAACAACAAATAGAGTAGAATGTTGTTTATCAAGATTTGAACGAATAAACAAACAACATTGAATGTGTTATTGAAAATTATTTGTAAATTTCAAGCTTTGCAATTCTTAAAGGGACCCATGCACGAATGAACTTAACCCAAAACATGTGCGAGTACCCGGATTTAGGCTTGCCACACGCTACGAAAACTTGTATGCAGCCTTGTTGTAGTACCTCAAAAATTCATACATGATGAGCTGGATTTGTTTAATTTGTGTTTACTTTTTTGCTTCCCTTCGGTAAGAAAACCTTATATTTCCAATTTTATTCATAAAGTTTGGAACTGTTCCATTTGATATAGTAGTTTGAATTATTAACTGTAATAATTCCAAAAAAAGTTAATTTTAAAGCAACCTACTGTTTATACTGATGGCTTACATATTTTTAACTTGGGCTTAATGTAGACACGACCTATTACTATGGCGGGTTACAGATTAAAGGCAAGGTAACACAAGGTAACACAGACGACACAAGTGTTCTGACAGTGAGACCTTAGTTAGCGCTGTTTTATATTAAATAGTTACGACAAATGTCAGACATATTGCCCAAATGTCGAAGTACAGGGGCATGTGTCAACTAGTTTAGCAAAATAACAACGAATGCTTATGTTATTGCAGTGTAAGTGCTCTTTTTATACGCAAATCTTAAAATTTTATGTGTTTAATATTTAACTTCAGAATATTTAAAAATTTTTTTTAATAGTTGTGACTAAATAGCATACATATATCTCTGTTTATCGCTGATATTGTGTATGGCTCACATTAGACTCCAAAGCTCGGAGCCAAATAGACTACACAGACTGCCGTAACAAACACGTGTTTGATGCGACGGTCATATAGTGTAGTTGGCTGCTTAAAGGTTTGTTCAGATGTCTGACATATTAAAAAAATTTGATTTTCGGTCGTGCTTGACGGACCGTCTGTGTAAATTGAGGTGAAACCATTACAGACTTGCGAATTTTTTGTTGTGTAAAGACGTGTTGCATCGAAAACAAGAGAAAATAAAGCTGATTTAATGAGCTTTTCAAATCTTTGCCGTCACTTCGTAGAGAAGATATTCTAAAAAAATATTAAAAACAATAAATATGAAGTTCTAGTGATGAAAATAATATAAAAAAATCATGAACAATCGCTGTCCGCGCTGATCGCGTAAGAAAAGTAAACTAATAAAGCAAGTCTGCGTGCATGAAGACTGTGTAGTTTATAGTCGTCGCAATGACAATAACAAAACAACTGTCTGACCGATAGTCTGGGCAGTCTCTTTGTCTCTTAACCCTCGAGGACTATCGTCTGGGTGGAATCCACCCATAAGACTGAATTTCTTGGAGAAGTATATAATTTTTCATGAAAATCATCACTAAATTTTAATATAATCCTCATTTGAATGTTTATTGATGTTAAGAAGCATTATTTACTCGTTTAAACCAAGGTGATATTTACATAAAGCCAGTTTATTAAGAGGCTTGGGTGGCTTACACCCACGATAGTAATGGCGTTTCAAAATTGTGGGTGTTTTTCACCCACGATAGTAATCAGTAATGAAATATTGTATGTAATTGGTAATATAAAATCAAAAGAAATCACTAATATTTGCAAAAGTTTTACCTACCCTCTCTGTAGGTACTGCTATGAATCAACTTTGCCAGATACGAACGAATCTATGATGATATGTTTAGTAGATGTAATGAGTAACTAAAATTTGTAAGTATTTAGCTCACTTTTGAAAAAAATTTTCCTTTTTGCCGAAAAAAATTATTAAATAACTTTTTCTTATATACATTTTCAGCTTTCCAAATCTTAGTTAACCAAAGGCTCATAGCGTAAAAACTAAAAAAGGTAAAGCTGATTTTCCAGAATGCATTTTTTATTTTTTTATTTTTTTCTCTAATTGCTATGTTCCTAAATAAACGTTTATATAAAAAATGAATTACATATAAAATATTCTTGTTTTTCAGTAGTTGGGTATTCATTCTTAAAAATAAATTGATTATTTTACTAGTTTCATTTGACAGATGAGAAACGCAGATACTAACTGAGTATGGGTGGATTACACTCAACGATAGTACTGACGTTAGTGAAATAGACGATAGTTCTCGAGGGTTAAGCAACACTGTTTGTCACTTTTTTATCTCTACATGGGCTTTCGCACGGTTCAACATCACAGGTAGAACTAGTTATTTATCATGAGCGCTAATAAAAAGTGCGTTACCCCCATATAAAATTGTTCATACAAAGGTTTTTACCTTTGTTCAGGCGTCGAGCAAAAGGTAACATGCTTTTTTGTATACGTGTGATGTTGCA
This sequence comes from Tetanocera ferruginea, assembly GCA_958299015.1. Lineage (NCBI taxonomy): Eukaryota > Metazoa > Arthropoda > Insecta > Diptera > Sciomyzidae > Tetanocera > Tetanocera ferruginea. The sequence continues at coordinate 57,397,733 of OY282641.1, read as the reverse complement.
TCTCTTGCTGATACCTACGTTTTTCGATACAAAAAGACTATTAGCTGCACTTTGCACACCAACAGAAAATTACTTAAGGAAAAGTAAACAAATTCAGCCGTTTATATGAGTTTACAATTAACGGCTGTACGACGCTTCTGCTGCGTGGCGTATTGGTTAGAAATCTGACCTCTCATGAATAAATGCTCGGGTACGAGCGTCGAAGAAAATAAACACATTTTTGAAATATTTTTTGCATATTATATATTTTCGGCTTTATTTTTTAATATTTTTTAAATTAATCTTATATCTGTTTGATTGCATTTAATTGTCTATTAATAATATAGGTACACCCAAAAAAATACTGTAGTAAAAATAAATAAAAATGTATTTAAAACAAACGTAAAGTAGTAGTTTACCGTCCAAATAAAAATGTATTTATTATTACTAAATCGGGTTATTTATTTTAACTACAGATATTAAAAAATATTTCATAAAATTTATTGCAGTTAATTTAACTACAAGTGTAGAATATTTTACTACATTTGTATTTAAACGAAATAAAAAATTATTAACACTTTTCCTGCAGTATTTTTCAAAAATTATACTACATGTGTAGTAATTTTTACTACATATGTAGTAGTTTTTACTACATTGCAATAAAATAAAATTGATGTTTTTATGTTTTTTTCCCTTAAATTTTATTAAAAATAATATTATTTTATAAAAATGTATTTACAACAATATATTAAGGACAAAATGAATAATAAACAATACAACACATGTAAAATTTATATAAAATGACAAGCAAGTTCACTAAAACGTGAATACCCCTGATATATGCACATGTACGATCAATGTTGCCATAGGTCTTAGCAGTGCTTAATTCAAGAAGAGTTGAAAAATTGCGTCCAATGTGTTTGTTTTTGGAATGATGAGAAATTCCATAATCTTGCATTTTCGCAGTTTAACTCCATTTTGCACCAGCTCGTGAATACCCCTGTTAATTCCAACTTGCCTTTTTAACATGCTTGAAGAAGAAATTAATATTGGTTTTGCCAGTGCAACACCTTTCGCTGGAAGATAAACTAAATTTAGAAAACAAGTAATAAAACTAACATGAGCTACTACTTACAGATCAAGCACGTTGGTCAATATTCCATAGTCCAGCGTGGTGAGAATTTTTTTAATTTTATTTTGTTTTTTTTTATTTTATATTTGAAAAAATATACACACAATGTCATAGATTGCTCCTTTTTTAAAAATAAACTAAAGTATTTTTGTATTCACAAATAAATACATTTGAACAAATACTTACTAATTATAACTACATCGTGTAGTATTAATTATTCAAGTGTAAATATAGTAAAAAGATTTTGAATAACTACATTTGCATTTGAAAATAAATAAAACTACATATTTATCAAATAAATACACGTTGTGCAGTAAATTTTACTACAGTATTTTTTTGAGTGTAGATATAGAATAGAAATAATTTTATTTAAAATATGGATATAACACTGAAATATAAGTATCTATTAGACAACACAAACATAAAAGCACATAAAACAAAAATTATATTTCCAAAAAAGGTGCGGAAGCAATATTTCAATACGCAGATTACATTAGATTAACTTCTTTATTTCAATATTCGATCACTTCTTTTGTATAATTTTTCTTTTATTTTATTTCATTTAATTTTATTTCTTTAGCAAATCTTCCTAAGCCGGCGTTGTTTTAATTTATTTTTTATTTCTGCTCGTTAAAAAGAATAAGATATGTATACAAGTATAACCTTCCCAATAAACATTGATGTAAACCAGTTGATTATTCAATCTATTCCAAACATTTTTATCAATTATTTCCAAACTAGTTTGTAAAAATTTATTTCTCTAACATTTATTAAAGACTTTACAAACATGCTTGTTAAAACGTATTTTTCGCAATGCTTTAGTAAGTGGCGACAAAGCAACATTGTTATACAGCTAGTTTCTGCAGAAAAACCTGTTTTGTTTCTTTACTTTTTTTGCTTAGCATGGTATTCGGTGTTCATATTTGCGCGATATAAGATGTGAAAATTTTGATTTGTGAGTGAAATACCATATAATTTTTTTTAAATATAAAAAACAGTTCTGAAATAATAAAACTACTAAATGCAAATGAAGAAAATAATATTGATTCATCATGACGACCAATAGTAATTCTGAGGAAAGAGTGAGGTGAATATTGCCGAAGAAGTCTGGAAGTGAGTAGCACATATAGCACATAGTAGCTGCAGTGTAACATATTTAAACTACATTTACTCAAAAACTAACTAAAATTATTTCTTCTTTCAGAAATTTCTTTATCTATTACCAGAAAATCTCCTTAAAAGATAAAGTAAAGCAGCTCAAACAAAAGGATGCATCACCTAATGTACTAGCGAGGAATGCGCTTTGTAACGACGATGACTTTGCTCAATTTAAGAATCATTTCCAATCGGATTCAGTTCAAATGATTATAATGATTAATAAATTCATTTATAAATTTATGACAAAGCTTAGAATTTCTTTATTATGCAATATATTACCACATTTATGGTATAATTGTTGTTCATGTTTGGAAAATATTTGGAAATAAACGCAATTATAAATTTAAAACAAACTTCTAAATATCTTTATTATGCAATACATTTTCAAATTTATTTCCAAATAATTTCCAAACATCCAACACAATTATTCAATCAGGGATCCCTTTTGTTTATTCTACATTTGGAAGCAAATGTGTTACAATGCTTGGGATAAGCATTTTCCAAATGAGAAGTTTACTGATGCAAGTTTGTAGTAGCTTTACATTAAACGCATTTTGTTTATTGGGTTCCTTGTTTAACATCAAACAACAAAGTAAGAGTGAGTTAGTAATCACCAAATTTATTTTCGTTGTTTTTAAATTTGTTCGCGCTGTCTAGCTGGGATATTTGGGCCTATTCTGCACAATCTGTTAGTAAAAAATTCTGATATTCTGTTATGATTTCCCATATAAATTTTTGTGCTGTCAAAAAATCTGTTACTAGACCAAAATTCGTATTCTGCACGACTATCTTTTATGAAATCTCTTATGCATCATAGCAGATTTTTGGAACTGTGAAAAAATCTATTACACAATCTTAAATTGGTATTCGGCATGGCAAAATCTGCTATGAAATCTGTTATAAATGACAACAGAATAACAAAAATATTTTTCTGCCTTTTATCATAACAAATTTTTAAAAATTGATCATTTTGATCTGAAAAATGGATGTTTATTTAAAAATGCATTAAGAATGGCTTAAAAAAGGAGGCCAATGTAAGATTATATAATAAATATATATGTTTTTGTGTTTTAAAGACACACAAAGTCTTATCTCCTTTTGCACAACATAGATTATCTATTTGCGTTTTCCTATAAGAAAATTTCGATTTGTTTAAAGCAAGTTACTTAAATACTTTTTTCGGTTTGCATTTTAATTTATTTATTTTTATGAGTGCTTATTCATTTTATGACAGCAATCAGCTGTTTCATAAAAGAAATTAACGGAATTGTAATAGATTTTTGTTTTCGAAGATTGATAACAGGGTTCCATAAAAGATCGAAGAGCTGAATACCAATTATAACAGATCTGTTATGGTCGACATCTTTTATGATTGGTAACAGAAAATTCATAACAGAATAACAGATTGCACAGAATAGGCCCAATTGAATAAACATGACATGTTTGACGACGAATGGTACTATGCGAAAGCTAAAACGACGGTCGGTCCGACATGTTGGATGAATATCAAAAATTTTTGTATGGCCCATGTTACACGATGTCCGTTTGTTGGACAGTAATGCAGGCTTCAAATCAGCTTTTTTGTGTGGCATACGGCAGCCATATACACACAAATTCGATAGTTAAGAAGCTAGTTCGCCAGCTTGGCACACAAGTTGGCTTGTTGACAAAAATTTTTGATTTTCTCTGTCCAACAAAGCAAAAAAAAAACATTTCTATAGTCATTGCGAAACCAGGGTTGTATTGAAACATAAGTGTAGTACTATGTGGAGTACATTTTAATGATTTAAGTACGATATGAGAAATGTTTGGTACTTTTTGTGTTCTATTTGGTAGTACTCTATGTAAATTGCATACAGTATACGTGATAACTTTGTTAGGCTCAGTAAAAAATTTGTTTCGAAAAAAGTAAGCAGCTGTGGAAGACTTGGAAAACATTTTTACTTTATTTTCCCCACAAAAAAATAATTTTATTTCGAAGCAATAAATACTTTTTTAAGAGAACATTTCTACTCTTCTCAAATGTAACCCTGTGTGTGCCAAACAAATTCCGTAATTTGAACGCTTGCTTTCTCGAACACATACAAGCCGCCATATTGTTTGCGAACATGAGTTCCAAATGTGAAAGCCACATAATGAACACTTTTTACTCTCTTTTCCGGTGGTTGGTCACACCATGATATAATAATGAAGTACGGTAAAGAGATTCACCACACCGTCTACGAATGTTATGCTCACGTGAAAATGAAAATTAGCGATGGCACTTTTTCTTTGTGTTGATAAATGTGGGACAAACACTTTGAGAAGGAATTATATGAGGGTAAAAAGGATAAAATAAGAAAAAAATGCAATTTTAGACTCGATTTCGTTATTTTATCGTTTTTATATAATTTTTTAAAAACTTTCGAAACTACTTAGGAAATATCTATGCATAATCAATTGCTCTGAAATTAAAAATAATTTTATTTCTTTGTTGCCAGCAGTATTTATATATAAATAAACTATGAACTATATATTATTTGAGATGATATATGTTAAATGCCATTAATTTAAAAAATAATTTTTTTACATCGTTTGGAAAAGAAACGTGTGAACATAAATAAAAATTTGTTTTTGAAAATTTGCAGAGTGCATAATTTTATAATAACAAAACATGTACTTCCTCGTTTTCTGCTCAACTAATTCAACAAAATCACTATGAACAAACATGGATATTTTATGAATGCTCTTTAAGATACGGCAGCACTGATTTTTTTCATTTTGACATTCGGAGACGGTGTGGTGAATCTCTTTACCGTACCTCATTATTATATCATGGGTCACACGACAGAAAATTTAGGGCGGACACATTTGACATATCATTCAGTTTGAGTACCTTTTTCTACTGCACTTTATTTCGTGCACTTTGAAAACAATTACTCTTAATAGCAACGTTGCGTAGAAAAACAAGTGATTGAACGCGTTATTTGTTTGTTGATTATTCAACATGGGAACCGATTACGACTTGGTAGCTTTAAATATTAGAAAATATTTATTAATAAATTAATAAATGAATTCCATTTATATATTAATAATTTTATTTGCCGATTCTTGCAACACCACTTTCTTGTCAATATTTTTAATAATAGAATCTGCCAAAAATAAGGGTTAAAAACAACTACTTTTCCTATATCTTATAGTAGGATAGTAGTACTTTTCCTTAAAAAAAGGTACTTTTTAGCTACTGAAGCGTATTAAAACTTATTTCACCACACCGCCACACTGTCCTGCTCGTTGTCTGCTGGGCCCATGTTAGGCCCATGTTACACGATGTCCGTTTGTCCGACCGTTTTTGTTGCTTTCAATGTGAAACTGTCAAAAAACAGTGAGAGTGAGAGCGGATGAACTTTTTGCAAGGGCTGTGCTCACACGTGAATCAAATGATTGAATAACGGGATTTTTTTGTGCATTTTACTCTTTCTGAGTTGATTTGACCGAAGTCTGCTCACACGTGGTTGTTTGATTGAACCTCTGAAGCAGGCTTTTCTGCTACCTACTGTTTGCGGTTAGTATCATTTTCCTACTGTTTTATTTCGTTGTGTTTTGTCGTGCTGTCTGTATAAAAGTTTACAAAAATTGAGGACGGCAGTGAAAATTTGATTCTTTACGGATTGAAATTGATTTCGTTAGGAAATCAATATGCCGGATATTTTTGTTTTTCTTTGGAATACATTAATACAATATTCGGTCAGCTGTCTTGTGCACGAAATGGTAATTTTTCACTTTTAATATTTTAAAAACAATACACAACACTCTACACTCACAAACATTTTCTCCTTTTTTTACTTATAAAAGTACTTTTTTGTTAAATCTACTACCTTCTTATCAATAACTTACTACTAAGCAGCAGCTGAGTAAAAGTTTGCAACGCTTTGACTGAATGATTCAGGTCTAGAGCGTGGTCAAAACTTTGAATGAAGCGATGACGTATTCAGAGTTCATTTTCTCTCTCACAGAGAGTTAATTTTTTTTTAGCTGGACAAACAACAACAAATTTGAGTTCATTCAATCATTTGATTAACGTGTGAGCACAGCCAAGGCGGACAAAATATGTTCATTTTGTCCGCTGTTCATGTTAGCAGACAACGAGCAGGACAGTATGGCGGTGTGGTGAAATAAGTTTTAATACGCTTCAGTAGCTAAAAACTACCTTTTTTTAAGGAAAAGTACTACTATCCTACTATAAGATATAGGAAAAGTAGTTGTTTTTAACCCTTATTTTTGGCAGATTCTATTATTAAAAATATTGACAAGAAAGTGGTGTTGCAAGAATCGGCAAATAAAATTATTAATATATAAATGGAATTCATTTATTAATATAAAAATAAATATTTTCTAATAGTTAAAGCTACCAAGTCGTAATCGGTTCCCATGTTGAATAATCAACAAACAAATAACGCATTCAATCACTTTTTTTTCTACGCAACGTTGCTATTAAGAATAATTGTTTTCAAAGTGCACGAAATAAAGTGTAGTAGAAAAAGGTACTCAAACTGAATGAAATGTCAAATGTGTCCGCCCTAAATTTTCTGTCGTGTGACCAACCACCGGACAAGAGAGTAAAAAGTGTTCATTACCGTCGGACAAACGGACATCGTGTAACATGGGCCCTGACATGAACAGCGGACAAAATGAACACATTTCATCCGCAAAAAGTTCATCCGCTCTCTCTCTCACTGTTTTTTGACAGTTTCACATTGAAAGCAACAACAACGCTCGGACAAACGAACACCGTGTAACATGGGTCTACATTTCTGCCGGTCCATCCGAGTTGTTGGACATGTTAACGCTTGTTGGTCCAACACGCTGCATTTTTCATTTAAAAAATTTCAGTGATTGAGCAACGTTCAATCGATGCATATAAATCATTTACAAAAATTATATGCAAGCTTTTATTTGCTTTTTTACAATAAAAGCTTCCTTTTTTTTTTAAAAAATCTATATTATTCTTTTCCATTTCTTCCGGAATAATTTTATCTGTAGCTCGAATTTTTTTTCTAATTTTTCGCCGCCATTCTTATGCCATTGCGCCGAAGTGTTCTGCTTGAGAGTTTGCAAATAAAAATGTCGTCCCACATGTTGGATCATCGAAAACTCTATTAAAATTTTTTCGTTAGTTTTTCAACCGACTTTGGCTGCTTTTCTAATACAAAAGTTTTCGCAACAGTTGCACAACTGTTGAGTAAAATGTCTTCTGAACGGCAATAATCAGTTTCCGCTACTCACAACCATGGTTGAATAACAAGGTTGCTGCAAAACTGACTGTGCTCTCTTTCGCATATCCGAAAGTGTCAAAATCAAATGGCTGCTGAAAAACAACAGCAACAACAACAACAGCTCAGGCAGTTCGCTTTGACATTTACGGCAGTCACGCTCTCCGTCTTGCTACTACCTTATTCAGTGTACCCTGCTCACAACATGTTGTGAATATTGGGAGCGCTTTATTTTTCCCCTACATTTACTCAACATGTTGTAATTTTTAATTTGACATATATAAATAGTTTGACACAAATAAAAGTGATAATTCTTTAATGAAAATATTAATTATCTCGTCCAAATTCAAATATCCAATAGTTATTAAAATTTTCGCGCTCAAATAAGTCAATTTTTGGAAGTGTTTACAGAAAATGAAAATAACCGTTCAGAAGACACACAATATGTTGTAAACATGTTGTATGTATCACTTTCCGCTACTTCTGTCTTAGAAACGCAGCCTTTGTCGTCCGATATGTTGGACCATGCGAAAGCCTCTTATCGTGTCAATGAATTTGCTTGTTAAAGTTTGTGCGAAATATTTCTAGTTATTTTTGCATTAAAATGTTTTTGTAGTATATAAACAGAATGTGCCAAGCACCAAGCGTCCCCTTACTTTCAATAAAAATGATTTCATTAATACTGTAAGTGTATTGTGTACAACTTATTTTGATGAATCTAGTTGGTGCAAGGTGTTATACCTGCCATATTGGTTAACATCAACAAAATTTCTACTGTTAGCAAATTCCCTGCAATTTTATTTTATACATTTTTATTTAGCCAGCACTTAAGCACGACTATGGAAGGCCAAATCGCAAAGTCGCGTTTTGTTGGTCGCGCGAAAATCTTGCGTCCGTGCATGGTTAATATGAAATAATGGAATAATTTTTTTTAGCGACCAGGCCCGATTTTTTTTTTTCTTATTTTTATTAAATGTATTTGGAACTCCTAAGCCCAATGGTAAAAAAAATTGTCGGACTCGATTGGTTTATGAGATAAAATTCGCGAAAGTTTGAAAATCCAGTGCATACAGTGTACCACTAAAGTTTTCGTACAGTAGCTATTTCATATTTTACTGATTAAAACATTAATGTTTAGTAGGAATTTTAAAAATGTTATATTGTATAATTGTTTACTAAACGCTTTGGGCATAATTGAAGAATAATGGAAATGCAAAATTCGTGTTTTTTTACATGTAATTACATGGATTTGGGGCTCCTAAGTTCGATTTGAAAAAATTAAGAGTCGCTCTCAAGTGGTTTAGAAGTTATAGGGATCAAAAGTTGAAAAATTACTACACATTTGCCTTTTTTTCGATTTTTTTTTAATAAAATTTAAGCAATATGGGTAGCAAGAGATCATACCATGACTTATTCAGTTAGGTATTAATTATAAAAAATCCATTTATTGCTAACTATCCAAAAATGAAAAATTGTTATAAAAAATCGCGCGATCATGGTCATGGTATGACCTCTTGCTACCCATATTGCTTAAATTTTATTAAAAAAAAATCGAAAAACAGGCAAATGTGTAGTAATTTTTCAACTTTTGATCCCTATAACTTCTAAACCACTTGAGAGCGACTCTTAATTTTTTCAGAATCGAACTTAGGAGCCCCAAATCCATGTAATTACATGTAAAAAAACACAAATTTTGCATTTCCATTATTCTTCAATTATGCCAAAAGTTGTTTCCGTACTTTTGACAATTTTTTCAAATTTCGTTTTACTCTCTCAGCTTGAACTTTACTCGACTTTTGCTCGACATTGTGTACGGAAACACACCTTATGACTCTAAGCACATGGCCACTAGAATGTACTTGGCGTACAGTGTGACCGTTTTCAGTAGACTTACTACTAGATTGGTAGATTTAGTAGAAATTTGAAAGTCGCTAGTAGTTTTTTAGTAGATTTTCAAATCTAGTAGATTTTTAGTTGATTTTGGAAAAAAAATTGTCAAACATTTTTTCAAAAGTTTTATGCCAAATCTTTCCGTTTTGTTTTGTCGCAAATATTATTAGTGAAAAAGTGCGTAAGCAGCCTTAAGTCATAAGGTGGCTCTCGTTGCAAGCGTGCGTTAATCGGATTGTTGAAAAATGGGATGTACTTAAACTTTATTTCAACGATTAGTATAATTTAGATCGGAATTTAACTGCGGAGTTTTTATGTGCAAGCTTTTCAGAAGACGTAACACAACTTTATTTTTTATTTTTGGATTACATTTTGCCGATCATAAAAAGTTTAATACAATTTTTCAATCCGAATTGTGTGTTGTTCAACGGCTTCATAGCGATGTATCTGATATGTTTAAGTCAGAGAAGGGCACAAATTAAATTTTCTATCCCATGGGTTTGGAAGCAAAATGCTGCTTGCGCGACTTCGACACATGAACAGTGTTATCTACTTCGTGTGGCTTACGATCGTGTGCATTCGGCTGTTGCTTTGTTTTTATTTTGGCAGCAAATCAAGTCAGTTGCTCTTCAGCATTTGTTGAAAAAACATCTCTTCGCGCAGAAGATAGTGATAGTATGTGTGTGCCCATCGCTGGTTTAAGTCCATGTCTGATATGTTTCAGACATACAAAACAAAATTTTTAAACTTTAAATTTTTTCTTTCAAACTGTTAACTTGTATCAGATGGGTATTACACTGATTACACGGGCAACAGTATAAGTATTTATTCCTTCAACCAATTTTAAATTTTCAACCCTGTTTACAGCCATAAATTTGGCTTAACATTGAAAAGGTGTGCTTAAAAATGTTGGTAGATTTTAAGAAGTTTTTCTAGAATCTTTTTAGTAGATTTTAGTAGATTCTCACCATGCTTCTGGTAGAAAGGCACTCTGACAAAACGGTCACCCTGTTTTCGTACAATACTCCACATTTGCTCAAAACACCAACGCAGAGTCCTGATCTCAATCCCATTGAGCATATGTGGAATATGCTTGAAAAAAGAATCAGGACTCATCACATTACCTCAAAGGCTCAGCTTAAAGATGTTCTTCAGGAGGAATAGGAAAAAAATCGAGCCATGTTATGCAAAAAACTTGTGGAATCGATGCCAGACCACCTTAAAACTGTTATTAAAAATAAAGGCTACCCAACAAAATATTAAAATATGAAAAAAAAACAAATTGGCCATTTCAGCCCTTGAAAGGACTTTGACCGAGCTTCTTATGATCAATTGTGATGTGTGTGTTATTAAATGTTTGCACACAATTGACCGAGAACTGGACCTACATGTTTTATGCCGACTCCGAACGGCTAAAGTTCATGTTCTCAAGAAGCTTTACATGGCATTATTTACTCTCTGAGGTTTGCCATTGTCTGCAGAGAGGTGGTGACCGATCAGAAAAATTTTTTATTGAAAAAACTTTTCGCCGCGGCTGGGGAATATTAAAATATGTGTTGTGTAATTCTAAGACCTTTTTTAATAATATTCAGACTTCATTGTAGTCAAATTACTGATTTTATTATACTTTCAGTTAATAACTTTGGATTAATTGATAAAGTGTATTAAATTTTGTTGCTGTATTGAAGAGAAGTGTTAAATAAACACATATGAATTAAAAAATTTTCAAAACCCTTGCTACATATTACTGTTTTTTTTTCAATAAAATTTTAAATAGCTGATGTACGAAGTCTTTAGTGGTACACTGTATATCTGTATGCTTGAAAGCTAATATAATGGCGTTTTCGTTTCTACCAACCAATGCTTCCTTTTCATTGCCCTTACCTTTTTCGTGTTCGATTCTAAAATAAGTGCAAATGGGTGAGTAAATTCTCTGTTCGTGTCTTAAAATGTCACACAAAGGGCGAAAAAGGCGCATTTTCTGCCCTGCGAAACTTTCTCAGGGCTCTATCCTTAAACGACAATATTTTGAAATGCGTGCGTTAGACAAGGATGTCTACATTCATTTAGTATGTGTTGACATTTTCTGAGTAGGCAACAACATGCACTTTTACAGGGTTGCGGGCAACATTGAAAACATTTGGCACCGCGATAAGGCAACATTTTTTGATAGAAATGAAAACGCTATAAGATTTTTTACAATACTTAACCAAAATGTGGTTTTTACGGCGTATTAAACAAAAAAATCAGTTATTCTTTCATTTTAAGAAAAAAATAAATACTTATTAAAAAATTCATCATTCTGAGTCTGTATCAGAAACATCAAGTTCATCCGCAGACTGTGCCTCCATATGAGCTCTAACTGGGTTGTACAGCTCATCAGTAATTGGCACGATTACGATTTCCGAGGCGCCGCGATTTGAAGATGTTTTCTGGTAGAGAACAACAAAAAAACATGATTCACCGAACAAAAAATCGATAGCTCTATTAGTTATCGAGTTATCGATTTAAAAAAAATTTTTTTTGTTATAAGATCTGTTCAAAAACATCTATATTTTTGCCGTTACTAAATGGATCTTTAAGATTGGTATGTCATTAGAAAGGTCATTGAATGATCTTACAAATATATTTGTTATAAATATCATTGCTACAATATTTTTAGTTTTATAACCGAATTTATTCCAAAGTTCAATTTTGTAATATAAAGAACCTTTATTTTCTAAAAAATTTACGTTATTAAGTTACTAAAAATATATATATTTTAAAAACTTACAGTTAGACCTTTTGTTTGACATATAAAAATATGCATCTTTTATTTAATTTCACGCTATATTACATAAAATTTAAATTTTCCAAGTTTTTTGTTTGTTAAAAAATCTGTTCAAAAAATTGTGTATATCTTTGCCAATATCCAATGAATTTTAAAGATTGACATGCTATTCGAAAGGTAATTAAATGCCTTTTCAACGATATATAATACAAATATAATTTCAAAAATGTTTTTATCATCATCATCGTCTGGCAACTCTGTTCGTGTTAACATCGAAATTATTTTCTGCTGCGCTATTCGTTTCTAATTAATTGAAAATACATTAATTTTATTCAAATATTTTGTGCATAATAATTGAATGTTGGTTTGTCATTTGTGACACATCATAGCTCCTGCTTCTTATCTGTTCATCAGCATATTCTGCATCCCGACAGCGTTGTGTGGTATCATAACCACACTTTCTGCATTGCAATGGCGACTTGTTGCGTAATATGCAAGTCAGAGTGGGACACTTTCGGTGTTTTCATATCGTGGTCTGGCTGTTCGCAACTCTATCACGCTAAATGTGCTGGATTGACTGCAAGGGTTGGTGATGCCCTGTTTGGAAGCACTAGTAATGGACTCCAATGGTTCTGCCCGAGTTGTCGAATGTTGTCTACTAGTACTATAATCAATGAATTAAATCAACTTATTAAATCTTCGGTTGGCATCGTTGATGCGGTGGCGCGTCTATAAAAGATAGTTGCAGACCATGCAAATCATTGCAATAAGCTGCTGGACAACACTACCTCTGTTAGTAATGAACACTTGGCTAAAACGGTGAAAAAGTCTGCTAGATAGAGTCCGAGAACTTAAAAGCTAGAGTCTCCTGATCCTGTTGGAAAAGTCATTGAGTCTAGTCTCCTCACTCAATCTCTGTCCGCACTGCCTGTCAATAATGCGGACGTGGCATTACTGGAGAACCCGCCAGCTGTGCTAAACAATCCTCAGGCGGCCACAAATACTCCTTCTGTTATAGTGTCACCTTGCTCCGGGTCTTCACAATGCCTAACTTCACAGCCTTCATCGTTACGTCATCATACTGCTCTTGATGCTATACAAGCTCCTTCGTCTGCCGTTAAGTTGACATCGCCTGCGGGTAACACTTCTGGAAGGTGTGATTGTCCATAGGCTATCCTGCTGTTGATGACATCGCCTGCGGGCAACATAGCTATGATGCGTGAACATAATGAGTTACGTCATCATGCTGCTCTTGATACTATGCAATCTCCTTCGTCTGCTGTTTAGATGACATCGCCTGCGAGTAACATTTCTGGAAGGCGTGATTGCGATTTGAATAGTATACATCATAACGTCATCTTAAGCCATTCTGCTGTTGAGATGGCATCGCCTGCGGGCAACATAGCTATAATGCGTGAACATACTGGTAATATGAATAAACACAACGTCATCATTGGACACAATGATAGTGCTGATTTAATGGTTGTGCATAAAAAACATGGCTACATTTTTCTTCGTTTCGCCCTTCTGTTACAGAAGATAACATTATTGATTATGTTGTAAAAAATTCACGTGTTCAGGAGCACCAATTGGAATGATATAAATTGGTAAAAAAATTTTCCTACTGCAAATATGAAGCATGTTAATTTTAAACTTGGAGTTGAATCTTCAATGCTTGATGATGTATTCAATCCGTCACTCTGGCCAGCAGATGTAAAGATAAAGTTTTTTCGAAAAGTTCAAAATCATCTATTCAACCCTTAGAAGGGAGTGAATCTGCCTAAAATCGCAATAACTCACTTAGCATCTACTTCCAAAACATCTCGGGTATGCGCACGAAATCCTCGTCAACTTTTCTTGCTACTTCAATCCTGGATGCTAATATTATAGTCTTAGTTGAAACCTGGCTCAACTCGGAATTTTTCAATGAAGAATTCTTTGATCTCAACATTACCAAGTTTTTCGTAAAGATCGTGATGCTGCCAAAACTGGGTGTAATCGTAATGGCGGTGTCCTAATAGCTGTTAAGCGACAGGTATACTCATCAATTATTCCTTTGGACAACTCCGACTCACTTCTGGATCAACTCTGCATCTTTGTCAATGGTTCTTCTGGCAAGTTATTTGTATGTGTCTCTTATGTTCCGCCTAACAGCTGTATTGAATTATGTAAGTCTCATATTTACAAACTAATTTATCTAGTTGCTAATATTCTTGGTGATTGTCAATTATGTGTCCTTGGGGACTTTAATTTAAGTAAAGTAGTCTGGTCTAAAGTACCTAATAATACTGGGCTTCTTCCCTCAAATGTCTGCAGTGACCTTGAGGTTTTTGTAATCGATAGCTTTTTGGACCTTGGTTTTGTGCAAATCAATGCTTGTAAAAATAAACTGAACAAAATTCTGGATTTGATATTCATCAGAAATAATTTAAATTTTCATTTGGAGGAATCGACTTTTTCTATGTGCCCATCTAACATGCATCATATACCGCTAATTATACTACCCCGACAACAATCAGTTCGTACGGCTGCATATTTTATAATATTAACACTTTCAACTTTTATTTATAATAAGAAAACAATATTTCTTTTGTGTAAAAGAAAGCTTTTGACAATGAACTTTCTTATTTCTTTACAAATCGCTTTGCCACGTGCATAGTAGAAAATCATTCAATAAAACTTACTTACTTACTTAGATGGCTCTTACAACCGTTGGTCGGTTTTGGCCTCGTCTAAGAATTTTCGCCAGCCTCTTTTGTCGTGTGCTTGCTGGCGCCAGTTGGAAATTCCAAGCGTTGTCAGGTTATCCAATGCCTGGTCTTTCCAACGGAGATGCGGTCTTCCTCGTCTGCGTTGGCCACCGCTGGGTACCGAATCCAATATTTTTTTCGCTGGAGCTTCGTCGTTCATTCTCTCGACATGACCTAGCCAGCGAAGCCGCTCTATTTTAATACGCTTGACTATATCGATGTCCGCATATAGCTCATACAGCTCGTGGTTCCATCGTATTCGGTACTCGCCATTGACGCAGATTGGACCATAGATCTTGCGAAGGATTTTTCTCTCGAACGCTCCCAAAGTCCTTTCATCAGAGCTGCTCATCGTCCAGGTTTGTGATGCGTATAGTAGGACGGGCATGATTATTGACTTATAGAGCGTCAGTTTTGTTCGTCGAGAAAGAGCTCTGCTTCTCAATTGCCTACTGAGCCCAAAGTAACACCTGTTGGCAAGAGCTATCCTTCGTTTAATCTCAATACTGATATCGTTGGAGGAGTTAATGCTGGATCCCAGGTAAACAAAGTCCTTCACTACCTCAAAGGAGGTGTTGTCAACAGTGACGTGGTTTCCAAGACGCTGGGACTGTTTGTTTGTTGACACAAGATACTTCGTTTTATCTGCGTTCACTAAAAGACCCATTCGACTCGACTCTTTTTCTAGCCTGGAGAATGCTGCACTGACTTCGCGCGTATTGTGGCCAATGATGTCAATATCATCTGCATACGCCAGCAGCATAACACTCTTATAGAAAATTGTGCCGCTGCGTCTCAGGTCAGCAGCTTGGATGATCTTCTCCATTACTATATTAAAGAAGTCGCACGATAAGGAATCACCTTGTCTGAAACCTCGCTTGGTATCGAACGGAAGGGAGAGGTCCTTCCCGATTTTCACTGCACTGCTGGTGTTGTTCAGTGTCATCCTGCAAAGACGTATTAGCTTCGCAGGAATACCAAATTCAGACATGATGGCATATAGGTGACTCCTTATTGGACTGTCGAAGGCGGCTTTAAAATCGACAAAAAGATGGTGTGTGTCGATTTGTTTTTCGAGGGTCTTTTCCAAGATTTGTCGGAGCGTGAAGATCTGGTCAATGGTGGACTTTCCAGGTCTAAAGCCACACTGATAAGGTCCAATCAGTTGGTTGACGATGGGCTTTAGTCTTTCACACAATACGCTCGACAGGACCTTATATGCGATATTAAGAAGGCTAATCCCACGGTAGTTGGCGCAAATGGTGGGATCGCCTTTCTTGTGGATTGGGCAGAGCACACTGAGGTTCCAATCATCTGGAATGCATTCTTCCGACCATATTCTGCATAGAAGTCTGTGAATGCATTTAAACAGAGCTTCGCCACCGGTCTTAAACAGCTCAGCCGGTAGGCCATCGGCTCCTGCGGCTTTGTTGTTTTTAAGCCGAGCTATAGCTGTTAAGACCTCGTTATAATCGGGCAGCGGAACTTCAACGCTGTCGTCCATAATTGGGGTTTCCGGGATATCATCTCCACTGGCGGGATTGTTGTCAGCGTCGCCATTTAAAAGCCTAGAGAAGTGCTCCCTCCATAACATCAGTGTACTCTGGATATCTGTCACTAGATTCCCATTCTCGTCCTTGCAGGAAGAGGCTCCGGTCTTAGAACCATCGGCCAGGCGTCTTATTTTTTCGAAAAATTTTCGAGTCTCATTCCTGTCACCATGCATCTCAATTTTCTCGCACTCACGCATTTCCGCCTCTCGTTTTTTTCGCCTGAAAATGCGTCTCTCTTCCCTCCTCTTCTCTCGGTATTGCTCCATAACAGCACGCGTTACAACCGACTGCAGGGTGGCTTTGTAGGCGGTGTCCTTCTCTGCAGTGGCGTCGCGACACTCCTGGTCGTGCCACTGGTTTCGGCGAGGGCGGTGGTAGCCTATCACCTCTTCGGCAGCCGTACGCATATAGTGGGATATGTGCGTCCACTGTCTGCATATATCGTCGATCGGAGGAGTGCTTTCTTGAAGCAGGAGTGAGAGTCGAGTAGCGAAGGCTTCGGCCGTCCGTTTTGACTGCAGCTTGTCGACGTCTAGCTTTCTTAGTGTAGGATTGCGAGCATTCTTAGCTGCGCACAGACGTGTGCGGATCTTGGCTGCGGCAAGATAATGATCCGAGTCTATGTTAGCACCACGAATCGTGCGTACGTCTAGTACACTGGAAGAGTGCCTTCCGTCAATCAAAACGTGATCAATTTGGTTACATGTTTTTCGATCAGGGGACAGCCAAGTGGCCTTATGAATATTGAGATGCTTGAATCAAGTGCTACTTACGACCATGTTTCGTGCTGCGGCGAAGTCAATCAACCTCATTCCGTTATCGGATGTGTTGTCGTGGAGGCTGAACTTTCCGACTGTTGGACCAAATATGTTTTCCTTACCCACCTTGGCGTTGAAGTCACCAAGCACGATTTTTATGTCATGACGGGGGCAGCGCTCGTATGCGTCTTCAAGGCACTCGTAAAAACTTTCTTTGGTCTCGTCATCTTTTTCTTCTGTCGGAGCGTGCGCACATATTAGGCTTATGTTAAAAAATTTAGCCTTGATGCGGATTATGGCAAGTCGTTCGTTCACAGGAGTGAATCGCAGGACATGATGTCGTATTCTCTTGCCAACTACAAATCCGCATCCAAACTCGTGCTTCTCCACATGGCCGCTGTAGTAGATATCACAGGATGCTTGCCGTAAGCAACCCTGTCCCTTCCATCGCATTTCTTGGATTGCAGTGATATCAGAATTATATCTTTCCAAGATATCAATCAGTTGGATAGAGGCACCATCCCAATTTAGGGTCCGGACATTCCAGGTGCATATCCGTAAATCATTATCAGTTTTTCGTTTGCGGTAGTCGTCATCAGATTTGGGGATCATTCTTTCATTTATTCTTTTTCGTTTCATTGAAATCTTTTTTTATGTGGTGGGCTTCAAACCCAACGCACAACCTTTGCTTGATGGCCAAAGGGGAAGCCCGCCGCTCAAATTAGCCGCCAAAGTTTATCGGGCGATAGTTTTTGAAGTTTCCAGGAGACACCACGCGGAGGTTTTGAGTCGACTTGAGACGATTTCTACATGGATAATGCTGGCCTCGCCAGTTCATTCAATAAAACTACTGGTATAAAATCAAAGAGTGACCGAAATTTTCTCAAAGCATTCCCAAAACGTTCTCAATTGATATACAGAATCAGCAAAAAATAATTTGTCCCGTTATCCTTGTGCACACTCGCATTCTTTCTATCGTACGAACTGAATGTTGTCATTTTATGACTGTGTTGGTTAATCTCGCTTTTAACGTTGTTGTTTTTGTAATTTTTTTTTACTTTTGCTATTAAATCTAAAAAAATACATTTCAAGCTTTAAGGATACTACAAACTTTTTATCAGAAATATTGTTTTCTTATCTATACTATTATATAAAAGGAGACTCACGGATTTGCGGCGACGTGTTCTCAATAACCGCTGAACCGATTTTTATAATTTTTTCACTATTCAATTGCTATGATTAGCGAAATTAAAATAGGGTACTACGTTTTTTACAAAACTTTTTCTTTAATTATTTAAGAATTCATGTGTTTTAATTCATGCTAATGCTGCACAAGCAGCACAACAAGCAGCAGAAAACCAATGCTTAAGCTCTGGCTGTGAGAGTAACTCAGCACACAGCACGGCTGCCATGTTGTGTCGGGAGTTGCTCTCAGTTTGGTCTCTTGAGCAGTGTTGCCAACAATCTGACATCGTATATGTTATGGTTTTCAGACTTGAATTGTATATACATATTTACAGTCAAAAAATCTTTTTCCTCTTATGCCTGATATATAACCAAATTATTATTTTGTTATTTATTGCAAATGTTATTCATCGACAATAACGCAATCTCGACGGATTGAAAGCTTTATACAATAGTTCAGATTTAAAATTTGTTTTTATGGCAACACTAGCTACTTTATTTGCAGTCAACTTCTTGCTCAGAGAGAAATATAAATATATTAAAATCTTACCATGAAATGGGGGATGAAATTTTTTATTGTTGTAGTTATTTCAGTATACAAATATTCCATTGCATATGCTCAAATGCTTCTCAGAGGATCTCAGTACGATCTGATATGTCGCATTGATATGTAATTGATTGTGTTCATCTACGCAGAAATTATGTTCATGCATACAGCCTTATAAAATAGATTTCCTTAAAACTTTTCAATAGGTTTATATTGGACGCATCAGAAAATAATTTTTGTTTTTATTTTCCAACGTCTTTTTTAAAATCAAATAGGTTGGTACTATGAAATGAAGTTGTAACAAAATGATGACCATAAATGTAGAGGAATACCAATATAACTTCTTTAATTTAGTTTGATTTTCGATTTTGTTCCAAACAGAAGCCTAAAATTTTTTTTATTTCGCGCGTTAATAAATGTTGCACATTAAAAGAGTTATTGTGATTGGTGTGCAAAGCATATTTTTTATTTTTAACCGATTTCAAAAAGGAGGAGGGTCTCAAGTTGGTTGGTTTCTCTGTTTTTTTATAATAGCATTATAAATAATGCATTTGCATTGGTCTCCGGTAGTTTTAGTTGAACCTTAATATTATAATTCAACTTTTGAATGATTTTCCATTATATTAGACAGCCTGGCATAAGCTACGCAGCGCATGTAAAACGCATCGAAAACGTATGTTTGACGCAAATTTTAGTGTTTAAAGGATGCGTTAGTTAAGCATATTTTAAACGAGCTGTTAACATCTTCTTTGTATATTAAAATGATTGTATGTACAAGTAGACTTCAAAACCGCTAAACCAATTGTTATGAAATTTTCAGGGAAACTCTAGCAAAGTTTGGAGAGCGCTCCTGTGAAGTTTGGCACCGATATCGAATAGCTTTAGAATTACATGTTGCACAGCTCCAAAATTCTGCATTCGACCTCAATTTTCACGTGTTGTTTTACTGGTAAAATTTTAAAGCCGTTGCAGAAGGGGCGTGACACTTTTAAGGCATTCAAACTTTTCAGTATAATTTAAGAAACATAAGTCACAAATTTGTGAAACTCAGAAGAAATATAACATTTAGTCGTGTCCATCCACTGGAAAAATTCAGCAAGCATTGGAAAATGGGGCGTGGCACCATCAACATAGTTTAAATGTTTAATATCGAATAGCTGTGGTACTTAATGTTTCATAATATTTAAACTCAGTATATATTTTATTTTTGGAAAGGTCTTTCGACAAGAAATATAGCACGGGCATTGGAAAACGGGGTGTGACTCCGCCCATACAAGCCAAATTTTTAATAGCAAATAGCATTGGAAATAAAAATCGCTGATCAGTGAAATTCCGAATGGAGTTGCCATTTGGTAATGTCCTTCTAATAGAAAACTGGTCTGAGCTTTGGTCAAGTGGGTGCACCTTCCCCTACAAGCTACATTTTTGATCGAATAGGTTCTGAAGTCACAGATGAAGTACATGTGTTTGTCTAAGGCTGCGTGCATTTTCAACGCCGATTCAGACAGACAGGCAGGCTGAAATCTGTGTGAACAAATGAGATACAAATATCTATCTATCTCGCTTTTACACACACTCTGCGCACACAGGCAGGCAGTCTGAATCGGCGTTTACTATGCACGTGGCCTAAGGCGTAGCAACGCGCGCCGGGTATTGCTAGTTATAAATAAAAGTTGAAAGTGTTAATATTATAAAATATGCAGCCGTACGAACTGATTGTTGTCGGGGTAGTAGACCTTGAGTTCTTTACATTTTTTATACATCAGCTAACTTATCTTCTTCCTCAAATTTTTATTTCAAGTTATGCGATTTTAACTTACTCAATCGTGTTCTATCTGGTATAGATTGGAATACCAAATTTCATCCACTTAATGTGGTTGATTCATTTAGACTATTTAAAACAACTATTTCAGATGTTTGCAATGAGTACATTCCTCGCGTCCGTAAAAAGAAAAATTTTAAATTACCATGGCATACACCTGGTCTCAAAAAAATTAAAAATCTATATTCTACTAGCTGTACCCTGCCACGCTTCGCTGTCGCACATTGTAATTGAATGGTTGAGAAATGAGAAACAAAACAAAGAATACATTCCATATAAATTTAATTTTGCAATACTTGTGGATATACAATATTTTTTGTTTTTCCACTGTCTGTGTAGATATAAAGACTATCTGGTTTGCCGACTCGGGAACACGCAACATACAGTTGTCCATGTGAAAAGCAATCCGCATCTAAATCTAAACCACACAATTCTACATATTGATCTTGAGCTTAATTGATTGTAATTGCAAATTCCAATCGAATTGGTAATTGCAATCTTTTAAATTGAAAGGGTGTATCGATCGGGATTATAGGTATTCGAGGAATGAGGACATCTTCACCTTTGAAAGGCCCCGTTAAAATCGTTGCTTCCACTACATTACTCATTAATTTCTTTACTGCAAGTCGCGTGCCGTTGCAGAGTTTTGGCTGATTAATATTCCACAAGAGGATAATAGGCTATTTTCAATTTTAATATGTGTGGTGGCATCCCTGGCAGATCAAGTGAGTTTAAAAATTCCGTTGGATAATTAACTACTTCATCCGCTTCCACAACGGTGTCTATCGACTTATATGTTATTTCATCACTTTGAATACTGGATTGAATAACATTATTAAGTTGATAGACATCAATCGTGAATTCTATGATTGATTTGAATGTCATGAAATACTTTTTCGATCAGTTCTTCTTTCGATCTTACTCAATTACAAAAATGATCAGGAAGTGATATTCGTCTAAAATCTCCTGCGAGCAATATCAATGCATTTCCGAATGTTTGAACGTTTCCACGCAAATCTCGTAACGATCGATCAAGAGCTACAAGAGATTTTTTATGTGCCATCGTGCATTCATACCAAACAATTAGTTTTCATTTCTGTAATACTTTTCCCATACCGGATGCTTTGGAAATATTGCACGTAGGAGTCTCGATGATTTGCATGTTTAATGGCAACTTTAGAGCTGAATGCGCAGTTCTTCCACCTGGTAACAATGTCGCAGCTATTCCAGACGAAGCAAGAGCTAAGGCTATGTCATTTTTTGATCGAATCGCTGCTAGAATCAATCTAATGAGGAATGTTTTCCCAGTTCCTCCTGGCGCATCCAAAAAGAAGATCCCCCCAACTCCATTATTTATCATTTTCATTATGCGATCATAAATGTCTTTCTGTTCAGGCTTTAATTTGGGAATGTTTGATTGGAAATATGCCTGAAGATCATCAATGTTGTAACTCTGTTCACGGCGTAAATCTACATCAAATGCAGCAGTCCCAGTTCGGGTTGGTGCTGGCATTCCTAATTGACTAAGAACTTTATTTGCAATAGCTAAGCACTTGTCTTCAATATTTATCAATGCTTCGTTGTAAATGCCTTCTGTAAATTCTAAGGTCATATTGGCATTTTCAAGGCGTACTCTATGCAAAATATCCTCAGCCATATGCGATCGATATTTTTCCCATAACTCTGTGGGAGATGAAGGAAAGCAAGCGGTCAATATAATTGCGAATAATGCGGGAAGTTGGTTTGGATGTGCAGTGTTGCACGCGTCATTAATGCATATATTCCACTGTTGGTCATTTTCTAATAAATTCAGAGCTTGACACGCAGCACGGAAAGTGGCATGTGTGACGCCGTCAACTATTTTTAATTGCTGAAAAGATCTAGGACCAGACACATTTACCAATCGTTAAAAAACTGTTTTTTCTGAGTCGCGGATTTGTGACTGATGCAAAAAATAGATAAAACAATCCTTGATGCGGATTATATATCATATTAAAATTTCAGCTCAATCGGTGCACAACTTTTTGAGTTTTTGAAGCGTACACAAACCAACATAACATTTTTATATATATAGATAAAAAATTCTATAGACAAATTCTATAAAAAGTATGCGTTATCTGGTAAAATGGAATATTTTTTCAAATATAGGCATTTCATGAGAGAGTTTAATTTTTTGAATAAATATCTATATGAGCATTATATCTCGAAATTTGAAACCAGAATTATAACTAACCCGAAAGAATTTTGGCGCTTTATTTATTCCAGAAAAATTTGCTCGTACATTCCATCGTCGATGTTTCTTAATAACAACACTGCAAATAGCGCATTTGAGACAGCTAACCTTTTTGCTGACTTTTTTGAGTCTAATTTTATGCCTCCATTAGATTCTTTTGTTTCTTCAGCTGATAACATTTTCTCCCCCATAGATTTTGGTCTACTTGAGCTATCTTTAGTTGACATTAAAAACGGTATTAATAACATTAAAATGTCGTACAGGTCGGATATTGATGGCATTTCGCCCTTTTTTCTTAAAAACTGTTGCTCCTCTTTAATAAAACCACTGCAACTTCTATTTAATAAATCGTTACATACGGGTATATTTATAGATGGTTGGAATATATCTTGTATTACTCCGATTCACAAGTCGGGTAATAAAAATAACATCCTTAATTACAGACCTATCCTTACCAGCATGGCTTTGTTCCGGGTCGTTCTACAGCCACTAACCTCACGATTTTCTCTGAATACTGTATTAATGCCTTCACAGAAGGGTGTCAAGTTGACGTTATCTATACAGACATTTCAAAAGCCTTTGATAAAGTAGCCCATGCTATTCTTATTGATAAATTGGCTTAATTAGGTTTCCACTCAAATGTTTTAAAATGGTTTGCTTCATACCTCACTGGGAGGATATGTTATGTTTGTATTGAAAATGTTAAATCTAGGCCTTTCCTTGTTACATTGGGAGTCCCACAGATTAGTATTCTTGGCCCGCTGTTATTTATTTTGTTCATTAATGACATAACTGATTCTGTCAAGTATTCCTGCTGTTGGCTATATGCGGATGACTTAAAAATATTTTCAAGAGTCTGTAACTCAATTGATGCTGCGAATCTCCAGGCTGATCTGTTCTCTGTCAATGATTGGTGTAATCGTAATATGTTGTTTCTTATTCGTAGTAAATGTGCCTATTCCACGTATTCTAAATTAGATAATTGTTTGTATAATAACTATGTTCTAAATGACACGCCACTCTGTTGTGTCTCTGAAATGAAAGTCTTAGGTGTAATTTTTGATGGTAAATTTAATTTCATTTCCCATTATTTACTTTGAAAACTCTATTTATTTCCATGGTCCGTTCGTTATTGGAATATGCCTCTTATATATGGAATCCTTTCTATATTACCCATTCAACTCGCATTGAACGTGTTCAAAGGTCTTTCATTAGATTTGCCTTTCGATCTTCAAACCTTGATGAACCCTTTAGGTCGTATGAAGCCAAGTGTATGCTCATGAATTTACAAAGTTTGCACACTAGACGATGTAATCTTTCAATGTTATTTGTTTTTGATATTGTTGTAGGTAAAGTCGATTGCCCACAACTCCTAGAATTAATTAACTTTAATGTTCCAACTAGAATGCTAAGACATTCGAACTTATTTTACTTGCGTTTACGTCGTACCAACTATGCGTCGAATTCTCCAATATATAGAGCCTTGCGAAATTTTAATGAATTATCAGAGTACTGTGACATTGATTTTGCTAATTCCAAGGATTTTCTTAAGCTATTACTTAATTGTATTTAATTTTAACTTTAATTTTATTTCATATTGTTACATTATATATTTTGTAGGTAAACGAAAATTATTTGTAAAAAAAGTATTCGTAGTCTGTAAGACCATTGTTCATAGACTTAATTACATAAATAAATAAATAAATAAATATCAGATTTGAATTTTTCAATTCAAAGAACCGCTTTTTTCTAAAAAATTTACGTTTTTAAGATACTAAAAATATATATTCTTTGAACAGCTGAAAGTTTGACTTTTTTCGAAAGATAAAAATATGCATATTTTTATACCCTAAACCTGAAAGGTCAGGGTATATTAACTTTGTGCAAACGTTTGTAACGCATAGAACGAAGCGAGTCCGGTATAGAAAAGTATATATATTCTTGATCAGCGTCACCACGTGAGTCGAGCTATCCATGTTCGTCCATCCGTCCGTCCGTCCGTCTGTGTGTTGTCCGTATACACAGGATAAGAAGAAGGAGTTGAGATAATTGAATGAAACTTGGTACACATAGTCACATGGACCCAAGGATCTGCACTATTGAATATTTTTGAAATCCGCCCACGGACACGCCTACCTCCCATACAACGCGAAAATTGAAAACTACATAACTCAGCTCATAATTAACCTACAACAATAAAATTTGGTATGTATGTGTTTTGTATCAACACAAAGATGTTTTTGAAAAATGGGTGTCATTCACTCACGGACACGCCCACCTCCCATACATCCCAAAAATTGAAAACGCAATAAATAAGCCTCTGTTTAACCTACAGAGCTAAAATTTGGCACATATATTTTTTATAACAAAACAAAGATGGTTTTGAAAAATGGACATCATCCGCTCACGGACACGCCTACCTCCCATACAAAGCGAAAATTGAAAACTGCATAACTGAGCTCATATTTAGCCTACAACAATAAAATTTGGTATGTATGTGTTTTATACAAACACAAAGATGTCTTCGAAAAATGGACGTCATCCGCATACGGACACGCCTACCTCTCATACAACCCAAAAAGTTTAAAACTCAATAAATAAGGTTATTTTTGTCATAGAGAAATTAAATTTGGTATGTATGTATTTTATACCAAAACTAAGGTGTGTTCAAAAATTAGGAGTAATCCGTCCATGAACACGCCCACCTCCCATAGCGAAAGCACAATAAAGGCATTAACTGTGAGCTACAGGAATAAAACTTGGTTAAAATATAGGCTTCATCCGCCCACGGAGACGCCCATTTACAATAAAAATTTTTTTATTTTTGAAAAGTGGGTTTAGGGTATTTCATAGTCGGCCTAGACCGACTTTAGACTTTCTTTACTTGTTTTATTAACTGATCGACTAAAAATAACAAATTTTTTTCACTGGCTCGAAAATCCCGTTAATTCATGTAAATATTATAGCTTCAATGTTGCCTTAAAACAATTGTTTATTGTAATGGCGATATTCGAAAATATGGAGTAAGAAAGCAAAACATCTAAGGTATATACACTGAGGGAAAAATGTCTTAAATTAAGTGAAATTGTGTTCATATCTAGCGAATTTGTTTTTGAAAAAGAGCTTGAAACCAATTCATTAAAAATAAACACAACTGTTTTTAAAGTTAAATTCAAAACAAAAGTTTTTGTTATTAAAACAATGTTTTTGTAATGAAAACCAAAATTAAAAATATAATTTTAAAATTTATAGCAAATATTTTAAAGCATATTTTTTTCAATGCCATTTTTTCAGCTTTTTCGAGTTTTTAGCACCAGATTCACATACAGCTACCCCCGGGTATACTATCAGAGCAGATCAGTTCCAATGCAAAAAATGTTCCTCTTGAAAAAGTAATGGGGGCCTGTCATACTGATTTCATTAACAGTAGGGAATTAGGGTTCAACCTCGCCTGTAGCTCGAAAACCTAGGGTGACCCGAAAATTCTGACTTCAGATTCGGATTCAGCGAACTCAAAACCTTAGGAAACCGTTGTGAAACCTCTTGGGATTTTTAAAAACTTCAGTTTTGTTGTACAGTGTTATTAATATAAATTTATTATGTATTAAGCACTGCCTTCCTTTTGGTGCTGTAAAATAGTTTTTACGTATGCATCAATTTAATATGCCACACAAACAAAGTGTAGGGTAGTTACATAATGTACAAAATTGCCAATAGCAAAAAAAAAAAAAATACAATTAGGGTAAGGAGGGGCTAACTCGTACACTTTTTGGTTTAGAGACAAAAAGTCACTAATAAGTGTATTGTATCCCCAAGTGTTATACACCATTTTAAAGCTTGAACCTTGAAGCTACAAAACGCTGTGTTGATATTTGAATATGTGTTATAGTTTCGAAGTTATGATGGTGATAAGGTGGGCACCTCAACATTGGAAATTCCAGAAATGGTGGGGCTAACTCGTACAGTGACAATTTTGCCTATAATAACTCGCAAACAAGACAAGGGGTGACACCAGGGAGACAAGGGGGCGAGCTTCACATGGCAACGTGTCTGATTGCCTCAACTTGGCGAGGCCAGCATTATCCATGTCGAAATCGTCTCAAGTCGACTCAAAACCTCCGAGTGGTGTCTCCTGGAAACGTCAAAAACTATCACCCGATAAACTTTGGCGGCTAATTTGAGCGGCGAGGTCTCCTCTAGACTATAAACTTGAGGGGTCTCTTCAAGACCTTAAAAATGGAATGTGCGTAGGGTTTGGGTCCCAACCACATTATAACTTCCCAATGAAAACAAAATCAGCCTCGGATATGAACCCCCACTACGTTGACGACCACCGCAAACGAAAAACGGATAATGATTTACGGATATGCACCTGGAATGTCCGGACCCTTTATAGGGAAAGTGCCACTGTCCAACTGGCGGAAGCCCTCGAAAAAATAAAGGCTGACATCACCGCCATCCAGGAGATGCGATGAAAAGGACAAGGCTGCTCTAAGAGAGCAGACTGCGATATCTACTACAGCTGCCATGCGGAGAAGCGCGAATTGGGATGCGGATTCGTCGTAAGTCGGAAACTACGCCAACTTGTTTCCCGGTTCACACCTGTGAACGAAAGACTGGCGACTATCCGCGTCAAGGCGAAATTCTTCTACATCAGCCTAATTTGCGCACATGCCCCGACGGAGGAAAAGGACGATGCTGTCAAGGACACCTTCTACGCGAGCCTAGAGGACGTGTATGATCGCTGCCCGGCCCATGACGTAAAAATAGTTCTCGGCGATTTTAACGCGAAGGTCGGAAAAGAAGGCATCTTTGGCTCCACTGTCGGTCAGTTCAGTCTCCACGAGACCACTTCGAATAACGGTCTAAGTCTGATCGACTTCGCCGCGGCGCGAAACATGGTAGTTAGTAGCACCAGATTCCAACACCCCGATATCCAAAAGGCAACCTGGCTGTCCCCGGATCAAAAAACGCGAAACCAAATTGATCATGTTGTGATCGACGGAAGGCACGCTTCAAGTGTACTGGATGTGCGCACATTTCGGGGGGTCAATATTGACTCCGACCATTATCTTGTTGCAGCCAAGATCCGCATGCGATTGTGCAATGCGAAGAATGTACGCGCAGGTGTGCAACGAAAGCTTGATGTCGATAAGCTGCTATCACAACGGACCGCCGAGGCCTACTCCGCTCAACTCTCGGTTAAGCTCAACCAACCTTACTCTTGCCTCGACGACGCTGGCGGACTTTGGGCGCATATATCCCACTCCATGCGCACTGCTGCTGAAGAAGTCATTAGTTTTCGGCGCCCGCAACCTCGCAACCAATGGTATGACCAGGAGTGTCGCGACGCGACAGCAGCAAAATACGCCGCATATAAAAAGACGCTGCAGTCAGCTGCAACGCGAGCCATGCACGAAAACTATTGCGATAAGAGGAAGGAAGAGAGATGCCTTTTCAGACGTAAAAAAAGAGAGCAGGACAAGCGTGAGCGAGAAAAAATTGAGGTGTACCAGGGCAAGAAGGATGCTCGAAAATTCTACCAGCAGGTTAAGCGTCTAACCCAAGGTTTCAAGCCCGGAGCATCCACTTGTAGAGATGAGAATGGTGATCTGGTTACAGATACGCAGTGCGCATTGAAATTATGGAGACAGCATTTTTCCAATCTGCTTGCAGGCGACGATACCAACAATTCCGCCCTTGGAGAATGCAGTCTGACACCACCAATCGACGAAGATGGAGTGGAAATTCCACCACCTAGCCATGACAAGGTTAAAGTTGCTATCCAGCGACTCAAAAACAACAAAGCCGCAGGTGCTGACGGCCTGGCTGCTGAATTGTTCAAAACCGGCGGCGGTGAATTGATAAGGTGCATGCATCAACTCATCAGCAAAATATGGCTAGCAGAAAGCATGCCCGACGATTGGAATCTCAGTGTGCTTTGTCCTATACTTAAGAAAGGAGACCCGACAATCTGCGCCAACTACCGAGGTATCAGTCTTATTTCCATCGCATATAAGGTTCTTACAAGCGTATTGTGTGAAAGATTGAAGCCGCATACAAAAACACTGAT
Organism: Tetanocera ferruginea; assembly: GCA_958299015.1. Classification (NCBI taxonomy): domain Eukaryota; kingdom Metazoa; phylum Arthropoda; class Insecta; order Diptera; family Sciomyzidae; genus Tetanocera; species Tetanocera ferruginea. The sequence goes on along the minus strand of OY282641.1, from coordinate 57,368,631 downwards.
TGGACCTTATCAGTGTGGCTTTCGTCCTGGCAAGTTCACCATAGACCAAATTTTTACTCTACGTCAAATCCTGGAGAAAACCCACGAAAACCAAATCGACACCCATCATCTCTTTGTTGATTACAAAGCTGCGTTCGATAGCCCGATGCGGGATTGCCTGTACGCAACAATGTCTGAGCTCGGTATACCTGCAAAGTTGATGAGGCTCTTCAAGATGACGTTGAGCAATACATGCAGCTCCGTCAAGGTAGGAAATGACCTCTCCGAAACCTTTAATACCGAACGAGGTTTCAGACAAGGCGACCCGCTATCATGCGATCTCTTCAATATCATCATGGAGGGGATCCTACGAAAGGCAGGTGTGCATCGAAATGGTACCATTTTCTACAAAGGTGTCCAGCTCCTTGCGAATGCTGATGATATTGATATAATCGGCAGAACCAAGAGAGATGTAACCGCTGCATTCGCCGCTATCGAAAAGGAATCAGCCAAAGTGGGTTTGACGGTGAACGAGGGCAAAACAAAGTATATGCTGTCTGCAAATAGGGAAATGCGGGGTCTAGGCTCCCATGTTACAGCAGGCAAATATAACTTTGAAGTTGTCAAGGACTTTACGTACCTTGGCACCGCAGTAAACAGCAACAACAATGTCAGCCTGGAGATAAAGCGAAGAAGAACAATTGCTAATAGGTGCTACTACGGGCTAAGTAAGCAATTAGGTTCCAGAGCCCTCTCTCGATCGACAAAACTAGCACTCTACAAGACGCTCATCATACCTGTGCTTCTCTATGGCGCTGAGGCATGGGTGGTATCGCAAACAGATGCAGTTTCCTCAATAACGATATATTCAGTCTCAGTAATGATATAAAAGATCAATATCTGAATGCTTTGACTTAAAACGTATGATCTGACACTAAATTTGTAAATGTAACTGTCAAAATACCATGACGGACTTACTCTAATATTACTACTGAGACAAACATTATTACCAGGGGGCGGATTATGTTGACTTTGCCTTTTTTGTTTGCTTTGCTATACACTCTTTCTGAATAAAAAATTATGCGTTTCATAATCTTTAGATTCCAAATATATGCTTTTTATGTTGCCGTTTTTTTGTCATTTTGCCACTTTTTGCCTTTTTCTGCCTTTTTTACACATTTTGTCTTTTTTTGGTTATGTTAAGACAATAGAAATTACAATTTGGGACAAGTAAAAATTGCAATGTGTTAAGAAGCATCAAAAACTAACATCACATGGCATAAGATTGTGAGTTATCAAAAGTAAAAATATGGCAACATTACAATCAGCAAGTAACTTGACGTCAACTGCTGACACTTGTTAATTATTTTCCATAGTAAAGTCTTCAGTTTTAAGCCGAGTTAAAATTTTAAAATGCCCAAGTTTGCAAACTCACAGACATGCAAGTAATATCATTTTGTGTACTTATTAAAAGCTAAACCAATTTTGTTTTGTTCTATTTAAGGGAAACCCATTGATGTAGTATTATAAATTTTGGATGGGGTACGAAAGGAGCTCGAAAAAGTTAAAGGTTCTGTGGCTGAAGAGGCAATGAATAAGTTAAATGCAATTATTTCGGGCAACGAAAGACTTACAACGATAAAAGAAATTTATGGCATAATAAATGGGACCATGAACTGATTTTGATGCCTTTAAATGGTGTCCACTCGTTTCGGCTGACGTCGAACGAGTCTTTAGTACTTTTAAGGCGCTTCTTCGGGATAATAGAATGAGTCCGAGAATTTCAAAATGTACATGGTGGTTCAATGTTTTTCTAACCAGTAAATATACTTTCCTTTACATAGTTTTTAAGTATTGAATTTTTACTATCCTTTAAAATAAATGCCTTTTTTTGCCTTTTTTTCAATTTTATTATGCCTTTTTTTAAGTTTTTATAAAACATAACTAATTTTAATAAAAACGAACAAAAAAATAGGTTTAAGACAAAAAATAATACTAAGATATAATTAAAAAATTAATAAAAAATACTTACAGAACACCTACAACATCGATTTATAACACATTTCGATGAAAAAACGTTAAAATTTGACTGAGTTGTTTGCTCGGAAAGTGGAATTTTTGATTTTAGAACTGCATTTTTCGGACAATTGAAATTTGAGGAATGCATAAAAGATCATTTTGGTTAATAATTTTTAGTTTTGAAAAAATTCAAATTTGATCAATTTATAAGCTCTTCTCAAACTAAAATTCAAATCGATTAAAAAGGATTTTTTTATATAAAAATTTTATTTCTGTTTTAAAAGGTAGGGAACCCCGTGAAGCGAAATCACAATTTTTAAAAGTGGTTTGCACATCTACAACCTAAACCAAATTTAATGACATCTGAATCGATAAAATCATTGGTCTGGGAGGAGTTGAAGTCACAAAAAAAAACCTTAGCTTATTAATTATATAGATTTGATAGCTGCTAACGATAAGTTTTCTTCTCTTATCGAATTCATAACATATTTGCGAAGTGAATTTTCAGGGTTTAAGAATTGTGCTAGAACCTGAGTCGAATTGTTTGCCAAGACTATGAGAGAAGAATACCTAGAAAAAACAGCTGAAGCTGAAAGGCAATTTTTAGTATTAAAAAAATAAAAAATGTACACCGATCAAACTGACATGAACGTTTGTCGCCAACTTTGTATTGAAAATGATTTGTTGTAAACGATTAATTTTGACGAATTGATAGAAAGTCTTGCCACAGTTAAATCGAGAAAAAAGTTTTTAAATAAAAATTCAAGAGTTATTTTTTCACTTTAAGACATATGAAAATTGCGTAAAAATTAATATTTTTATTACTAAAAGATCCGAACTAAATTCTATGTCCTTAAGTAGGCCCCGTGACGATTTTAGCCCCAGGCCCCGCTATGTTTTAATCCGGCGCTGCTTGTAAGCAGTTCTGAATGTGTATGCAGTGGCTTAGAAACGATTCTTTGCATGCAAACGAAAAATCAAAGTGTACGAGTTAGCCCATTTTGACTTTAAGCAACAACACAATTTTTATTGACACTTTATTCACAAAATCACTTGTCCAATTTTATGTAAATCGTCTTCTTCTTTAAAATGCACTTACCCGTTTGTTGATACACGCAAAATTAAAGATTACAACCCAAAAAATGCAAAGAAACAACAAATTACTTTTGATGAAAATGTATGCAAATGTTTTCGAGTCCATTCACGGCTTACACTTCTCTCGATCATGTTCGACCACATTTTCGCTAAGTTTCTCATTGAAGTCCGTCTTTTTTCTATTATTATGGCCTCCAATGCAATGCTCGTATTTCTCGATAATATACTTTTGATTTATTTCCTCGCCCAAGCTGCTGTGGCTCAATTGAGGCGATATTCACATAATTTTTTATGACGTATTGGACAGTTGACTTTTCTAATCCTAGTGACTATGCAATAAAAGCCATAAATTTTGTGTAAAAGAAAGTTTTTGACAATTAACTTTCTTATTTCTTTACTAATCGCTTTGCCACGTGCCATAGTAGAAAATCATTCAAAAAAACTACAGGTATAAAATCAAGGAGTGACCGAAATTTTCTCAAAACATTCCCGATACATTCTCAATTGATATACAGAATCAGCAAAAAATAATTTGTCCCATAATCCGCACACTCGCATTCTTTTTATCGTACGAATTGAATGTTGTCAGTTTTTGGATTGCATTTTATGACTGTGTTGGTTAATCGCGCTTTTAACGTTGTTGTTTTTTATTTTTTATTTTTACTTTTGCTCTTAATTCTAAAAAAATACATTTCAAGCTTTAAGGGTACTAAAACTTTGTATCAGAAATATTGTTTTCTTATTATGAATAAAAGTTGAAAGTGTTAATTTTATAAAATATGCAGCCGTACGAACTGATTGTTGTCAGGGTAGTAGTGAGTTATTGGTGCATATTTTTGCCCAAACATATACTAGCAAAAAGGTCATAAAATCCTTAATATATCAAAGTCCAAGCAGAACTTTTTGTGATATAATTTTGCTTTTTTGCCAAAATATGCTATTGGAAAAAGGTCAATAAAATCCTTAATATTGCGAAGTCCCAGCAGAACTTTTTGGAAATGTGGGATTTTGTTTTAATTGCGTTTGAAACTTAGTAAAAAAATGTTTTACTTTTCCATACAAATTCGCGCATTTTTACCAAAACATGCTCTGGGAAAAAGGCCATAAAATCCTTAATTTTGAGAAATCCCAGAAAAACTTTCTGGAAATGTGTTAAGAAAGAGTTGTTCTGAAACATACTTAATAATAAAAAAATCAAAGATGCTGATTTTTTTTAAAGTATATACAACTTTTGCTATTTTATGATTTCTTCGACTTTTTTTTGGTGTATGAAAATTTTTTTTATTAATGTATATTTGTCTTTTTTTGTTTACTAAATCTAACACCATTTATCCCCTCTAAGGTTTCGCATAAAAAATGTATTAAAGTTTTAACGGTATTAAAAATTATTTAGTTCTAAACTGTAAAAACTGAAATTTTGTTTAATTTTTAAGGCAACATATAAATAGCATAACTTCCATTTATTGAAAGATGTCGCAGAATGCTTTAAGAATCACAAAAAAAAGTTCTTGACTATAATCTGCATACCTTTTTCCAAATTCGTGACTTTTTTTTTATGAGCTTTTTTGGCCGCCTCGTTACACTGTGCGCCGTGCCCACGTATCGTGGGTTAAATTAATTTAAATTAATTAATTAATTAATTAAATTAATTTAATTTAATTTAATTTAATTTAATTTAATTTAATTTAATTTAATTTAATTTAATTTAATTTAATTTAATTTAATTTAATTTAATTTAATTTAATCTAATTTAATTTAATTTAATTTAATTTAATTTAATTTAATTTAATTTAATTTAATTTAATTTAATTTAATTTAATTTAATTTAATTTAATTTAATTTAATTTAATTTAATTTAATTTAATTTAATTATATTTAATTTAATTTAATTTAATTTAATTTAATTTAATTTAATTTAATTTAATTTAATTTAATTTAATTTAATTTAATTTAATTTAATTTAATTTAATTTAATTTAATTTAATTTAATTTAATTTAATTTAATTTAATTTAATTTAATTTAATTTAATTTAATTTAATTTAATTTAATTTAATTTAATTTAATTTAATTTAATTTAATTTAATTTAATTTAATTTAATTTAATTTAATTTAATTTAATTTAATTTAATTTAATTTAATTTAATTTAATTTAATTTAATTTAATTTAATTTAATTTAATTTAATTTAATTTAATTTAATTTAATTTAAATTAATTTAATTTAATTTAATTTAATTTAATTTAATTTAATTTAGTTTAATTTAATTTAATTTAATTTAATTTAATTTAATTTAATTTAATTTAATTTAATTTAATTTAATGTAATTGAATTTAATTTAATTTAATTTAATTTAATTTAATTTAATTTAATTTAATTTAATTTAATTTAATTTAATTTAATTTAATTTAGTTTAATTTAATTTAATTTAATTTAATTTAATTTAGGGACCAAATTTTGTTCGAAATGTTCTTAGGTGTAACCGAAGCTAATTTCGTTTGCTGGAGGATAAATTGAATGGTCTTACACAGTGAGCTTCAACTATGTTTAGGTTTGACAAAAATGACGTCAAAAACGGGCTTTACAGATAAATTAGTATACGATTGCAGATTACAAAACTGTTTGAAATGAAATCGTAGCTGCTTCTGTTTCCGAGAAATCGTAAAATTAGTTTTTGAAGTTTGTACTGGTTTTATATTGTATCATATCATAGGTGGCTTGTTGCTTTTTGCTTATATGTGTCTTTTTATTTTATGTTTCTTATGTGTCATATCTTTCTATACGTATCTATCTATTTATTTTAAGGAGATAACAAAACTTTTTATTGGAGATAACAAAACTGTTAGATATGAATTTGTATCTGCTCCTGTCTCCGAGAACTCAAGAAATGATTTTTTATTTTTTATGGCTTTTAATAACGCACGTATGTATCTTCGGGTCTAATTTTTGTACGGGGATATACCACTCTCAGCTTTCCCCAGAACCAACAACGTGGACGTGGTGGTATTGTGGTTCCTTTTTTTGTGTTTTTTTTTATGTTCAGTTTATTTTTTTTGTTCAGTTTATTTTTTTAAAATTTTTTATACCCTAAACCTGAAAGGTCAGGGTATATTAACTTTGTGCAAACGTTTGTAACGCATAGAACGAAGCGAGTCCGGTATAGAAAAGTATATATATTTTTGATCAGCGTCACCTCGTGAGTCGAGCTATTCATGTCCGTCCGTCCGTCCGTCTGTATGTTGTCCGTATACACAGGATAAGAAGAAGGAGTAGAGATAATTGGATGAATCTTGGTACACATGGTCACATGCACCCGAGGATCTGCACTATTGAATATTATTGGAATCCGCCCACGGACACGCCTACCTCCCATACAACGCAAAAATTGAAAACTGCATAACTCGGCTCATAATTAACTTAAAACAATAAAATTTGGTGTGTATGTGTTTTATACCAAGACAAAGATGTCTTCGAAAAATGGACGTCATTCGCTCACGGCCACGCCCACCTCCCATACAACCCAAAAATTGAAAACTCAATAAATAAGGTTGTTTGTCATAGAGAAATTAAATTTGGTATATATGTATTTTATACCAAAACTAAGGTGTGTTCAAAAATTGGGAGTAATCCGTCCATGAACTCGCCCACCTCCCATAGCGAAAGCACAATAAAGGCATTAACTGTGAGCTACAGGAATAAAACTTGGTATGTATAAATTTCTCATCAACATTTAAATGCATATAAAATATGGGCTTCATGCGCCCACGGACACGCCCATTTACAATAAAAATGTTTTTGTTTTTGAAAAGTGGGTTTAGGGAATTTCATAGTCGGCCTAGACCGACTTTAGACTTTCTTTACTTGTTTTTTTATATTATTATTGTTTTTGTTTTTGTGTTTTTATATATATATATTTTTTTTTGTTTTTTTTATTTTTTTTTATTTTTGTTTTGCATTTTTTTATTATTATCATTATTTTTTAATTTTAATCAAATATGCCGAGAAGAGAATTCAACAACAGCCCTTTTTAATTGCGTTTAATAGTTAGGATCAGCAAGTAAATTCACTTTGTAGCGTTCCCAGAATTTTAGAAAGTCTCTGTGAATCGATTCACCAGCCTGCTCTGACCATAAGCCCAATCCTCTATTATCTAGAAAGTGTAGACAATGTTTTAAATGCTTTAAAACCACATGCATTTTTAAGGTTTCTGAAAGCCCTGTATACACAGGATAAGAAGAAGGAGTAGAGATAATTGGATGAATCTTGGTACACATGGTCACATGCACCCGAGGATCTGCACTATTGAATATTATTGGAATCCGCCCACGGACACGCCTACCTCCCATACAACGCATAGCATAGCTGGCGCCCGGCGCAAAACAATTTTTTGTCGCCCCCAATGAAATAATGAAAAAAATTATGATATATTATATATATATTTTTTAATATTAAGTACACATAATTAGAATACACTTATTAAATTACATTAATACAAATAACACTATGCGTCAAAATCAGAAAAAGGTTCTGTACACGACAGTTCATTATATTTTGTTATAGATTTAGGGTCTCTTAATACGAAAATCGCAAAAAAAAATTGTATTGTTAAGTCTAGTAGGGTAAACTGGGGTACCCTTGACTTTGGGGCACATTTGACTAGACGTTTTTGGTATGAACGAACCGTTATTTTTCAATAATTTGTTTCATAAATTTTGCATCATTGTATTTCAGTAATCGTCACGAAGTTTGACGATTCTTGCAATACATGAAGTTTATTGCAATACATGAAGTAACTGAAAAGTTTTTGTGTTTTTGCGCGCGTAACTGTTATTTTTCGGCACTGATACGTAAGGACTTCCGATTGAATAATAAAAGTTAATCAAAGTACCTTTTACAAAAGGTAAAAACTATTTATGTTTTTGAAAATATAAGTGAATTTCAATAAAACTAAATATAAACTAAAAAAATTTTTAAAACAAAAAAGCCGAGAGCATTTGGGTACATTTGACATTTTTGATTGGGGTACTTTTGACAAATGTTAGTTGTACGAGTACAAAGATTGAGCAACATCGAGATGTTACTAATTCATTTAAAAATTTTTTAATATATTTTTAAATTGGTTTTAATAAAAAAGAAGTGGTTCAAATATCAGAAATAGGACTACCATTAGCCGAAGAAATAAAAGTCTAAAGATAATAGCAACTCTGGTAACAACTTCAGCATTGATTCTTTTGGATTCAGTGATGCTGGTCTAATTTTTTTCAAGTATTCAGCCACTTTACTTTTAAATTATTTTATTCGTAGAGCATCAACATCAGTAGAATTCCCAAACCCGTTAAAGAAACTTTTGGTTATCGTTAACTGGCCCTCAACTACCTAACCTGTTAACTCGTATCCAAAACATCTTTGCTAGCAATGTTTATTCCTAATTTTGACAGTTCGATAAAGATAACTGTTGCTTGCTTAACTACTCGCTAACTGAAATAATAAAGTTTATATTTTTTTATATCAATTGAGTGAATTTTACTTTATTTAATTTTGACATCAATTGTATCGAACTGATCATGTTACATTCGATATTTTAACTCTATTCCACTCTTTCAAAGACGAACTAAAGATATATTGAATTTTTGTGTGATGAAATTTTTCAAATGTTCGTCAAAATATTACTCTGTTCCGCTGTGAAAAATACTCGCAACATTTTTCCACGACAATTTAATTGAACTGCCTATTTATTTTTAAGTGAAAAGTGGCAGTTGTTTTTTTTATTTTTTATTTTCATATATTTATTTTTTTCTATTTTAAAAAAATGCTTTTTGAAAGTAAAGAATGACTTTCTCAAATTTTTCAATTTCTTCACAACAAAATATTTGTCAGAATTTTCACGCAACAAAAAAATGAATGTTGCAGTGAAATTTCACGCAAACGGACAGAGGATTTACGTGTTTTTTAAAGATTTTATATGATTTATAAGATTTTTAAAGTTTTTCTCACTTTTTTCAAATAAAGTCGCATATCTTTAAATATATCTTGTACACTTCTTGTTCAATATTAATAATCACGCTAAGCCGAAAAAAATTTCTAAGTTTCTTCATGTTTGTTCAACAAATATTTACATTTAGATGAGTAGTTTTTGCGCTATCATAATTCAGAAAAAATCGAAAACTATTTTCATTTTAAGTGGAGAATATAAGCTATCGCCGAAAGAAATGCGTGCAAAAATACAGATTGTTGTATCGATTCCTCATTTTTTACAAAGATTTTTAGCCTTTTCGATTACTTTTTCACAAATCTCGTTACGAATTTCTGCAAGTTCAGTCGCCAATAATTTGAGATCATGGAACGCTTCTGTAAACTTAATTTTAGGACCTTGTAATCTGAGCTGCACACGATCAATTCACGATCAATTTACGATCAATTTAAATTCGGTTTAAGATAAAGATTGCAGCATTTCTGGTACCACTTGTGGCAGTATTTTCATCTGCTAATTTTTCTAATAGTTCTACGTATTCTTCCAGTCCCTCGACAATAACGCTTACTACTTGCGCTCTGGCGCTCCATCGTGTTACAGATTCACGTTAAACAGATTTTTTAAAGCATTTTTTAACAATTTCCATCGTAATGTTGAACGTGAAAAAAGAGACGTATGTTATCAATTATTTCAAAACATGTTACAACGATTGAATCTTGGTTAGCTGTAGTAACTCCTACTAAATTTTATGTGTGGTTATCTTACTTACTTACTTAGGTGGCCATGATAACCCGTTGACGGGTTACGGCCGACTTCATCAGTTCTCGCCAGGCGTCTCTGCTTCGCGCGCGCCGTCTCCAATCTCTTTCACCAAGCGCGGTTAGGGCTTCCTCGGCCTGGTCAATCCAACGGAGGCATGGTCTTCCTCTTCTTCGTCGACCCTCGGCTTTCGCCTCAAACACCTTTTTAGCTGGAGCTTCTTCATCCATACGAAAGACATGACCCAGCCAACGTAGTCGCTGAATTGTTATACGCTGGACTATGTCAATGTCGTCGTAGAGCTCGTACAGTTCGTGGTTCATTCGAATGCGATAGTCGTCGCCAACTCGAACAGGACCAAAGATTTTGCGAAGAACTTTCCTCTCGAACACCCCAAGAGCGGCTGCATCTGTTTGCGATACCACCCATGCCTCAGCGCCATAGAGAAGCACAGGTATGATGAGCGTCTTGTAGAGTGTTAGTTTTGTCGATCGAGAGAGGGCTCTGGAACCTAATTGCTTACTTAGCCCGTAGTAGCACCTATTAGCAATTGTTCTTCTTCGCTTTATCTCCAGGCTGACATTGTTGTTGCTGTTTACGGCGGTGCCAAGGTATGTAAACTCCTTGACAACTTCAAAGTTATATTTGCCTGCTGTAACATGGGAGCCTAGACGCCGCACTTCCCTATTTGCAGACAGCATATACTTTGTTTTGCCCTCGTTCACCGTCAAACCCACTTTGGCTGATTCCTTTTCGATAGCGGCCAAAGCAGCGGTTAAATATCTCTTGGTTCTGCCGATGATATCGATATCATCAGCATACGCAAGGAGCTGGACACCTTTGTAGAAAATGGTACCATTTCGATGTACACCTGCCTTTCGTAGGATCCCCTCCATGATGATATTGAAGAGATCGCATGATAGCGGGTCGCCTTGTCTGAAACCTCGTTCGGTATTAAAGGTTTCGGAGAGGTCATTTCCTACCTTGACGGAGCTGCATGTATTGCTCAACGTCATCTTGCAGAGCCTTATCAACTTTGCAGGTATACCGAGCTCAGACATTGTTGCGTACAGGCAATCCCGCATCGGGCTATCGAACGCAGCTTTGTAATCAACAAAGAGATGATGGGTTTCAATTTGGTTTTCGTGGGTTTTCTCCAGGATTTGGCGTAGTGTAAAAATCTGGTCTATGGTGGACTTGCCAGGACGAAAGCCACACTGATAAGGTTCAATCAGTGTTTTGGTATGGGGCTTCAATCTTTCACACAATACGCTCGAAAGAACCTTGTATGCGATGGAAATAAGACTGATACCTCGGTAGTTGGCGCAGATTGTCGGGTCTCCTTTCTTAAGTATAGGACAAAGCACACTGAGATTCCAATCGTCGGGCATGCTTTCCGCTAGCCATATTTTGCTGATGAGTTGATGCATGCACCTTATCAATTCACCGCCGCCGGTTTTAAACAATTCAGCAGCCAGGCCGTCAGCACCTGCGGCTTTGTTGTTTTTGAGTCGCTGGATAGCAACTTTAACCTCGTCATGGCTAGGTGGTGGAATTTCCACTCCATCATCGTCGATTGGTGGTATCGTCGCCTGCAAGCAGATTGGAAAAATGCTGTCTCCATAATTTCAATGCGCACTGCGTATCTGTAACTAGATCACCATTCTCATCTCTACAAGTGGATGCTCCGGGCTTGAAACCTTGGGTTAGACGCTTAACCTGCTGGTAGAATTTTCGAGCATCCTTCTTGCCCTGGTACACTTCAATTTTTTCTCGCTCACGCTTGTCCTGCTCTCTTTTTTTACGTCTGAAAAGGCATCTCTCTTCCTTCCTCTTATCGCGATAGTTTTCGTGCAATGACTTCTTCAGCAGCAGTGCGCATGGAGTGGGATATATGCGCCCAAAGTCCGCCAGCGTCATCGAGGCAAGAGTAAGGTTGGTTGAGCTTAACCGAGAGTTGAGCGGAGTAGGCCTCGGCGGTCCGTTGTGATAGCAGCTTATCGACATCAAGCTTTCGTTGCACACCTGTGCGTACATTCTTCGCATTGCACAATCGCATGTGGATCTTGGCTGCAACAAGACAATGGTCGGAGTCAATATTGACCTCCCGAAATGTGCGCACATCCAGTACACTTGAAGCGTGCCTTCCGTCGATCACAACATGATCAATTTGGTTTCGCTTTTTTTGATCCGGGGACAGCCAGGTTGCCTTTTGGATATCGGGGTGTTGGAATCTGGTGCTACTAACTACCATGTTTCGCCCCGCGGCGAAGTCGATCAGTCTTAGACCGTTATTCGAAGTGGTCTCGTGGAGACTGAACTGACCGACAGTGGAGCCAAAGATGCCTTCTTTTCCGACCTTCGCGTTAAAATCGCCGAGAACTATTTTTGCGTCATGGGCCGGGCAGCGATCATACACGTCCTCTAGGCTCGCGTAGAAGGTGTCCTTGACAGCATCGTCCTTTTCCTCCGTCGGGGCATGTGTGCAAATAAGGCTGATGTGGAAGAATTTCACGATCATACACGTCCTCTAGGCTCGCGTAGAAGGTGTCCTTGACAGCATCGTCCTTTTCCTCCGTCGGGGCATGTGTGCAAATTAGGCTGATGTGGAAGAATTTCGCCTTGATGCGGATTGTCGCCAGCCTTTCGTTCACAGGTGTGAACCAGGAAACAAGATGGCGTAGTTTCCGACTTACGACGAATCCGCATCCCAATTCGCGCTTCTCCGCATGGCAGCTGTAGTAGATATCGCAGTCTGCTCTCTTAGAGCAGCCTTGTCCTTTCCATCGCATCTCCTGGACGGTGGTGATGTCAGCCTTTATTTTTTCGAGGGCTTCCGCCAGTTGGACAGTGGCCCCTTCCCTATAAAGGCTCCGGACATTCCAGGTGCATATCCGTAAATCATTATCCGTTTTTCGTTTGCGGTGGTCGTCAACGTAGTGGGGGTTCATATCCGAGGCTGATTTTGTTTTCATTGGGAAGTTATAATGTGGTTGGGACCCAAACCCTACGCACATTCCATTTTTAAGATCTTGTAGAGACCCCTCAAGTTTATAGTCTAGAGGAGACATCGCCGCTCAAATTAGCCAACAAAGTTTATCGGGCGATAGTGTTTGACGTTTCCAGGAGACACCACGCGGAGGTTTTGAGGCGACTTGAGACGATTTCGACATAGATAATGCTGGCTTCGCCAAGTTGAGGCAATCAGACACGTTGCCATGTGAAGATCGCCCCCTTTTGTCTCCCAATTTGGGATATTCAATTTTGGGATATTCAAATTGTGCCGAAATGAAAAAGCACATGCTTAAAGTGCCGTCAAGTTTCGAAAGTGCCGAAAAAAGCACAATTGTGCGTAAAATGCAATCCCTGGTGCATAGTATATATAATAACCTAAGTAATATCAGGGTGGAGAGTAGCTTACCGAGATGGTCAAAACGAAGTTCACAGCTCATACAAAATCTACGAACGTGTAGAAAGCTAAGAATAGGCAAAATGTAAACAATGATCCACTACCACACTCTCGCTTGTTTCTGTTAAATAATTGTTGAAAATTGTGATTTGTAGTTTGGTTTTTTTATTTTTATTGTTATTAAAGTAATAATATATAAAATTAAAAGTGCAAATTGAAAAAACTGCAATTAACTGCAAGCCGTTTGCATACATTGTTGCCACTTAAATTGTGGCAATTTTCTTTTTTCAAATTTTTTCAATTTTGGGATTTTCAAATTGTGCCGAAATGAAAAAGCACGTGCTTAAAGTGCCGTCTAGTCTCGAAAGTGCCGAAAAAAGCTCAATTGTGCGTAGAATGCCATCCCTGCTACATAGGTTCAAGTAAGATTCCCCAATACTTGCATAACAGCGCGTTGAAATACAGATGGTGCATTTCGCAACCCAAAAGGCATTGTTAGATATTCATAATGGCCGTCAGGTGTGACAAAAGCAGTTTTTTGAACAGAATCAGGATGAACTGGTACCTGATGATAACCACTTACCATATCTAATGTAGTGAAATAATAACAACCATTAAGCCTATCAATCTGGTCTGTTATTAAAGGAAGAGGAAACCTGTCAGGTATTGTATTGTCGTTTAACTCTCTATAATCCACACACATTCTATCTGTCCCATCTTTCTTTTTAACCAGTAGAATGGGACTAGCAAAAGGAGAGAAACTTGCTTGAATAATACCTGCTTTAAGTAGTTCATCAATTTTGCTGCGTACTACTTTTTGTTCGCTTTCACTTAAACGATAAGGACGCCTATAAACAGTTCTATTAGAATCTTTCAAATTAATTTTCATTGGCTCTACTTTAGCTGAACTTTTCGGAGTGCCGTGAACAAAAAACTCATTTAAAATTGAACAAAGTTTTGACTTAAAGTTTAATGGAATGTCAGTGTCAATTTCGTTTATATGATTTTGAAAATTTTCTGAATTACAAACATTCACATAGCTCATTCGATTAAATCTAACAGAATCAGACGTAATTTGTACTAAAATACCCTGGCTCAAGACTTCACGGCCAATGATTATATCATAATGCAAGGTTGAATCTGGCAAAACGTAAAAAGTTATTTCGAGATCAATGTTATCAATTTTAACAACAGATAAAATTTGAAGAGTGCTGTTAACACTGCTTTGACCTATACCCATCATTCTGACATTAGTACATATTCGTTTCCCCCTGAGTTTACAAGAAACAGATTCCTTAACGAGAGAACACTCTGCTCCTGAGTCAAAGTAAAATGTAGACTTCACACCTGAATGCTCAAATAATCCATTGGTATGCTGACTGTACACAAATTGACATGTTTCACAACATTATTAGAATCATCTTTTAAAGTTGTACAACTTGATGCGTAATGACCAATCTTGTGACATTTGTAACACATAATTGATGATGAAGTTTTCCTCTGGAAGTGAAGTCAGTATGTGCTGGTCCAGCACTTATTGACAATTTCGGCCGTTTGGCTTCAGATCCTGCGTCATTATGAAATACGGATGTTCCTCCCCTATCAACTACAATGGCCTGAAGCTCATTTAATAGTTGACTTCTAGTAGTTATGGCTGATGTGAATGCCAGACGACGTATACGTGGTTGAAATTGAGCAACATGAGCAAATACAATTGAAACTAACAATTGCTCTACTGACAAGCCCTTACATCTTGTCAAAAGTGACGTCAATAGAATTGCCGCGTAAGAAACTAAGCATTCACCTTGCTTTGGTCTGTTATTTTGTAAGGTAATCAAAAATGTTGCTGCTCATACCCGGAAAACATACCTGTGATAACCAACCAGATGCTGTTCCTTTCAGTGAAGAACTAAGTGCCATCATAAGATTTGCACCTTCAAGCGGTTGATCTCCCATTCATATGTCTACAGTTGAAATCCAAGCTGAGGCATCTATTGTTATCACATCCGCATTAAATTCAGGCAACTTCACATTTTGATTCCCCCTTGATTTATCCAGTGCGTTTAATAAAGCCATAAAATTCTGATTTTGCTGCTCAACCAGACTCCGCCATCGTCTTTCTTCGACGCCACCAGAATTTTCGGATGGTGCAGCAACCACTCCAATATCGCCTCCATCACTTTCATTTGTCGCCATAATTCCTTCGTCAACTGGAAAGAGAGGTAATCCCACTTCTGATATCGGGTTACTAATTATTTTTTGTTTAGCGCAGTGATCCCGTAGCGTGTTTCTCCTTCCAGGCATTTTTCATATCTGGTACAAAAATTATTTTTCTACATCAACTCATTATTCAGAGTCAACTAGTTTTTCAAAACACATATCAGCTACGATTTCACTCAAGTGTTTCTACTTAGCGTTAAATTAATAAATTCGTATTACGACATATATACATTTTTTTTTTAAATCGGTGTTTGTCCAGCTAAATCGAAGAAATACTCCATAGTGCGGAGATTCGGTCTTCTTGTCTGCGTTGGCCACCGCTCATACAGCTCGTGGTTCCATCGTATTCGGTACTCGCCATTGGCGCAGATTGGTCCATAGATCGTGCGATGGATTTTTCTCTGGAACGCTCTCAAAGTCCTTTCATCAGAGCTGCTCAACGTTTAGGTTTGTGATGCGTATAGTAGGACGGGCATGATTATTGACTTATAGAGCGTCAGTTTTGTTCGTGGAGAGAGAGCTCTGATTCTCAATTGCCTACTGAGCCCAAAGTCACACCTGTTGGCAAGAGTTATCCTTCGTTTAATCTCAATACTAATATCAGTTGAGGAGTTAATGCTAGATCCCAAGTAAACAAAGTTCTTCACTACCTCAAAGGAGTTGTTGTCAACAGCGACGTGGTTTTCAAGACGCTGGGGCTGTTTGTTTGTTGACACAAGATACTTCGTTTTATCAGCGTTCACTGCAAGACCCATTCGACTCGACTCTTTTCCTAGCCTGGAGAATGCTGCACTGACTTCGCGCGTATTATGGCCAATGATGTCAATATCATCAGCATACGCCAGCAGCATAACACTCTTATAGAAAATTGTGCCGCTACGTCGCAGGTCAGCAGCTCGGATGATCTCCTCCATGACTATATTAAAGAAGTCAAACGATAGGGAATCACCTTGTCTAAACCTCGCTTGGTATCGAACGGAAGGGAGAGGTCCTTCCCGATTTTCACTGCGCTGCTGGTGTTGTTCAGTGTCATCCTGCAAAGGCGTATTAGCTTCGGAGGAATACCAAATTCAGACATGATGGAGTATAGGTGACTCCTTATTGGACTATCGAAGGCGGCTTTGAAATCGACAAAAATATGGTGTGTGTCGATTTGTTTTTCGAGGGTCATTTCCAAGATTTTCCTTATATGCGGTATTAAGAATTCTCATTTCTGTCGCCATGCATCTCAATTTTCTCGCACTCACGCATTTCCGCCTCTCGTTTTTTTCGCCTGAAAATGCGTCTCTCTTCCCTCCCTCTCCCTTAGAACATCAATACTTTTATATAAAAGGCTTCTCGCGTATCTACGGTCGCGTAGAACTCAAGAAATACACAACCGATTTTTGTAATTCTTTCACTAACATAAAGCAATATGTTTAAATTACTTCATGGCATACTTATTTTCTTTAAAACTGGTCTTAAAAGTTATCAAAATTTGAGTTTAAAAAGTACCCAAAAAAATCAAATCAAAAACAGATTGCTGCATTGAATCGTTAGACACATAAAAAAACAAATTGGCCATTTCAGCCCTTGAAAGGACTTTGACCAAGCTCAATTTCTTATGATCAATTGTGTTGTGTGTGTTCTTAAATGTTGACCGAGAAACTGGACCTACATGTTTAATGCCGACTCCGAACGGCTAAAGTTCATATTCTCAAGAAGCTTTACATGGCATTATTTATTCTCTGAGGTTTGCCATTGTCTGCAGAGAGGTGGTGACCGATCAGAAAAATTTTTTATTGAAAAAAACTTTTCGCTGCGGCTGGGGATCGAACCCGGGCTCCGAGCATGCTAAGCCACACACTTAACCTGCATGCCACGGTCATAACCGGTCATAACGGTTATGTGGTAGACAAATAACCAAAGTATAAATACCAAAGTAGTATTAGGGCTGAAGGTGCTCTCTTTGCAAGTATCTAAATGTCAAAATCGGCCATCTTGACGAATACAGACAAAGCAAACCAGCCAAAGCAAACAAAAAAAATCTAAATTCAATTAAACATCGCATTGTGCTAAGTGCAAATTATATTTAATATTTAAGCTGTGATATTATTTGTAAAATTAAACTAAACAATACTGAAATATGCAACACTGCGGGAGCGCACAAAAGCACAAATATTGTGAATATTGAAAGAAATGCCGCGAACAGGCGAAAACAAAAAAAATTTAAATATATTTAAGTTAACTTACGCTAACGCACACGAACTAAAATGAACAAATGTCTCAATCAGAGTGCACGGTTGCACGTCCACCCAAAACATGGGTGCTTGTATTTTGTTGTTGTGTCGTTGCACGGGTTGCAAGATTCTGCAACTTTTGCGATTTTTACACCTTGCAAGGGTTTTGCAAGACAGCGAGAATACCCCTAATGTGATATTGTTGAGTTCAAGAAAGTTGTACAAAAATTTTATATTACTTTTTGTACAGACTTCAGAAAAAGAATTGACTTCAATAATGAAGTATCAAACATGATTCCATATTTTTCTCAACAACATGTAGTCTCTGGTGAAAGGAATAGCATTTTGTCATAACTACTACAATTATTTCTAGAAAAAGAAATTTCTGAAGCTGAAATAATAAATAATGAATTTAGAGCGTTATCTGAATATCCTACTATATCTAGTATTGAAAATGTCTCAATTTCACAATTTCGGTATAAAGTAAGATTAAAAATGAATTTGATGTTTTTTATTTGAAAATATATACAGAATTGTCCAAGGTGTACTGTCCTTGCCAAACACATCCGCTTGCGTAGAGTGAATATTTTCTATTCAAAATCTCATGAAGATCAATATTTAAAATTTCATATACATATGTATATGATAAGCATTTAATGAATACAATGTATTATTTTTTATTTAAGTTTAAAAAATATCTCAAATAAAATTTGAAAAATATGAAAATTTTTGAATTTGAAATTTGTATCAAGACCTTCTTTTACTTTTTAAATGTATCTTCCACAGAGAAAGCGAGTTAAAGGTGTTCGCAAAACCGTTATATCAATGCAAATAAGATTATCTTGAAATATGCATAAGAGCTCTCTAGTGTTTTTTCTGTATATTTTCCTTAAAAATGATAAATTAGAGATTTGACCGTTTTTTACGAAATGAGCGCGATATGTTAAAATTCGGCACTATTTTTTTCTAAAAAGCACTATTTTTCTCTCTGATTTGTCACAATCAAAAAGGTCCAATTCCATCCTTGCTATGTAATGGTATATATGGATGACAAACTCATTATAGGAACAGCCGATGTTGATGAAACGTTGGGGAGGGTTCACAAAGTTTTGAAAATATTCAAAATAGTTTTGAAATAACATGAAGAAGTGTTCGTTTATGAAAAAGAAAGTGGAGTATCTTGGGTTTGAGGTATCTAATGGAGAAATTCGTCCGAACCCTAGGAAAATTGAGGCTTTAGTCGCGTTACCACCTCCTCAGACTGTAACACAGTTAGTCAATTTATAGGTTTGGCGTCATACTTTAGACAATTCGTGCCAAAATTTTCACAATTTATGGCACCCTTATACGCCTTATACCCTTATTCGCATGAAGACATCAGGCAAAAAGTAATTGCAATTCTAACAAATGCACCAGTTTTAGCTATTTTTAACCCAGACATTCATACGGAATTACACACAGATGCAAGCTCAATTGGTTATGGTGCTGTTTTGATGTAAATACAAAATAACAAACCACTTGTGATTGCTTTTTTTAGCAAGAGTACTACAAGTGCTGAATCTAGATATCACTCCTATGAATTGGAAACATTGGCAGTGGTGAATGCCGTCAAACATTTCAGGCACTATTTACATGGGCGCAGGTTTACTGTAGTAACAGATTGCAATTCTCTGCAATCTTCACGCAAAAAGAAAGATTTGATGCCACGTGTACATAGGTGGTGGACATTTCTTCAAGCATTTGATTTTGATGTTGTTTATAAAGATGGAAAAAAAATGTGTCATGCCGATTTTTCTCTAAAAATCCTTTGCCGGAAAAAGACTTAGCTATTGCTACTACAATTAAGCAAAAAGATATTAATATTGCAGAGCTTACTGACAATTGGATGCGTGCTGAGCAGCATCGAGATTTTGAAATATCCAAGATAATAACCATTCTCAATGAAGATGAACTAAGAAACGATATTACGAAAACATACGAAATTCGTTCGGGTATACTTCATCGAAAAATTCAACGAAATGGTAGGGCGTTGTTTTTCTAGCATTGAGTTTCGGGAATATTGTAAGTCTCATAATATAAGTCTGCATTTAATTGCAACTGGAAGTAGTCGCGCAAATGGACAGGTAAAGCGCGTTATGGGTACTTTAAAAAATATGTTGACAGTTGCCGAGACTAGTAAAGAAATTTCATGGCAGGATGCACTACCTGAAGTTCAGTTGACTTTGAATTGCACAAGCAATCGCGTCACTAAAAGTAGTCCTCTTGAGCTTTTAATCGGAAATGTTTCAAGGCCTGTAGATTTGATGTTAGTGACGGATGAGGAACCGCAAGTGAATCTGGAAGAAGTGCGGAAACAAGCCATTATTAATAGGTGTAGGTGATTTTGTCTTATTAAGGAACCATGACAAAAATCAAACAAAATTAGATCCCAAGTTTAGAGGTCCTTTTAAAGTCATTAATGTTTTAGATGGGGATAGATATACCTTAGCGGCTCTTGATTCTCAACGAACGTATAAATTAGCATGATAATTTGAGAAGAGTACCTGCTAACACTGTTGGGAATGATGAGGATGATGATGATGAGCAAGAAAAGGATAATTGATTTTTAATTGCCTATTATTAATTTTCTTTTGTTCTAATTATTATTATTATTCTGTATTATTATTATGTTATTATAATTATGTTATTCTGAAATTCTATAATTAATATAATTTTATATGGCATTTGTTTTAACAACGGAATAAGTTTTTTTTTTCTTTTGTCACAATATATTAATTCTGTTATTCTACAGACTTATTCTACAACAATTGAATAAGTTTTGATTTTCGTTTTTGTATAATATTCAATAATTAATATCTGCTAATATTGTTATCTTAATAAAGAAATGTTGATGGTTTAGTTCCACAGCAGGTGGTGGAGAGCATATTGGTGTCCTAAATGTGTGGTACATAGTAAATAATGGAGAGGATTTTGAAATGTTGGTTTTCTGGTACCACATTGAGTGGTGGAGATCATATTTGCTATTGTTTCACACCAAGAAGTGGAGAAAGTAAAGAATCTGTTCAAAGTCTAGTACCACGGCAGGTGGTGAAGGATATTACCAATATTCTATTGAAAGTCTAGAACCACGGCAGGTGGTGAAGGTTATTACGAATATTCTGTTGAAAGTCTAGTACCACAAGAGGTGGTGAAGAAAACTAAGAATATTCTGTTGAAAGTCTAGTACCACGAGAGGTGGTGAAGAAAACTAAGAATATTCTGTTGAAAGTCTAGCACCACGAGAGGTGGTAGAGAATATTGAGAATATTCTGTTCAAGGTCTAGTACCACGAGAGGTGGCAGAGAATATAAAGAATCTTCAGTTCTTAGTACAGTACCAAGAGAGGTGGCGGAAAATATTAATAATATTCTCCTAGTACCACGAAATAATTATTACTAAAAAAAAAAAAAAAAAAATAAAAAAATAAAAAAAATAATTAAAAAATTAACAATGTTCGGTTGAAAGTCTAGTGCCAGAGTGTTACCACACGAGGTCGTGTGACATGTCAGGTTGGCCGTGTCGTAATACGAATTTATTAATTTAACGCCAAGTAGAAACACTTGAGTGAAATCGTAGCTGATATGTGTTTTGAAAAACTAGTTGACTCTGAATAATGAGTTGATGTAGAAAAATAATTTTTGTACCAGATATGAAAAATGCCTAGAAGGAGAAACACGCTACGGGATCACTGCGCTAAACAAAAAATAATTAGTAACCCGATATATATTTAGTTTGTAAATCAAACATTGCTAGTTTTTACGAAACAGCGCACTATGGAGTATTTCTTCGATTTAGCTGGACAATATTCAATTTTGTCAAACAACGATTTAAAAAAAATATATATATCTTTAGTTTGTTGAATAGTGTAAGAATAATGGACAGTGAGTATTTTTGACCTTGGCTTGCTCAAACATTTTTTAGCTCTCTGAACTTTGTCATTTTTAGTTGAAATTTTCTTTGGGTTGCTAGCTGTTTAGAAGAGTGCATACTTAAAAATTCATATGATTCATAAGTTAATTTAAATGGATTGTACTGAAGCAGGTATATAAAAATAAATGTAAAATGGTTTGGATGGCATTGTATTTTTTAAAAAAAATTATTGTATATTAAAAATGGGTGTTTTTTGAGAATTTTGTTTTTAATTTCTGGATATCTGAAGAGTTTCTTTATATGCGGCTGTACATTTTTCTTCATAAAATTAACGTAACAGGTGCTGTCATCTTAAAAAATATAAACTCGATGTCCGCTTCGTTCCGAAATGTGATGAATTTTTTAAAAACCGTTTAAGCCCAAAACAACTGGTAAAACCTTCATAAAATCTAAAGTTTTCAAGATATCGCCATGAAACTTGGAACATAAGTTAATCTTTTTTATTTTAATGTCAGGTTAAAAATGAAAAAAAATCCGATAAGAACTGCGCCTACCACCCGTATAAAGTGACGTCATCAACATGGTAAAACATTTATAAATCCCATAGTTTTTAAGATATCGACTTGAAACTTGACGCATACATTTTTTTTCTTTAAAGTCAAACTATTAAAATCTGACAAAAACCAATCTTACCTCACATATAAATGTCGCGATCCGATTTGTGCTTCTACACTCAGAAAAATGAATGACCCTAAAACAAAGAAACTTTAGCTTCAATTCAAGGGCATGGATTTTTCACTATTTTATAGAGGATTTTCCCTCAATGAGAGAAATTTTACATGGCTAGCGAAATAAGGTCACGAGTCATAGCAATGTAATCGAAGCAGCTTCATTGTTTTAAGGACATGATTTTACTTAAATAACAAACGTATAGTTGGCTATGGTTTTTATTTTTAATTTTTTTTTTAATATATTTTTCTAGAAACGGAAGGAACCCAAAATTATAAACAAAAATATTTTTATCATATGCTGCGTTTTGTTGTTAGTAGTATTCTTCCTATTCTAAAAACAGCGATTCAGAATGAGTTCCGAATTAAAATGGGATTGATTGTAGATGTACCTAAGGCGTGGTTTGGTAACTCCAATAATTCAATAATAATAATTGTTGTAATGAAACTCTCTTTAAGGAAATTTTAACAGGAATTATAATATTAAATAAAAACTAGTAAGGTATATCTTCGACTTGGCCGAAGTTAAAATACCCCCACGGGCGATTCGAAATGGTACAAAATCTTAAAATGCAGCTCTTTCCGCCTGAGATTTCAAATATTTTACTATTTTGTTGACGTCTAAAATACATTCATATCAGATTGTTTTCCTGCAAAGTAAAGACAAGCCTCTTTATAAAGTTTTCAATATGGGGTTGTATGGGAGGTGGGCGTGTTCTTGTGTGGTTGACGCCAATTTTTCTAACACTCCTCAGTTTTGATATAAAATACACAAATACCCAATTTCAGGTCTGTAGCTTAAATATTAGCCTATTTATAGAGGTTTCTATATTATGGGTTGTATGGGTTGTATGGGTGGCGTGTTCGTCGATGGATGACGCCCATTTTTCTAACACGTCTTAATTTTTTTATAAAAATAATAAATATCTAATTTTACTATTGTAGTCTCGACAGAAGTCTCTATATATAGTTTTAAATATTAGGGTTGTATGGGAGGTGGGCGTGTTCGTGGGTGGATTACGTCCATTTTTCTCTCACGTCTGAATTTTTATATAAAATTAATAAATATCTCATTTGACTTTTGTAGCTTCGACAGAAACCTATTTATATAGTTTTAAATGTTGGGGTTGTATGGGAGGTGGGCGTGTTCGTTGGTGGATTACGCCCATTATTCTAACACACCTGAGTTTTGCCATAGACTACACAAATACCGAACTTAAGTTTTGTAGCTTAAATATTTGCTTCTTTGTGGAGTTTTCATTATTTGGGTTTTATTTGAGGTAGGCGTACCTTTAAAAGAAAAAAGCTTCACAATTACGGCTGTAATCGTGTCCACAGACAGACAGACAGACGGACATGGCTAAATCAACTCAGGTGGTGATGCTGAGCAAGAATATATATACTTTTCTATACCTACCACGCCTCCTTATGGGCGTTACACACGTCGTGACAAAATTAATATACTCCTTACGCAGTACGCGTGGGGGTATAAGTATATGCTCACACAGTATTTTTTTTTTGACAAAAATTACTTTAAACTCAAAAATTGTGTGTTTTTCCAAAATTTCCCGATTTGAGCACAAAACAAAAATTTTATTTTTCACTAAAATTTCTACTAGTAATGTAAATCGTTGGAAAGTCCATGAAAATATCGTTCTAAGACGTCCAGTTTCAACGTTTAATTGCTTAAAATTATTTTTCAAACAAAGAAGGACTTTTTTGAGAAAAGTAAAGAACATTTTTGACAAACTACGCGTTGCCGAAACATGTTTCATACCGTCTGAACAGAGATTTAGAGAGTTATCTGTTGGCACAATCGATGGTTTTTATTCGCAATTAGCGTTGCCATTAGAATAAAGGCGAAAACAATCCCGCATTGTGTGACATGCAATAGCAAGGAGAAAATTGTTCTATTTAATTTTTTATTATTATTATTTTCCACAAATTATAGTGGTTTATGTTTTTTGAAAAACAAATAATAAATTAAATTCCATGCCATGCTATGCTATGATAATTTTTCACTGTTATCTTTTAAATATTTTCATGAATTTTGATTTCTATTTAACAGTGCGTGACTGTTTTCACCTTAAGAATAAACTGAATTGTACCAAATAACTGCTACGTATATATATTTTGCTACTTAGAAAATGCATTGAGTGGCTGCACTATTCGCAATATTAAGTAACTCAACACAGAATGAGTTGAGAATGAGAATGAGAACACTACCCAATTTGAGTTTGAATAGACATTGAATTGTGAAAATTCACAAATGACTAGTCTCGAAGGGTTTTTCAAGGGAAAACCCATCAAAATTCCCATATTATTTAGAATTTGTTGAGCATTTTTCCATGCATATTTTGACATTATTTCGTGCATTTTTGCATGCATTTTTTGAAAAATTTTGTGCATGTTTTTTCGAGCCCTAGTCATGACATAAAAATCGTGCTTGGTGACTTCAACGCCAAGGTGGGTAAGGAAAACATATTTGGTCCAACAGTCGGAAAGTTCAGCCTCCACGACAACACATCCGATAACGGAATGAGGTTGATTGACTTCGCCGCAGCACGAAACATGGTCGTTAGTAGCACCAGATTCAAGCATCTCAATATTCATAAGGCCACCTGGCTGTCCCCGAACAAAAAACATGCAACCAAATTGATCACGTTTTGATTGACGGAAGACACTCTTCCAGTACTAGACGCATGCACGATCCGTGGTGCTAACATAGACTCGGATCATCATCTTGTCGCAGCCAAGATCCGCACACGTCTGTGCGCAGCTAAGAATGCTCGCAATCCTACACAAAGAAAGCTAGACGTCGCAAAGCTGCAGTCAAAACGGACGACCGAAGCCCTCGCTACTCGACTCTCACTCCTGCTTCAAGAAAGCACTCCTCTGATCGACGATATATGCGGACAGTGAACGCACATATCCCACTCTAATCGTACGGCTGCCGAAGAGGTGATAGGCTACCACCGCCCTCGCCGGAACCTGTGGCACGACCAGGAGTGTCGCGACGCCACTGCAGAAAAGGTCGCCGCCTACAAAGCCACCCTGCAGTCGGTTGTACCCGTGCTGTTATGGAGCAATACCGTGAGAAGAGGAGGGAAGAGAAACGCATTTTCAGACGAAAAAACGAGAGGCGGAAATGCGTGAGTGCGAGAAAATTGAGATGCATGGCGACAGGAATGAGACTCCAAAATTTTTCGAAAAAAACACGCCTGGCCGATATTTTAAGACCGGAGCCTCTTCCTACAAGGATGAGAATGGGAATCTAGTGACAGATATCCAGAGTACACTGATGCTACGGAGGGAGCACTTCTCTAGTCTTTAAAATGGCGACGCACATTGGGAGAAATATAGGCAAAACCCTCGCATTCAGGGTTATTCTAAAGTAACGGGGTTTACTTATTTTTTCTACTTTTTGTAATCTGGACATATCCAACATGTGAAAAACCCACTTTGCAAGTAATATGATCCCAAGTATTGGTCTCTATGGTCATCGAAAATTGATCTTCTAAAAACGTTTTTTCTTTATTCCTACAATGTTGTTTACACTACTGTGAACGAATGATTGTAGAATTTTTAATTGTAAATGGAATTAGCTCAAACTTATTTTTTAGAATAAAGGCACTTCAGACGTGCTTTTAAAAAAAAAATTGTTTTCCCAATTGTAATCTTTTGGCAATTCACGGGTTCCTTAATTTGCGCTTTTTTCAAGTTTTTTTTTTTTTTTTTATTTTCATTAAGCTATAACTTTTGTGATTCCTCCTGATTCCTCGAAATACTTCGGATCTGACAACTTCAAACTTTCACCTTGAAGATGACACCAAATTTATTTGCGGAGAGCTGAGAGATTTAGAAAATTTTCAAAGAAAAGAGAGAGAGCTGCGAGAGTTAGAGAATTTTCAACGCAAAGCTGTACATTAGACCGTATCGAAAAAATAAAGTTCGCCGCACACCAGCTAATCTGAAGCATTATTGAATTAAAGTTTAAAAAAAAATTTATTTTTACCGTACTAGGGGTCGCGCATCGACATATTCTCTATAACTTCGTTATTTATCGTCCGATCTTCATGAATGTTGTGTTTTTGTTTCTAGGTCTCATTGACCTCAGTTGATTCCTTATAGTACTGACCCACTGGACCACAGTTTCTAACATCTTAACGTACCATTTTGATTTCAGAAATGGAAAGCCCATAAAAAATCATGAAATTTTAAGTTAAGAAATTTTTTCGCTTTGTTTACTAGAAATATTTTTAATATTTTGTTTTGTAATTTTTTTGCAACTTTTAAATTTAAGAGACAAAAATAGGTCTCCCTGAGACAAGAACAAAAACACATCATTCTTTTTAATCGCACGATAAATACCGAAGTTATAAAGAAATATGTCGATGCACGACCACTCCCCTACGTTGGGTAAAAAAAAAAAAATTTTTTTTCGAAACTTTCTTTCAATAATGCTTCAGATTAGCTGGTGTGCGGCGATATGTTTTTTTTTTGGCTATAATGCGAGACGGTCTACTTACATGTAAAACAGGTGTTGGCATTCGAGTTGAATTTTTATACTTTAAATATTAAATTATTTCAATAAATGGCCTCTAAGACCACTTAACTACCGAAACATAGTCATTTTATAACCATTGCAAAAACTTTTTTCAAAATTAAAAAACTTCCATCACAAAATATGTTCCACAAATGGTGAATTTAAAATGGTTTTAATGCCTCAACTTAAAAAACGCTGAAACATGGGAGTTTTTATTTTACACCAGCTATCCAAATTCATTGCCGGAATTTTGATATATTTTTTTGACTTCACACAGTACAGTTCCTTAAAAGTCATAACTTCTGACTGTAGGGTATCAGCCGCTGTCGAAGAAAAACCAAATGAGATTACATCAGTCTATTTCATTAAGGATTTTTTATGAAATACCCAGAATTCAAGTTTCTAGCATTAATAATATAGATGCTAGCTTTGAAAAGAGGCGATGCGAGAGTATTTGCTATGTTTTTCCCTATGTGCGACGCTGACAACAATCCCGCCATAACGAGGTCTTAACAGCCTTAGCTCGGCTTAAAAACAACAAAGCCGGAGGAGCCGATGGCCTACCGGCTGAGCTGTTTAAGACCGGTTGCGAAGCTCTGTTTAAATGCATTCACAGACTTCTATGCAGAATATGGTCGGAAGAATGCATTCCAGATGATTGAAACTTCAGTGTGCTCTGCCCAATCCACAAGAAAGGCGATCCCATTTGCGCCAACTACCGTGGGATTAGCCTTCTTAATATCGCATATAAGGTCCTTTCGAGCGTATTGTGTGAAAGACTGAAGCCCATCGTTAACCAACTGATTGGACCTTATCAGTGTGGCTTCAGACCTGGAAAGCCCACCATCGACCAGATCTTCACGCTCCGACAAATCTTGGAGAAAACCCTCGAAAAACAAATCGACACACACCATCTTTTTGTCGATTTCAGAGCCGCCTTCGACAGTCCAATAAGGAGTCACCTATACTCCATCATGTCTGAATTTGATATTCCTGCGAAGCTAATACGTCTTTGCAGGATGACACTGAACAACACCAGTAGCGCAGTGAAAATCGGGTAGGTCCTCTCCCTTCCGTTCGATAAAAGCGAGGTTTCAGACAAGGTGATTCATTATAGTGCGACTTCTTTAAAATTGTCATGGAGAAGATCATCCGAGCTGCTGACCTGAGACGCAGCGACACCATTTTCTATAAGAGTGTAATGTTGCTGGCGTGTGCTGATGATATTGACATTATTGGGCAATATACACGAGTTATGTATGCACCAAACCAAAATATGCAACATGATCCACCACTGAAGAAACAGTCGAAGATCTTTTAGCTGAACGTGACTTTAATGCACATTCAGCTTAAGAATGGAAGATATATATTATAACCAAATATGTAGACATAAGTAAGCTATGTTAGATTTTAAGCTTGTTGAATAAAGCAGTTGATTTTTCTAGAGCAAAGAAACAAGTTGTGTTTTAATTAATACGTAATTGGCGCAGTCGGTTTAAACGAACCGAATTTAAGTTTGTTAATAATAAAGTGCGTAACAAAGTAATTCTAAGAAAACTTTACAGAATTACGAAGACACAACACTACTTAACAAAACAATAAAAGTTTTAAAAAAAAAATAATTTATTGACTAAAATTAAAATTGAGTCGCGAAAAAAAGGAAATACTTTTTTTGATAAAAATCGGACAATGGAGGAACAACCAATTGCTGAATGCTTAGTAGCAATAACGCAGCTACTAATGCAAAATAATCAACAGAGTAGGAGGACAACAATTGAAAAAGAAATACAATTCATGCCCCCATTCAAAGGTGATGAAGGAACGTTGGCATCATTTATAAACGCAGCAACAGAAATTTTAACAGATCACCCCAACGAAAGAGTGGAAGTGTTTAAAGTTATATACAATATGAAAATCCAAGGAAAAACGAGAAGTATTTTAAATATTAATCCACCAGCGAATTGGGAAGAATGTAAGCAGCAGCTAATAAAATACTACAAGGCATCGAAGGTCCAGATGACCCTCACTAAGGAAATTGGAGCATTGAGAGTAAGCAGTATTAGAGATTTAGATACTAAGTTAAGAAATATTGTCGAAAATATAGCAGAGTTTGCTGTATTTAATGAAAACGGTAGTGTTATGGTAGATATTTTAGGTAGAATGTTAGTCTAAAAAACTAAAGAATTAGTGTCAGGATCATTAGCTTATGCCATTATGAATAAAACTAATATAACTGAAATAAGAGAAATAGTTCATACTTTTATTGGCCAAGATTGGGGAAATTTAATTTTCACTAGAACATTTAGCGATAACAATTGGCAAAGACCGAATAATAATTTCCGAGAAAGAACCAACAGGAATAATAATAGGCAAATAAGAGAAAATAATAATCACCAAGTAAGACAAACACAGGAATTCCAAAATATTAATTGGCAACCAAGAACTTTCAATAGCCAGGAAACAACTAATCAATATCAACCAATTAATCAAAAACAAGAATTTCAAAATAATCGTATTAATTGGCAACCAAGACTTTCTAATAACCAGGGAAATCAGCACAATAGACAAAGTCAAGGGTTTCAAAATAATAGTTGGCAGCCAAGAGTGAATAGTAGCCAGAGAAATAATAGCCAGCAAAGTAGACAAAGTAGCATGGACGTAGACGCTGACGTGAATAACATTGAATCAGATTTTTTTATAAATTAGCCTCGAATCAGACCAAAATTTATCTTAAAATAACTTTATTTAATAAACAATTTATTGCTTTAGTAGACACAGGATCTACTATTAGTATCTTAAAGAAAACAAGTTTTTTAAATATGAATCTTCCATTATTAAATGGAAATCAAACTAAATTACTTAAAACTATTTCGGGAGATGTTTGTGTATCAAGTACAAATGTAGTAACGCCGTGTCCGGTTGAATTCAATTATCCAGATAACGCTAAAATGAGGTGGGCAATGTTGGATTTTGAAAAAACATTTGATATATTATTAGGTATGGATTGGATTAAAAATAACGTGTCTGAAATTAATATTAATAAAATGGAATTAACAATGAACAATGGAGTGAGCCTTCCGTTTCTAACAAAATCTGTTCAGGAGCAGATAGAAGTTTTGGAAGTAAGTGAAGTGCAAAATATTCAATTGAATCATTTAAATGTCCATGAAAAAGATATAATCTGTAGACTTTTGAAAAAGTACAAAATTGATTTACAAAGAAGGAGATAATTTAACAAATACAAAGTCTGTTGTGCATGAAATACGAACAACGACGGACCAACAAATCAATTTTAAAATTTATCGATTACCCCCAAAACATGAAGAGGAAGTACGGACACAAATCATTGACATGGAAAAGCAGGGAATTATTAGAAAAAGTAGAAGTAAATACAGTTCTCCAATAATTGATAAGAATTATTTATGCTGTAACTTATTTCAGGCCTTATATTTACGGAAAAAAGTTCAAAATTGTGACAGACCATTGTCCAATTACTTACTTAAATACAAAATATAAGGGTAAATAATTCTCACAACGACATCAAAGATGGTTACTGAAACTACAGGAATATAATTATGAAATAGAATACCTTAAAGGAAAAGAAAACATGGTAGCAGATTTTTTGAGCCGTATAGAAAATTCGCCAAAAATCAACGAAACAAATGACCAAGAATCAAATTTAGAACTCTCAGAAACCGTACATTCAGCTGACGAAGAGTTAATAGAACATATTATTATAAAAGAGGACATAGTTAAAGAAAAATAGTGGAAATCAACCCATTAGAAAATGAAGACCTTATTAAAGAAACTTTACAAAGGCATATAAAAGCCGGGCATATAGGTATTTTTTCCGAAGTATCTGATAGGGATTACCACAAAATTCAAATTATTATTATTTCAATGTTTTCAAATAACAATAAAATAAAGTTTATACGATGTACAAAAAGAGCAACTGAGATCATGTCAGAAGAAGATTTACATAAACAGTTATCTTTATACCATATTAAAGAATCTTTGCACAGTGGTATAAACGAGTGTTATTATACTTTAAAAGATAAAATATATTTTCCCAATCTGCAGGAACATATACAATTAATAATAAACAATTGCCAGAAATGTAATAAAGTATGATAGAAAACCAATCAAGCCGAAATTTTCACTAACAGAAACTCCAATAGGAAAAAATCACATAATTCATTTAGATATTTTTCATTTAAAAAAATTGGCGTTTGTCACGACCATTGACAAACTTACAAAGTTCGCTGCTGTATATTGCATTACCGATCGAAATTGGAAAGCGAAAAAAACCATTATTATGGAACATTTTGCAAAATTTGGAAAGCCAAACAAAATAATTATGGACAACGAATTTCGAGCAGAGCAATTACTACAGTTTTTAGGGATGAAGAAGTTCATTTAACAAAACCAAATAACCACACAGGAAATGCTGATATAGAAAGACTACACTCAACCCTCTTAGAGAAAATAACAGGCATTGAGAATAGTGAACTTTCAGTAGAAATGAAGATGCAGATGGCTATAGGAAACTATAACGATCGATATCACTCTACAATTAAATGTACGCCTAGAGAAGCAAAAGAAACTGTTAAAATTGAGGAATTGCGAGATAGGATAGATCAAACTAAAAATTGTATTATTAATAAGAAAAATCTGACCAGAGAAAGCTACATAGAGAATAGATTAGAGGGCCCTATCAGAAATTATAAGAGACTAAGGCATAAAGATGAACCTTTCTATAGATACAATCCGTTACAAAACGTACATTTCTCAAATATTAAAAGACCTTTAAAATTTACAGATGGACATCCAAATAACAGTCTTCTTGACGATAATCCTAGCGACACAGGGACTGTTGTAGGTAAATCAGATACAGGAGGAGACAGGATACCTCAAAATTAAATTAAGAAAGGTGGAGGTAATTAAACAAACAAACACCGTTTTGCACATAATAGATACTAATGAAATGAATAATATACTAACCCAAATTGAAACAAATATAAAAAACATAGACGTTGACCATAGAAATCTTCTAAATTCAGAAATCGAATCAATTCGAGCTAAAATTAAGTCAATAACACCAAATAAAATAAGGGAAAATATGAATGGTTATTTGGGACCATGGATAATGAAGACAGAATAGAAATTTTGGATCACTTAAAAGTAGTAGATGAAAACAACCACAATTTTATCAGCTCAGTAAACAAACAGATTACTATTAACAATCATTTCAACGAAACAATAAGTTTACTTAAAAAGGCCGTATGAGACGATAGAAAAAAAATTGTAGAAGCTATTGAGGAAATAAAGAAGAGACATAATGAAATTATCAGACGCTTATTATACTCTGATCAAATGTTAAAACTAAAACATTTAGAAAATAAGATTAATAATATTCAAGATAATATTGTATCTGCAAAGCATAACATTATACATCCAAGTATACTAACAAAAGAGGAAATAGAATTGTATGAAATTGATTGTTACAAATTAAAACTACTTAGAGTAGGAGTTATGGAGTATAAAAACCAACAACTAATTATTGCAGTCAAAATTCCGAGAAATTATATTCTTACTGATCTAATTACAGCATTACCTGTTAATTACAGCATTACCTAATACAGATTATGTAGAAATAGATGAAAAAAAATGAATATATCATTCAAATTCATGACAAAATTTTAAGTTACAATGAAAACACTGAACTTAAATATTTAAAAGAGAGTAAACACTGTATATTTAGAAATCAATGTAAATTTAAATACAATAATGAAACAAAAACATGTTGAAACTTTGTTAGTAAAAAATGCATTTAATGAAAAATTATTTGAAAATTGTGATGATCGTAATATAACTATTAATAAAAATAATTTTATTTCATTTAATAATTGTGAAATTAAACTGTATGGTGAAATTTTTTACAATAATAAACAAATAGTTCAAGAAAAATACTTTAACGAAAATGATGGAATTAATCAAACAAATATAAAAAACATAACTTTTGAAAATATTGTAACCAACAATTTTGAAAACTTAAAAGAAATTCAAGAATTAAAATTCCACACAAAAATATCAAATGGCATAAATGTAACATTAAGTATGCTAGTTGTTGTAATAATCATTATATGTGTTATTTTTTGGTTAAAAAGAAAAAACAAAATAAATGTAAAAATTTAACACAAAGAAATAGTTAGCTTGGAAAGAATTCAGGAGAATTCAAATTCTGACGATGGAGGAGTTATGTCTGCACCAAACCAAAATATGCAACATGATCCACCACTGAAGAAACAGTCGAAGATCTTTTAGCTGAACGTGACTTTAATGCACATTCAGCTTAAGAATGGAAGATATATATTATAACCAAATATGTAGACATAAGTAAGCTATGTTAGATTTTAAGCTTGTTGAATAAAGCAGTTGATTTTTCTAGAGCAAAGAAACAAGTTGTGTTTTAATTAATACGTAATTCGCGCGAAGTCAGTGCAGCATTTTCCAGGCTAGAAAAAGAGTCGAGTCGAATGGGTCTTGCAGTGAACGCAGATAAAACGATGTACCTTGTGTCAACAAACAAACAGTCCCAGCGTCTTGGAAACTACGTCACTGTTGACGACACCTCCTTTGAGGTAGGGAAGGACTTTGTTTACCTGGGATCCAGCATTAACTCTACCAACGATATCAGTATTGAGATTAAACGAAGGATAACTCTTGCCAACAGGTGTTACTTTGGGCTCAGTAGGCAATTGAGAAGCAGAGCTCTTTCTCGACGAACAAAACTGACGCTCTATAAGTCAATAATCATGCCCGTCCTACTATACGCATCACAAACCTGGACGATGAGCAGCTCTGATGAAAGGACTTTGGGAGCGTTCGAGAGAAAAATCCTTCGCAAGATCTATGGTCCAATCTGCGTCAATGGCGAGTACCGAATACGATAGAACCACGAGCTGTATGAGCTATATGCCGACATCGATATAGTCCAGCGTATTTAAATAGAGCGGCTTCGCTGGCTAGGTCATGTCGAGAGAATGAACGACGAAGCTCCAGCAAAAAAAAATATTGGATTCGGTACCCAGCGGTGGCCAACGCAGACAAGGAAAACCGCATCTCCGTTGGAAAGACCAGGCATTGGCTAACCTGATAACACTTGGAGTTTCCAACTGGCGCCAGCAAGCGCACGACAAAAGAAGCTGGATCAAATTCTTAGACCAGGCCAAAACCGACCAACGGTTGTAAGCGCCATCTAAGTTAGTAGTAAGTAAGTAGTAAATTGTTCTGGATACTCCACTGTACTCCGTTGGAAAGACAAGGCATTGGATAACCTGACAACGCTTAAAGTTTCCAACTGGCGCCAGCAAGCGCACGACAAAGAAGGCTGGCGCATATTCGTAGACGAGGCCAAAACCGATCAACGGTTGTAAGCGCCATCTAAGTAAGTAAGAAGGTATAGATGTTCTTAAGCTCAAAAGAATACTGCGCATAATCCGCAATTAAATGGTATCTGACTCAAGTTTTTGAAAAAGTAAAAAATTTTTTAATTCTATTTAACATTAAGGGGACGTGACGCCTTCAAAAAAAGTTTATTTTAATGTTTTAAAATGCCTATAAGTTGAATAAAAAATAAGATATCATTTTCAAAAATTAAATATATATTTTCTATATATATTAGGGCGGAGCAATTTTTTTCCGCAGAAAGTGTATGGCATATTCAAGTTCTACGCTAAATTCTAAGCAAAAATGCAAAACAAACTATATCCCAAAAATGACGTTTGATCCTCCCAATTTTCAAAAGAAAAAACAGTATATTATAATTTCTTTGATCAAAGTTAATTTTTTATTTACAAAAGTTTGTGTATTTTTTTATATATAAGAAAAAACTATGTTATAAAAATTTAGAAAATAGAAAATATATCACATCAAATCTTTTTTAGTTTCTAGACGAGGGATTATTTCCTACTTTCTATCGTCACCGCCATAAGGCCTTCCCTGTTCTTTTCAACAACTCGTCGTGAAAAACGTGTAAAAGTTGTACGAACCTCTCCGTTCCTTGTATATGACATGGAATTCTAGGATTTGGCAACGGTAGTTCTTCACCCTCGAATTATGAAAGTTCTAATAAATGATTATTTGGAATGTCACGAGTAAGCGGGGCTCACATAACATTTTTTTCGTCATTAAAATTTATCATATCCGTATAATCACTATAATTGAAATTGATGTTTGGTTTTTTATAAAATCTAAGGCTAGGGGAGGGTTCGCTTGAAGTAATTCTTATACAAAATATTTTTCTTAAAGCTCTGTTGCGTATTTTTTTCCTAGTATCGAACAGCATTGCTAATAAAACATTTTTTGAATGTGCGTTCCTTGGTTTATTATTATTATTGGTAACAACGTTAAATACAACACTACGTACTTTTGGAGTAAAACACTGTGTCCAATGAATAAATTAAGACAAAAGCACACTACAATACAAACAGAGCTGTTTTATTTAATATTGAAATACATCGGTTCGTTACTTGTTATATATAATCGCATTAGCTTGCTAGCCTTTGTTAACGAACGGGAATGGGAAATTGGTCCTGGTTTTTTGTTCGCCAAATCCACTGAACAGGTACAACTAGAGACTGCATTTACTATTCTATACAAATACTTGACATCTGTAGAAGAACCACGTTCGCATATACTATCGTGCATAGTTGGTGGCATGTTTTCTAGCGTAATTGGTTCAAAGTTGCTTACAAGCTGAAAAGTATATATTTTTGATGGCTGATTTTTCGAGTGTATCATATAAATTACGAAATGGAAGTTCATTTAAATGCAGTAAGCACACAAACCAGTGCAATGGTCTCCCTAACTGCAATTCAAATCTTCTCAAAATACCATTTTCCATCCCTCCTCTATTAGTGACTTCACCATCGCAGAATATGCCAATTAATAAGTCAAGTGATATCTCTTTTTTAACAAAGAACTAATTCAAATATACAAGTAAATGGCCGAAAAGCTAAACCTTTCCTTTAAGCTAGATATATATGTTAACGGTGAGCTAATACAGCTCTGACACTGCGGCTTCATGTGATGCCTATTGTGTCATTTCAGCTAATTGGCATTAATAAAATCCGTTATTTGGTTTTTTTCGTTAACGAAACAACTCGAGATATGGAACAATTTAAATATGGTCCATATATACAATTATTTCTTAAAAATAAATAAATACACATATATTTGAAAATGAAAATATATACAATATCAGGTAGACCTCGCTTAACACGGGGGTTACGTTCCCGTATAATACCGTGTTAAACGAAACCGTGTTAAGTGAAACAAGAAACCAGTACAAAAAGTAGGTTTCCGTTCCAGGATATCAAAAAATACATCAAAAGCCGTTTTTTTTTACTCTTTATTAATTTTAATTGTAGTTATAACTTAAAAAATAAACAAAAATTGATTTTCAATCAAAAGTTTACTTGTTTGTATAGTTAAAAAAAATAACAAACTTAAAAAAATAAAGTAACTAAAGGAATTCAAAATTTATCAAAATACAATCATGCTATTCAAATCTGTTCTTCATCGCTGCTTATGGTCAATCGTGCGCGCTTTTGAGGTGCATCCATTTGGGGCTGTTTTTTAAAAAAATCTGTTAGTTTTGACTGTTTGTTTGACAGTTTTTTATAAATTTGTTTGTATGGTAACATACAATTTTCAAGTTCTCTTTTAAACTTTAATCGCCTTTCAGCAGAAGGATCGGCATTTAAAAAAAACGACTCCAAGTTTTTGGCTAGACTCATTCCCTTTTGAAGATCCTTAACCGTTAATTCATGAGTTTCGCTATCGTCTTCAGTGTCGCTGTTATCAGAATTTTGCTTATTAGGACTTTGCGATATGATTTGAATTAAATCGGAATCTTCTAATTCGGTTTCCTGCAGTAGATCTTGTAAATCTTCTGCCACCATATCATTAAATCCTTCACCGTCGATTAAGTGTGCAATTGCTAAGATTTTGGTAAGTCCGTTTTCTTCAGATGCGACCCCTGTTTCTTCTTCCACATCCACAGACGGCAATATTTTATTCCAACATCCACTTAATGTTGACTTTTTCAGCTCCTTTATTGATTTCGCTATTATTTGGATACAGTCTTTGATTGAATACGTCTTCCAAGCGCTTGTTAAATCCACAGATGACGACTCTGTTAAATTTAAAATCCGTTATATCCGTTATATCCGTTATCTAAAAGCAACAAAGCTTTGAAGTCCAAATTCCTCTTCTTTAAATATTTCTCAACTTCTATAACAAAGCAATTATAAAACCAATCACTGAAAATATCTCTGGTAACCCAAGCCTTCGAATTTGCTCTCCAGTAAACTGGCAATGTACTCTTGTCTATGTTTTTGAGCGCACGAGGATTTAAGTGCGTGAAGATAAATTCGTAAATCCGTTGCGATCTTAGCAAAGACACAAACCCATATTTTTTATCCGGATAAAGTTAAATTCGTACTATTTTCACAGTACGAATTTAACTTAGTGCCAAGTACGAATTTAACTTCGCATTTCCACGAATTCAACTATTTTGATGGGAATCACTTTAAAATTGTTTTGTTAATTGTTAATTATTCGAAAAGTTAGAAACTTATAAAATATATTAAAATTTTCAATAAATTAAAAACAAAACAAATTCAAGATTCAACTGTACAAACTTCGGATTAAAGACGTCCGAAAATATAACAAAATAATGTTTATGTTAAAAACATAAAGGTTAGGGACCGAAATGTTCATTAGATTAACTTTGAACTAAAAGAATACTTCATTCGTATGAAATATATACCACCACACAGGAATTTGAATCACCTTCTTATCGATTTATAATCCTTTATTTATATCCTTTCCAAGGATATATGACTTATTCGTGCACAGTCAGGATGTTGGCCAAAATAATTTTTTTGGAAAAAGTAGTAAAATATATGTTCATGGTACTACCTTGGAATGGCCAAAAAAGGATATCCGAAATACAGACATGGCATGATATGCATGCCACTAGACAGGTAATTGAAGCACCTCTCCAAGGATATAATGACTCATTCATGCACAGTCAGGATTTTGGCCAAAGGAATTTTTGGAAAAAAAAGGATATCCGAAATACAGACATGGCATGATATGCATACCACTGGACAGGTAATTGAAGCACCTTTCCAAGGATATATGACTTATTCGTGCACAGTCAGGATTTTGGCCAAAGGAATTTTTAGAAAAAGTATTAAAATATATGTTCATGGTACTACCTTGGAATGGCCAAAAAAGGATATCCGAAATACAGACATGGCATGATATGCATACCACTGGACAGGTAATTGAAGCACCTTCCCAAGGATATATGACTCATTCGTGCACAGTCAGGATTTTGGCCAAAGGAATTTTTGGGAAATGTAGTAAAAGACAGGCTCATGGTACTACCTTGGAATGGCAAAAAAAGGATATCCGAAATACAGACATGGCATGATATGCATACCACTGGACAGGTAATTGAAGCACCTTCCCAAGGATATATGACTCATTCGTGGACAGTCAGGATTTTGGCCAAAGGAATTTTTGGAAAATGTAGTAAAAGACAGGCTCATGGTACTACCTTGGAATGGCAAAAAAAGGATATCCGAAATACAGACATGGCATGATATGTATACCACTGGACAGGTAATTGAAGCACCTTCCCAAGAATATATGACTCATTCGTGCACAGTTAGGATTTTGGCCAAAATAATTTTTGGAAAAAGTAGTAAAATATATGTTCATGGTACTAACTTGGAAAGGCAAAAAAAGGATATCCAAAATACAGACATGGCATGATTTGCATGCCACTGGACAGGTAATTGAAGCACCTTCCCAAGGATATATGACTTATTCGTGCACAGTCAGGATGTTGGCCAAAATAATTTTTGGAAAATGTCGTGAAAGACAGGTTCATTCAATTAACTTGCAACGGCAAAAAGAGGATATCCGAAATACAGACATGGCATGATATGCATACCACTGGACAGGTAATTGAAGCACCTTTCTAAGGATATATGACTTATTCGTGCACAGTCAGGATTTTAACCAAAGGAATTTTTGGAAAATGTAGTGAAAGACAGGTTCATTCAATTAACTTGCAAAGGCAAAAAAAGGATATCCGAAATACAGACATGGCATGATGTGCATACCACTGGACAGGTAATTGAAGCACCTTTCAAATGATATATGACTTATTCGTGCACAGTCAGGATGTTGGCCAAAATAATTTTTGGAAAAAGTAGTAAAATATATGTTCATGGTACTAACTTGGAAAGGCAAAAAAAGGATATCCGAAATACAGACATGGCATGATATGCATGCCACTAGACAGGTAATTGAAGCACCTTCCCAAGGATATATGACTTATTCGTGCACAGTCAGGATGTTGGCCAAAATAATTTTTGGAAAATGTAGTGAAAGACAGGTTCATTCAATTAACTTGCAAAGGCAAAAAAAGGATATCCGAAATACAGACATGGCATGATATGCATACCACTGGACAGGTAATTGAAGCACCTTTCTAAGGATATATGACTTATTCGTGCACAGTCAGGATTTTAACCAAAGGAATTTTTGGAAAATGTAGTGAAAGACAGGTTCATTCAATTAACTTGCAAAGGCAAAA
Source organism: Tetanocera ferruginea (assembly GCA_958299015.1). Taxonomy (NCBI): domain Eukaryota; kingdom Metazoa; phylum Arthropoda; class Insecta; order Diptera; family Sciomyzidae; genus Tetanocera; species Tetanocera ferruginea. The sequence continues at coordinate 57,329,101 of OY282641.1, read as the reverse complement.
AAAGGATATCCGAAATACAGACATGGCATGATGTGCATACCACTGGACAGGTAATTGAAGCACCTTCCCAAGGATATATGACTCATTCGTGCACAGTCAGGATTTTGGCCAAAGGAATTTTTGGAAAATGTAGTGAAAGACAGGTTCATTCAATTAACTTGGAAAGGCAAAAAAAGGATATCCGAAATACAGACATGGCATGATGTGCATACCATTGGACAGGTAATTGAAGCACCTTTCCAAGGATATATGACTCATTCGTGCACAGTCAGGATTTTGGCCAAAGGAATTTTTGGGAAATGTAGTAAAAGACAGGCTCATGGTACTACCTTGGAATGGCAAAAAAAGGATATCCGAAATACAGACATGGCATGATATGCATACCACTGGACAGGTAATTGAAGCACCTTCCCCAGGATATATGACTCATTCGTGCGGATATTCGTCTGTATTTCGGATATCCTTTTTTTGCCATTCCAAGGTAGTACCATGAGCCTGTCTTTTACTACATTTCCCAAAAATTCCTTTGGCCAAAATCCTGACTGTGCACGAATGAGTCATATATCCTTGGAAAGGTGCTTCAATTACCTGTCCAGTGGTATGCATATCATGCCATGTCTGTATTTCGGATATCCTTTTTTGGCCATTCCAAGGTAGTACCATGAACATATATTTTACTACTTTTTCTAAAAATTCCTTTGGCCAAAATCCTGACTGTGCACGAATAAGTCATATACCCTTGGAAAGGTGCTTCAATTACCTGTCCAGTGGTATGCATATCATGCCATGTCTGTATTTCGGATATCCTTTTTTTTGCCATTCCAAGGTAGTACCATAAACCTGTCTCTCACTACATTTTCCAAAAATTCCTTTGGCCAAAATCCTGACTGTGCACGAATGAGTCATATATCCTTGGAGAGGTGCTTCAATTACCTGTCTAGTGGCATGCATATCATGCCATGTCTGTATTTCGGATATCCTTTTTTGGCCATTCCAAGGTAGTACCATGAACATATATTTTACTACTTTTTCCAAAAATTATTTTGGCCAACATCCTGACTGTGCACGAATAAGTCATATATCCTTGGGAAGGTGCTTTAATTACCTGTCCAGTGGTATGCATATCATGCCATGTCTGTATTTCGGATATCCTTTTTTTGCCTTTCCAAGTTAGTACCATGAACATATATTTTACTACTTTTTCCAAAAATTCCTTTGGCCAAAATCCTGACTGTGCACGAATGAGTCATATATCCCTGGAGAGGTGCTTCAATTACCTGTCTAGTGGCATGCATATCATGCCATGTCTGTTAGTACCATGAACATATATTTTAATACTTTTTCCAAAAATTCCTTTGGCCAAAATCCTGACTGTGCACGAATGAGTCATATATCCTTGGAGAGGTGCTTCAATTACCTGTCCAGTGGTATGCATATCATGCCATGTCTGTATTTCGGATATCCTTTTTTTGCCTTTCCAAGTTAATTGAATGAACCTGTCTTTCACTACATTTTCCAAAAATTCCTTTGGCCAAAATCCTGACTGTGCACGAATGAGTCATATATCCTTGGAGAGGTGCTTCAATTACCTGTCCAGTGGTATGCATATCATGCCATGTCTGTATTTCGGATATCCTTTTTTGGCCATTCCAAGGTAGTACCATGAACATATATTTTACTACTTTTTCTAAAAATTCCTTTGGCCAAAATCCTGACTGTGCACGAATAAGTCATATATCCTTGGAAAGGTGCTTTAATTACCTGTCCAGTGGTATGCATATCATGCCATGTCTGTATTTCGGATATCCTTTTTTTTTGCCATTCCAAGGTAGTACCATGAACCTGTCTCTCACTACATTTTCCAAAAATTCCTTTGGCCAAAATCCTGACTGTGCACGAATGAGTCATATATCCTTGGAGAGGTGCTTCAATTACCTGTCTAGTGGCATGCATATCATGCCATGTCTGTATTTCGGATATCCTTTTTTTGCCTTTCCAAGTTAGTACCATGAACATATATTTTACTACTTTTTCCAAAAATTATTTTGGCCAACAGCCTGACTGCGCACGAATGAGTCATATATCGTTGGAAAGGTGCTTCAATTACCTGTCCAGTGGTATGCATATCATGCCATGTCTGTATTTCGGATATCCTTTTTTTGCCTTTCCAAGTTAGTACCATGAACATATATTTTACTACTTTTTCTAAAAATTATTTTGGCCAACATCCTGACTGCGCACGAATGAGTCATATATCGTTGGAAAGGTGCTTCAATTATCTGTCCAGTGGTATGCATATCATGTCATGTCTGTATTTCGGATATCCTTTTTTTGCCTTTCCAAGTTAGTACCATGAACATATATTTTACTACTTTTTCCAAAAATTATTTTGGCCAACAGCCTGACTGTGCACGATTAAGTCATATATACTTGGAAAGGCGCTTCAATTATCTGTCCAGTGGTATGCATATCATGTCATGTCTGTATTTCGGATATCCTTTTTTTGCCTTTCCAAGTTAGTACCATGAACATATATTTTACTACTTTTTCCAAAAATTATTTTGGCCAACAGCCTGACTGCGCACGAATGAGTCATATATCGTTGGAAAGGTGCTTCAATTATCTGTCCAGTGGTATGCATATCATGTCATGTCTGTATTTCGGATATCCTTTTTTTGCCTTTCCAAGTTAGTACCATGTACATATATTTTACTACTTTTTCCAAAAATTATTTTGGCCAACAGCCTGACTGCACGATTAAGTCATATATCCTTGGAAAGGTGCTTCAATTACCTGTCCAGTGGTATGCATATCATGCCATGTCTGTATTTCGGATATCCTTCTTTTGCCAATCCAAGGTAGTACCATGAACCTATCTTTTAATACTTTTCCCAAAAATTCGTTTGGCCCAAATCCTGAGTGTTTCGCATGAATTATAAATCGATAAGAAGGTGATTCAAATTCCTGTGTGGTGGTATATATTACATACGAATGAAGTATTCTTTTAGTTCAAAGTTAATCAAATGAACATTTCGGTCCCTACCCTTTATGTTTTTAACATAAACATTATTTTGTTATATTTTCGGACGTCTTTAATCCGAAGTTTGTACAGTTGAATCTTGAATTTGTTTTGTTTTTAATTTATTTAAAATTTTAATATATTTTATAAGTTTCTAACTTTACGAATAATTAACAATTAACAAAACAATTTTAAAGTGATTCCCATCAAAATAGTTGAATTCGTGGAAATGCGAAGTTAAATTCGTACTTGGCACTAAGTTAAATTCGTACTGTGAAAATAGTACGAATTTAACTTTATCCGGATAAAAAATATGGGTTTGTGTCTTTGCTAAGATCGCAACGGATTTACGAATTTATCTTCACGCACTTCGAGGATTTAGTGACTTATAAATTAGCAATGGTTTGACTAAACAATCACCGGATGCATTTCCGCACAAAAGCAGAGTTATTCGGTCCTTGGATACCTTATATCCAGGTGCGCTCCTTGCATCTTTTGAAATAAAAGTTCTGTTCGGCATTTTTTTCCACCAAAGTCCAGTTTCATCAGCATTAAAAACTTGATCCCTTACATATCCTTGCTCGTCAATATATTTTTGAATTTCTTTTGGGAATGTGTTAGCAGCTTCCACATCAGCCGAAGCTGACTCTCCTTGAACTTTTAAGCTATGAATAGGAAATCTTTTTTTGAAGTGCTCAAACCAGCCATTACTTGCAGTAAATTCTGCGGATACAGAAGGCTCTCCACTCTTTTTGAGGTTTTCATAAATTTTCAGAGCTTTTTCTTTGATGATGTGTTTGCTTAAAGGAATTCGCTTTTGGCAGTTATCTTCAATCCAAATATTAAGCGCCTTTTCCATTTTTTCCATTATTGGTGGGCGTAGTCGATTGGAATATTTTATGGAGGTTAAGGAGCCATCAGCAACTGATTTTCTTATTGCCGACTCATTTTTCTTTATGGTCCGCACTGAAGCTTCATTTATCTTTAAGTTTTTTGCGACAGCAGCAATTTTTTCTCCTTGGCATAAACGATCCAAAATTATAATTTTTGTTTCCAAAGAAATAACTTTCCTCTTAAGCGGTATCTTTTCCGACATGATCATAAACTGGAAAACAAATTTATAAATTAAGACTTCAAAATTAAATAAGGAATTCTGAAGCATATTCTACATACCTATTGAATTGAAAATATTTACTTATCTCACTTAATCAAATGTATGAGCACGTGTTGAGTTATATCCACACAAGACACTTACATACTGAGCAAACCTGCCAAATTTGTTTGTAACATCGCGTTGCTAGACTTAATTCGGGGAATTCCTGATATCATTGCATATTCAAACACAAACGATGTATAAAAAGCTGCATTGAACAATTCAACAATTATGTAACTCATTTCTTCTCGCTCTCTCTCACAACATTTCATATTATGACCTACGAGTCTTATATGAATTCATAATGTTTGTCGGTAAAAGAGGTCTGCTGCTACTCCAGCAAAATATGTTATACCATTTAGCAGTAGATGGCGTTCAAATTTCGACTTAGAACTAAAAAATATCAGTTAAAATATGAAGGTTTTTTTTTTTAATACATGTACTTTAATGCACACACAACAAGTGCAAATATTTTTTGACTTAAAAAAAAAAAAAAAAAAAATTTCCGGAACCGTGTTAGAACGAGGCCATGTAGCGTGTTAAACGAAAAATGATCACAAAACGTAAACCGTGTTAGAGCGAGGCCGTGTTATAAGAAGCACGTGTTAAGCGAGGTCTACTGTATATGAAAAAATACATAATAATAAACTCTCAAGACAATTCAGCCCTACTCTGATCTGAATTCTTTTGAGGTTTGGTGTTCTAGAAATAATATGTTTCTTAATCCAGATAAATGCCAAACCATGTCCTTTCCACGTAAAAGGAATAATTTAATTACACTACTCAACAAGGTTTCCCACAACGAATTGCGATACCATTTTCAATAGTAGAATTTTCCATAGAATCCAAATATCGTAATGATTTTTTTCGATTAGCCCCCATTTTTTATGTAAATGGCAAAATTAAAAAATCCACTATTGGGAACACATACTTCACATAAATGCTTGTAAAAACTTACATGTTCAATCAATGAATTTTGATTTCATTGCATGTAGAAGAAGAGAGTCAGACAAAAATTTTAAGGTATAAAATGTGCCAATAGCATAATTGATATGGCTGTTATGATCGCAAACAGGTAAAACAAAATCACTTTTTTCGTTTTTTTATAAAAATATTTTGTGTTTGAAGCCCTATATCTCGAAATAATTATATCGGAGAGAAAAAGTTAGGCCTTTTATGTGATAGAGAATTTTATAACAAAAATTTCAGGTATATACATTAGAGTGGGTCGGCCTCCATACAAAAACAAAAAGTTTGAAAAAACCACCCCCTATTTTAAAGTTGACCTCGAGAGGATTCCGAAAACAAAAAAATTTTTTTTTTTGGACCACCGGAAAAACAGCCAAAATGGTATTTTTTGCATAACTTAAGCATTACATGTCAGATCTTAAAAAATTATATGTCGTTGAAAAGGGCTTTACGAGCACTACAATGTCTTCTTAGAACATTTTTACTTTTGAGGTCATATTCAATTAGTAAGCCCCATTAGCCCGATTTATCCCCCTTAAATTTCTTTTTTTTTCCCATATAATTAAACTCCGTCAAATTTGTTTAATTTGTGTTCAAAAAATTATTTATTCAGTTTAAAAACAAAGAAGTTATAATAGTTCAAATATTTGATATATTCCTTTTTTTTATAAAAAATTTACTTTAAGTTTAGTCAACGAACAATTACATAACATAAACAAAATTGTAAAAGAAACTTAATAAATAATTTTTTGAACACAAATTAAACAAATTTGGAGGAATTTAATCTTATGAGAAAAAAAAAAAAAATTAAAGGGGATAAATCGGGCTAATGGGGCTTGCTAGTTGAATATGACTATTATATGAATATGAATATTAAAAAAGTTGTGAATTATGACTTTTCTTTAGACATGTATATACCTAAAATTTTTGTTATAAAATTCTCTATCACATAAAAGGGCTAACTTTTTCTCTCCGATATAATTATTTCGCGATATAGGGCTTCAAACACAAAATATTTTTATAAAAAAACGAAAAACGTGATTTTATTTTACCTGTTTGCGATCATAACATCCATATCAATTATGCTATTGGCACATTTTATACCTTAAAATTTTTATCTGACTCTCTTCTTCTACATGCAATGAAATCAAAATTCATTGATTGAACATATAAGTTTTTACAAGCATTTATGTGAAGTATGTGTTCCCAATAGTGGATTTTTTAATTTTGCCATTTACATAAAAAATGGGGGCTAATGAAAAAAATCATAACGATATTTGGATTCTATGGAAAATTCTACTATTGAAAATGGTATCGCAATTCGTTGTGGTGAAACTTTTCGAAAATTTGTGGAGTAGTGTTATCGATAATCAAATTAAAGATACTGCTAAACTCTATTGTTACTGCAAGTATTAAAAAAAAAAAACAAACCAAACAAAAACAATTATAATATACTTTTTTTTTCTTTTAAAAATTGGGAGGGTCAAACTTCAGTTTTGGGATATAGTTTGTTCTACGTTTTTGCTTAAAATTAAGCATAGATTTTGAATATGCCATACACTTGTGGTGTCTGCATATCACATACACACAACCACATACATACAATATAAAATACTTTAATTTAAAAATTTGAATTTAAAAAATATATTTTTGTTGATGTCAATTTTTATTTATCAAAAAATTATTATCAAAAAATATTATTACGAAAATTGTATTCAACAAGCTTAGACTACATATATAAATGTCTAGAAAAATAAAATTTATATAAAATAAAAAAAAATATTTTTTGTTTGTGGACTACCCCACAACTGGCGATCCTACCAAGAGCAACAAAGTAACAAAGCATTTCTGCGACTTCATCAACATCAGTTGGAGCAGCAGCAACATCAGCAACAGCAACAGTAACTAACTAGCTATTTAGTGACTGCGTAACACAGCGAACACGCTCAAAAAACCGTCTCAGCTGAAGAACCAAGCACAAGTCGTTACAGCAGCAACAGCTCACACTCTCTCGTTTACTCGTCGCACGATCACCTAAACACCAATACCGTTGTACCGTCAAGCAGCTATCACACCAATACAGAAGCAACAACAGTAAGCAATTGCATTGACTCGGCGACACCGCAACGCAGTAAAAGCAGCTTGTTGAATTATTATCGAAAAACTCACCAACTCAGTCATAATCACAGCCGCAACTCAACAACGTCAAAGAAACTTACTACTAAAACAACAACAATAACAACAACAGCAGTACAACAACAAAACTACAATTATAAAGAACAACAAAAGCAGCAACAACAACAGCTATAACAACAGCTATAACAACAACAAAAACAATAACAGCAACCGCAGCACTAAAACCAACCAATAATGAGTATTAGACACACACCCCCTCACAACACTCACCCCTTCTCATCACAACCCTCTCAACACGGAGATGGCCACATAAATAGACCGATAGATTAAGAGTCCGATCCGACCAACCCATTCGAAAGGTCCGAACGTACGGAAATTCACGCAACATCGGTTAAACTGCCGCAGTTCTGGACTAATTGTCCAGAGGCATGGTTCATACATGCCGAAATCCAATTTCAATCTAGATCCATTACGATGGATAAAACAAAATATGAATACCTGATTACGGCTCTTCCGCAAGAAGTAATCATGACGGTACTCGATTTTATTCAGAAACCTTCCTCAAGCAATCTATACGAAAACTTGAAGAAAATACTGATTGAACGTCACTCACTTAGTGAAAATAAACGTATTGACAAAATACTAGCTGACACAGAGATGGGAGATAGGAAACCTTCCCAATACTATAGATTGCTATTACTATTGGCTGGTTCCGCGGTAGACCCAGATTTCCTCCAAAAGCTATGGCTCAGGAAACTTCCTAAAACACTGAACATAGCTTTAACCGGGTCAGGCCATACAGAACTAGAGGAACTTCAGAAAATGGCCGATACAATGGCGTAGCGAGCATAACTGGCGCCCGGGGCAAAACAATTTTTTTGCGCCCCCAATGAAATAATGAAAAAAAATTTGATAGATTATATATAATATTTAAATATATAGTACCAATAATTATAATACACTTATTAAATTACATTAATACAAATAACACTATGCGTCTAAATCAGAAAAAGGTTCTTTACACGACAGTTCATTATATTTTGTTATAGATTTAAGGATTCCCCAGCCGCGGCGAAAAATTTTTTTCAATAAAAAATTTGTCTGATCGGTCACCATCTCTCTGCAGACAATGGCAAACCTCAGAGAGTAAATAATGCCATGTAAAGCTTCTTGAGAACATGAAAATTAGCCGTTCGGAGTCGGCATAAAACATGTAGGTCCAGTTCTCGGTCAATTGTGTCCAAACATTTAATAACACACACAACACAATTGATAATAAGAAGCTTGGTCAAAGTCCTTTCAAGGGCTGAAATGGCCAATTTGTTTTTTTTTTTTTAGATTTAGGGTCTCTTAACACGAAAATCACAAAAAAAGTTTTTATAGTTAAGCCTAGTAGGATAAACTGGGGTACCCTTGACTTTGGGGCACATTTGACTGTGACGTTTTCGGTATGAACGAACCTGTTTTTTTCAATAATTTGTTTTATAAATTTTGCACCATTGTATTTCACGAAGTTCGACGATTCTTGCATTACATAAAGAAAAGTAATAGAAAAGTTTTTGTGTTTTGCGCGCGTAACTGTTATTTTCCGGCACTCATACGTAAGGACTTCCTGACCGAGTTATAAAAGTAAATCAAAGTACCTTTTACAAAAGGTTAAAACTATTTATGTTATTGAAAATATAAGTGAATTTCAATAAAACTAATTATAAACTAAAAAAATTTAAAACAAAGAAGCCGAGAGCATTTGGGTACATTTGACATTTTTGATTGGAGTACTTTTGACCAATGTTAGTTGTACGAGTACAAAGATTGAGTAACATCGAGATGTTACCAATTCATTTAAAAATTTTGTAATATATTTCTAAATTGGTCATTGATCATTAGCCGAAGAAATAAAAGTCTAAAGATAAAAGCAACTCTGGTAACAACTACAGCATTGATTCTTTTGGGTTGTTAAGTGATGCTGGTCTAATTTTTTTCCAAGTATTCAGCCACTTCACTTTTAAATAATGTTTTTCGTAGAGCATCAACATCAGTAGAATTCCCAAACGCGTTAAAGAAACTTGTGGTTATCGTTAACTTGCCCTTAACTACCTAGCCTTTTAACTCGTATCCATAACATCTTTGCTAGCAATGTTTATTCCTAACTTTGACAGTTTGATAAAGATACCTGTTGCTTGCTTAACTACTCGATAACTGAAATAATTAAGTTTATATTTTTTTATATCAATTGAGTGAATTTTACTATATTTAATTTTGACATCAATTGTATCGAACTGATCATGTTACATTCGATATTTTAACTCTATTCTACTCTTACAAACACGAACTAAAGATATATTGAATTTTTGTATGATGAAATTTTTCACATGTTCGTCAAAATATTACTCTGTTCCGCTGTGAAAAATACTCGCAACATTTTTCCACGACAATTTAATTGAACTGCCTATTTATTTTTAAGTGAAAAGTGGCAGTTTTTTTTTTTATTTTCATATATTTACTTTTTTCTAAGTATTTTGAGAAGTAAACCATGATTTTCTCAAATTTTTCAATTTCTTGACAACAAAATATTCGTCAGAATTTTCACGCAACAAAAAAATGAATGTTGCGAGTGAAATTTCACGCAAACGGACAGTGTACTAGGACGTGTTTTTTAAAGATTTTATAAGATTTTTAAAGTTTTTCTCGCTTTTTTCAAATAAAGACGCATATCTTTTTATGTGGTGACCGTGGCATGCAGGTTAAGTGTGTGGCCTAGCATGTTCGGAGCCCGGGTTCGATCCCCAGCCGCGGCGAAAAGTTTTTTCCAATAAAAAATTTTTCTGATCGGTCACCACCTCTCTGCAGACAATGGCAAACCTCAGAGAGTAAACAATGCCATGTAAAGCTTCTTGAGAACATGAACTTTAGCCGTTCGGAGTCGGCATAAAACATGTAGGTCCAGTTCTTGGTCATTGTGTGTAAACATTTAATAACACACACAACACAATTGATCATAAGAAGCTCGGTCAAAGTCCTTTCAAGGGCTGAAATGGCCAATTTGTTTTTTTTTTTTTTTTTTGTTTTTATCTTTATATATATCTTGTCCACTTCTTGTTCAATACTAATAATCACGCTAAGCCAAAAAAAATTCTAATTATCTTTATGTTTGTTCAAAAAATTTTTACATTTGGATGAGTTGTTTTTGCGCCATCATCATTCATAAAAAAATATCACCAAAGAAATAAGCTATCACCAAAAGAAATACGTGCAAAAATACGGATTGTTGTATCGATTCCCCATTTTTTACAAAGATTTTTAGCCTTTTCGATTACTTTTTCACAAATCTCGTTACGAATTTCTACAAGTTCAGTCGCCAATAATTTGGATCATGGAACGCTTCTGTAAACTTAATTTTAGGACCTTGTAATCTGAGGTGCACACGATCAATTCTCTTAAAGTTCATGCCAGAAATGGACTAAAGTTATGATATTTAAATTTGGTTTAAGATAAAGATTGCAGCATTTATGGTAAAACTTGTGGCAGTATTTTCATCTGCTAATTTTTCTTATAGTTCTACGTATTCTTCTAGTCCCTCGACAATAACGCTAACTGCTTGCGCTCTGGCGCTCCATCGTGTTACAGATTCACGTTTAACAGATTTTTTAAAGCATTTTTAACAATTTCCATCGTAATGTTGAACGTGAGAAAAAGAGGTGTATGTTATCAATTCTTTCAAAACATGTAACAACGATTGAATCTTGGTTAGCTTAAGTAATTCCTACTAAATTTAATGTGTACAACAATTTACAAATGTTGCCTTATTATTTTTTGTTGAACGCAAGATATGTGATTTGACATATGGGCAGCATTATCATAGCACTGTACTCTACAGTTGGCTAAATTAATTATTGAATTAATTAATTAAAACAAATTTGGTAGCAAAATTTTGATTGTCTTGAGAATGATTTGGCGCCCCTCTGCGAGTGGCGCCCGGGGCATGATGACACCCCCCGCCGCACCCCCCCCCCCCCCCCCCCCTTGCTACGCCACTGGGCCGATAAGCTATGGGAAGTCATAAGTGAGAACGAAATTTCAGTCTTACAAACAAGCCATAGTTCCAATACTAACGAACTTGCGAGTATGGTACAAAAACTAACAGTATCTACGACGAACATATTAAGTGCTTTTAACAAATTGTTACTAGAAGTTGAAGCTCTTAAATCACAAAATAATTTCCGATCACGGTCACCAGCGAGAAATAGGTCAAAATCACGCACACGTAAGCCAAACTGGTTATGCCGATACCACTACAAATTCGGTAGGGAAGCACGTAGATGTGAACAACCGTGTGCATATGCACAAAACGTCAACGCAACACAAAACAACTCAACACAATATAACACAACAAACTAAATGACTCCATTGTCGCGACGACTGACAATGGACCTGTCACACTAACACGTCGTCTCTTTATTTATGACCCAACAAATAAATTAAACTTTTTAGTAGACAGCGGAGCCGAAGTATCAGTACTTCCTTCCTCCAAATTCAAAATTTTAAAACAGAAATCTGATCTAACTTTAACAGCGGCCAATGGCACTTCCATTTCGACTTTCGGAAAAAAACTACTTACACTTGACTTAAAATTACGACGTGAATTACCATTTAATTTCATCATTGCTGACATTTCCAGACCAATTTTAGGTTAAGATTTTTTAACAAAATACGGACTACTAATAGATCTAAAACGTAAACGACTCATCGACCCATTAACAAACTTAGCAGTCAACACTATCTCAGTATTTACTGAAACCACATTAACAAAATTATTTTCAGTCGACAACAAATACACAGAATTACTAAAAAAATTTCCATCACTAATAACGGAACCCGACTACACTGTACCTGTCAAACACCAAACAGTACATCACATTTTCACTGAAGGACAGTTACCATTTACGAAACCACGACGTCTAGACTTGCCAAAATTGAAAATAGCTAAAAATGAATTCGACATTTTAGTTAAATCTGGCATTTTTAGACCGTCGAACTCAAAAACATCTTCTGCACTTCACCTAGTACCTAAACGCGAACCGAAGGACTGGAGGCCATGCGGCGACTACAGAAGACTGAACACAATAACAGTACCAGACCGCTACCCGTTACCACATATACACGATTTCTCGAACAACTTACACAATACACATATCTACTCAAAACTTGATTTAGTCAGGGCCTATCACCAAATTCCCATGGCTCCTGAGGATATACACAAAGCAGCAATCACTACACCTTTTGGAATGTTTGAGTTTCTCCGAATGCCTTTCGGTTTGAGAAACGCAGCGCAAACATTTCAAAGGTTCATACATGAAGTACTACACGGGCTAGACTTCATTTTCGTTTATTTAGACGATATTCTTGTGGTCAGTAACAATGAAGAAGAACACTTTCAACATTTAACACAAATATTTCAACGACTCGACAAATACGGTTTAAATATCAAACCAAACAAATGTATATTTGGAGTAGATAACATAGATTTCCTCAGTTACAACATCTCTAAACATGGTATCAGACCATCCGAAGAACGAACACGATGTTTACAAGAATACCCACAACCAATAACGGTTAAACAGATGCAAAAATTTATAGGTATGACAAATTATTGCCACCGGTGCATTCCAAAACTCGCACACATGTTAGGTCCCATTTATGACATGGCGACAAGCGCATCAAAAACCAAAGATAAACACTTACAATGGTCAGACACAACATTACATGCATTTACAACAATAAAATATAGTTTTGCTAAGCAAACACTAATTAATCACATTAATAGTAAAGCAAAACTATCAGTGGCCGTAGATGCATCTAACACCGCAGTTGGCGGAGTCTTACAACAAGAACACAATGGAATACTTCAACCTTTAGCATTTTTTTCTAAGAAATTTACACAAACAGAAACAAAATACAGTACATTCGACCGCGAATTACTAGCAATCTATCTAAAAATCAAACATTTTAGACATCATTTAGAAGGCAATACATTTACAGTTTACACGGATCACAAACCATTAACGAATGCACTCCACTCAAAAACAGAACGCAGCCCTAGACAAACACGACACCTTGAATACATTGCACAATTTACTAACACAATAACACACATCAAAGGTACAGACAACATAGTAGCCGATGCACTATCGAGATGCGAAATCGAAGAATTAAAAACACCCGATATCGACCTAAAACAATTACACAAAGAACAAAATAATGATACAGAATTAAAAAATATCACGGACAACAAAATGTACAAATTTAAACACATTGACATTGCATTTTTAAACATTAGTATCTGGTGCGAAAATTCCACAGACAATATACGACCTTACATTCCACAGACCTTACGTAAAAAGATATTCGAACAACTACATAACATCTCACATCCTGGAACAAGAGCTTCCAGACGTCTTATCACACAACGTTACTTCTGGCCCAGTATGAATACACACATTAATAAATGGTCACAAGAATGCATGAACTGTCAGAAAGCAAAGGTATAACGACACACCAAAACACAACCTCAGAAAATACACATTCCACACGGTCGTTTTGAACATATACACATCGATTTAGTTGGTCCACTTCCAATATCAAATGGTTACAGATACCTATTAACCACCATCGATAGAACTACACGTTTGCCTGAGGCTTACCCACTAAAAAACACCGAGACTAAAACAATTATAGAGACTTTCAATAGAGAATTCATTTCACGCTTTGGTGTTCCGCGCGAAATTACTACAGATCGTGGTCCTCAATTTACTTCCAACACGTTAAAGCAATTTTTTATGAGCATAGGAAGCCACCATATTATGACCTACCCATACCATCCACAAGCCAATGGAATTTTGGAACGTTTTCACAGACAATTAAAAGCCTCACTCATGACAAGTAACAACCAGAAGAACTGGTATTCAGAAATTCCCCTAGTTTTGTTAGGTCTAAGATCCACGGTTAAAGAAGATATCAAAACATCTCCTGCCGAAATGGTTTTTGGACAGAATCTGAGACTGCCGCGACAGCTAGTAGTACATAGTGATCCAACGGGCAGCTCATCAGAAATTTTGTTAGCACTTAGGTCCGTTAACTGATCTCCGAAGTTTAAATTCCTTAATCTCAGATTTCGTAAACAGAGTTTAAATTTTAAACTCAGTTAAAATTATTTTCGTAACTTATCTCATTTTTATAGGCAGTTTACTTAAACTCTGTTTAAAAATTTAAACTGAGATTAAAAAACATATTTGAGCGGCACTGTAATAAAAATTCTACAACTTTGACGTAGAACATCAAAATATTTCAAAAATTTTTGATAAAATAATGCAAATTGTCAGTTTCATTGAATATTTTTTTTTTTCAAAACTTAAAATATGTTTTTTTTTTGTTTATTGTTTTGAATTTTTTGAAGTATGATTTTTTATTTTTTATTTTTTGTTTATCATTGAGAATATTTCCAATGTTCTGAGAGAATTTTTGACAAAAGCTAAGTTTAAATTTTTTAAACCTAGAATTTCTGTGTTTAAATTTAAACTTGCCTCACCAAGTTAAACTTAGATTTTTTGAGATGAGGTATCGGCGTTAAAATTTAAACTGAGGTTAAGGAATTTTAAACTTTGTTTAAGCTAAACTTTGTTTAAAATTGAGATCAGTTAACGGGCCTTAAAGAGAAAACTAAAAACATTCAGTCAGATAGCAAGTTTCATATAAGATCAAATCAAGAGTACATACCCCAGGCGTTGAAGAGTTGTAAATTTGTATTCATTCGTAACGATTCCATCAGACACACGCTTCAAAATCCGTACGATGGCCCATTCGAAGTGGTGACAGAACACCAAAATATTTCACAATTTTAAAAGGAAACACTACTATAACAATTAACATAGATAGACTTAAACCAGCATTCTTAGATTCAGAAACTACACAAACACTCTCTTCCACACACAAGCCAAAAAAGAAAGTACATTTTAATTTATTAGCGAACACAACAAAAACCTATGAGGGGGAATAATGTGGTGTCTGCATATCACATACACACAACACACATACATACAATATAAAATACTTTAATTTAAAAATTTGAATTTAAAAAATATATTTTTGTTGATGTCAATTTTTATTTATCAAAAAATTATTATCAAAAAATATTATTACGAAAATTGTATTCAACAAGCTTAGACTTATAAAAAAAAATGTCTAGAAAAATAAAATTTATATAAAATAAAAAAAAATATTTTTTGTTTGTGGACTACCCCACACACTTTCCTCAAAAATTTTGCTCCAAACAAATTACTCCGCCCTAATATATATATTTTTATTTTTTATTTTCGTTTGTTAAAATTGAAGCATATATTATGTATGAAAATTCCATGCCTTCAAAAATTTTTGTATTTGCTACACCAGGGATCGAACGCGCGAACCACCGCATATGAGTCGGACACTCTAACAGCTTGCCGTAAGCCTTATTACTGTTGACCGAACAAAATTAAAATAAAATACATTTATGTATGTAAATATGAGAGCATCACAACTTTGAACAGTTGTAAAACTATAACCGTTGTCAGCGTTTTTTCTAAATATTGCAAAACACTTACTTAATGCAAGCCTTTCCAAGTATTATTGTACATCACTTGCTTTTTGTGTTTTACGCAATAGCTATACAAAGCAACTTGGAAATTTATTACCTAGGCAAGTATTTTTCAAGCGTGCTTGGATAATTCTTGCTTTTTGTATTGAATGTAAGCTTAATCCGAGCACTATTTCTAAATGGCTGAGTGGGTTGCAAGTGAAAAAGGAAAAAAAAGAATTGATGAAGTTAAAGCAAAAACTTACAGTCGTGTTTTTGTAATAAAACACAATCGCTATAAAACGTGTTTAACCTTCGGTGTAAACATACTATTAGACTGTCCGAAACTCAATCTAACGAAGCAGCACACGTGCCGCTGCAGCTTTTTGTCTTCTTTCATTTACCTGTTTTTTTTTTTTTTTCTTTCTTTTAACACACTTCAACCAAAGGGCTTTTTCTTTTTTTTTTGCTCGAATGACCACCATTTTGCGAATAAAATTTAATTAAATAAAAATTAAATTATTTCACTTCTTTACTCTTTTACAATTCTTTCAGAACTAGCTGTCGATGACGATGCCATCGACCCCTGATATTCGCAAAAAAACTTATTATGAAATATTCACAATAATCAGTTTTATACAGAGGGCAAGAATACATCGCTTGAGGATTCACTCATAACAGCAGTGGTGTTAAACGTATGAAAAAGTATAAGGCGTTTTCGTTAATTTGATGAGAGCAGAGCAAAGACTGTCTAGACTTGTGTGTGATTTTTATTTTGTTCAGACCGTTAAGAGGGAATTGATCAAGTTTTTGTTTACACCATAACACAACGAAGGTGCTTTCGATGCAACTCTACGTGCTCTGTATCAAACGTCGCACATAGGAGTATTTCATCGATTTAGGCGACCAAATTATTTTATGGGGTATAAAGTTTCTAATCATGTACGTTTTTCGATTTTTGATAATCTTAACCTTGTACGACCATTGGGTCATATTGACCTACTCCAATTTTTTTTGGGTATGTTTGTGGGCGGATGATCCCATTTTTTGTAAACATCGTAGGTTTGATGTGGTGACCGTGGCATGCAGGTTAAGTGTGTGGCTTAGCATGCTCGGAGCCCGAGTTCGATCCCTTGTCGCGGCGAAAAGTTTTTTCAATGAAAAATTTTTCTGATCGGTCACCACCTCTCTGCAGACAATGGCAAACCTCAGAGAGTAAATAATGCCATGTAAAGCTTCTTTTAATCATGAACTTTAGCCGTTCGGAGTCGGCATAAAACATGTAGGTCCAGTTCTCGGTCAATTGTGTGCAAACATTTAATTACACACACAACACAATTGATCATAAGAAGCTCGGTCAAAGTCCTTTCAAGAGCTGAAATGACCAATTTGTTTTGTTTTGTTTTTTCGTAGGTTTGATATAAAAAACTCACCAGCCAAGTTTAATCTTTGTAGCTCATATATTTACCTCTTTATATAATTGTTAGTATAGTGGGTTGTATGGGGTGGGTGTGTTTGTTAGCAGATGACGTCAATTTTTTTTGTGCAGTTGTGCACACCTCAGTTTTGATATAGAATGAATATATCTATATATATTTTCTCAATTAGCGCTTTCAATTACGTAGAGCTCGTACAGTTCGTGGTTCATTCGAATGCGATAGTCGTCGCCAACTCGAACAGGACCAAAGAACTTTCCTCTCGAACACCCCAACAGCGGCTGCATCTGCTTGCGATACCACCCATGCCTCAGCGCCATAGAGAAGCACAGGTATGATGAGCGTCTTGTAGAGTGTTAGTTTTGTCGATCGAGAGAGGGCTCTGGAACCTAATTGCTTACTTAGCCCGTAGTAGCACCTATTAGCAATTGTTGTTCTTCACTTTATCTCCAGGCTGACATTGTTGTTGCTGTTTACGGCGGTGCCAAGGTATGTAAACTCCTTGACAACTTCAAAGTTATATTTGCCTGCTGTAACATGGGAGCCTAGACGCCGCACTTCCCTATTTGCAGACAGCATATACTTTCTTTTGCCCTCGTTCACCGTCAAACCCACTTTGGCTGATTCCTTTTCGATAGCGGCGAAAGCAGCAGTTACATCTCTCTTGGTTCTGCCGATGATATCGATATCATCAGCATACGCAAGGAGCTGGACACCTTTGTAGAAAATGGTACCATTTCGATGTACACCTGCCTTTCGTAGGATCCCCTCCATGATGATATTGAAGAGATCGCATGATAGCGGGTCGCCTTGTCTGAAACCGCGTTCGGTATTAAAGGTTTCGGAGAGGTCATTTCCTACCTTGACGGAGCTGCATG
Source organism: Tetanocera ferruginea (assembly GCA_958299015.1). Classification (NCBI taxonomy): domain Eukaryota; kingdom Metazoa; phylum Arthropoda; class Insecta; order Diptera; family Sciomyzidae; genus Tetanocera; species Tetanocera ferruginea. The sequence continues at coordinate 57,310,902 of OY282641.1, read as the reverse complement.
TATTGCTCAACGTCATCTTGCAGAGCCTTATCAACTTTGCAGGTATACCGAACTCAGACCTTGTTGCAGCTTTGTAATCAACAAAGAGATGATGCGTTTCGATTTGGTTTTCGTGGGTTTTCTCCAGGATTTGGCGTAGTGTAAAAATCTGGTTTATGGTGGACTTGCCAGGACGAAAGCCACACTGATAAGGTCCACTGATACCTCGGTAGTTGGCGCAGATTGTCGGGTCTCCTTTCTTAAGTATAGGACAAAGCACACTGAGATTCCAATCGTCGGGCATGCTTTCTGCTAGCCATATTTTGCTGATGAGTTGATGCATGCACCTTATCAATTCACTGCCGCCGGTTTTGAACAATTCAGTAGCCAGGTCGTCAGCACCTGCGGCTTTGTTGTTTTTGAGTCGCTGGATAGCAACTTTAACCTCGTCATGGCTAGGTGGTGGAATTTCCACTCCATCTTCGTCGATTGGTGGTGTCAGACTGCATTCTCCAAGGGCGGAATTGTTGGTATCGTCGCCTGCAAGCAGACTGGAAAAATGCTGCCTCCATAATTTCAATGCTCACTGCGTATCTGTAACCAGATCACCATTCTGATCTCTACAAGTGGATGCTCCGGCCTTGAAACCTTGGGTTAGGCGCTTAACCTGCTGGTAGAATTTTCGAGCATCCTTCTTGCCCTGGTACACCTCAATTTGTTCTCGCTCACGCTTTTCATGCTCTCTTTTTACGTCTGAAAAGGCATCTCTCTTCCTTCCTCTTATCGCGATAGTTTTCGTGCATGGCTCGCGTTGCAGCTGACTGCAGCGTCTTTTTATATGCGGCTTATTTTGCTGCTGTCGCGTCGCGACACTCTTGGTCATACCATTGGTTGCGAGGTTGCGGGCGCCGAAAACCAATGACTTCTTCAGCAGCAGTGCGCATGGAGTGGGATATATGCGCCCAAAGTCCGCCAGCGTCTTCGAGGCAAGAGTAAGGTTGGTTGAGCTTAACCGAGAGTTCAGCGGAGTAGGCCTCGGCGGTCCGTTGTGATAGCAGCTCATCGACATCAAGCTTTCGTTGCACACCTGTGCGTACATTCTTCGCATTGCACAATCGCATGCGGATCTTGGCTGCAACAAGATAATGGTCGGAGTCAATATTGACCCCCCGAAATGTGCGCACATCCAGTACACTTGAAGCGTGCCTTCCGTCGATCACAACATGATCAATTTGGTTTCGCGTTTTTTTATCCGGGGACAGCCAGGTTGCCTTTTAGATATCGAGGTGTTGGAATCTGGTGCTACTAACTACCATGTTTCGCGCCGCGGCGAAGTGGATCAGTCTTAGACCGTTATTCGAAGTGGTCTCGTGGAGACTGAACTAACCGACAGTGGAGCCAAAGATGCCTTCTTTTCCCACCTTCGCGTTAAAATCGCCGAGAACTATTTTTACGTCATGGGCCGGGCAGCGATCATACACGTCCTCTAGGCTCGCGTAGAAGGTGTCCTTGACAGCATCGTCCTTTTCCTCCGTCGGGGCATGTGCGCAAATAAGGCTGATGTAGAAGAATTTCGCCTTGATGCGGATTGTCGCCAGCCTTTTGTTCACAGGTGTGAACCGGGAAACAAGATGGCGTAGTTTCCGACTTACGACGAATCCGCATCCAAATTCGCGCTTCTCCGAATGGCAGCTGTAGTAGATATCGCAGTCTGCTCTCTTAGAGCAGCCTTGTTCTTTCCATCGCATCTCCTGGATGGCGGTGATGTCAGCCTTTATTTTTTCGAGGGCTTCCGCCAGTTGGACAGTGGCACCTTCCCTATAAAGGGTCCGGACATTCCAGGTGCATATCCGTAAATCATTATCCGTTTTTCGTTTGCGGTGGTCGTCAACGTAGTGGGGGTTCATATCCGAGGCTGATTTAGTTTTCATTGGGAAGTTATAATGTGGTTGGGACCCAAACCCTACGCACATTCCATTTTTAAGGTCTTGTAGAGACCCCTCAAGTTTATAGTCTAGAGGAGACATCGCCGCTCAAATTAGCCAACAAAGTTTATCGGGCGATAATGTTTGACGTTTCCAGGAGACACCACGCGGAGGTTTTGAGTCGACTTGAGACGATTTCGACATAGATAATGCCGGCTTCGCCAAGTTGAGGCAATCAGACACGTTGCCATGTGAAGATCGCCCCCCTTTTGTATCCCACAACCTTCTTTATAGTGATTTTTATTTTGTTGTGGTATGGGAGGTAGGCGCGTCCGATGGTGGATTCCATATGTGTACAAAGTTTCATGCAATTATCTCAACTTTTTCTTGTAACAACTCACTGCAGCTAGTGTCCGACCGAATATTCGGTTTCGGCCAGTTTCGGCCCTTTTAAACCCCTATCACCGTCCGCGAATCGAATAAAAAACACATTAAATTCGCCAAGTTGGTATCATTGTTCGCGAATTTCAAAAATTCGATTCGACTGAAAAGTCAAAAACAGGCGAATAATAATACTTGGTGAGCAGTTGGCGAATCATAACAAAATATAAAACTTTTGCTTAAAAAACTTACAAAATAAAGAAAAAGGTAAGTAACGTGCAATATTTTTATATTTTTACCGTTTCTTTCTGGTGTTTAGCAAATTTTAAATTAATTTTAGTATGAAAAAAACAAACAGTCGGCAGTTCCCTAAAATTTTGCAGCTTATGGAGCAAAATTTTAACATTGCGTCTGGACTAAGAAGATTTGGATCCACAAAAGTCAGCCGAAAAGACGTCACGGAACAGTTTTGCGAAGGAGTTCAATCGCTGGAACTGCCGCTATGTCAAGGAAAAGAATAACAAAGGGCGGTGGGCCCTTTCACTCTTGGAACTGGCTGTTGGTGCTTTACTGAACTTGAGGCATGCTGCCGCCCCATCGGACAATAATTCGGCAAGAACCAAATTGCGACAGTTCCGGCTTTCACAGATGTAAACACCTTTGAAATCAACGAAGAAGCGGCTGATGAAGAAGAGGATGAGGTAGCTGTTGATGAATATTCTCTTTCTGTGAGAAAACCTTTACCGTAATCTGCACAAAGTTTGTGCTTCCTCAAGTTATCCAAAGATAAGCTCCGTGCTGCTTAAAAATTTTTTTTTTTTTGTTATATTAAAGAATATAATACAAAATTTGAACTGAACTACATTTTTTTGACGTTTGTTTATATATTTTAACAGTTTTTGCTTTGGCAGCACTGAATTTACGGCGAATAAGTGTATTCGCTAACGATGATACCGCAAGAATAATAGTTCGCCAGCTGAGTCGATTCGACTCGCGGACGGTGATAGGGGCATTAATCAGTTTCGGCTCTTCGGCATCAATATGGCCGAAACCGAAACCGAATCGGACACTACTAAATCGGTTCTTTCATATATTTCAATCGTATATGTGAGTTCGCTTTCATCAAAATTTTTTAATGGTGTTAAGTAGAACAAAAACGTGAAACTCACAGTCATTTGATTGACCGTGTGAGTTTGGCCCAGCACAAAACGATAAATTTATTTTGTTTCATTTTGTAAATGCAGCCAAACTTATTTTTAGACTATAATATTAAGTAATTTAAATACTTTAAATACTAAAAAGTTCCTTAAAGTGGCATTAAAAATGATCTCTTTATTTATTATTTTAAAGTTGAACTTTAATATTCAAAATATATTAATCGTATATATACGTTATTATAATCTGTTTGAATCGTTATGTTTTTGAAAGCTTTTAACAAAAAATAAAAAATAATGATATGTTTTTAAAAAAAAATTTCATGTAGACATTCAGTTTCGGCCGAATATTACAGATATGGCCGAATTTCGGTTTCGGTTTCGGCGAAAATTTTGGTTTCGGTCGGACACTAACCGCAGCATATGATAAAATAGATTTTATCACTTTTGGGTTTTTAGTAAAGAAGAGCACTTATCGGAGAGAGTCAAACAACGAAATGATATTTTTAAAAGACTTATACATCTAGTGTTAATAAAAATGTTGAATAAAAATGTTCAGCCACGAACAGCCGCATATTACAAAATTCTTTGGATATTCAAACATTTTTTTTATAAAAATCCACAAAAAACGCATTTTTAGAAATACAAATACTAATTTTGATTAAATACAATTATCATCCAAACCATCTTTTATATATTTTCAGATACCCGCTTCGGAACAATCCATTTATATTTTGTTATTATAAAAATGTATGAAATAATATAAAGGCTTATTAGAGAATGTACTTCTCTAATCAGCAAACAACTGAAACAAAATTTCAACTCAAAAAAGTTTAGAAATTTTTTGAGTAAGGCTAAGAGAAAAATAGGTGTTGTCCATTATTCTTAAACTATTTAATCGTCTCCTGGGCATTATTTCATAAAATTTGACAAGCCAACAATTCGATGTGAAAAAAAATAAATTGTTTTTCTGAGGTTTCAATAAAGTGACAAAGTTGTTAACTTATCGGGAAAACAAGACAATCTGCTACAATTTGGTCTAAAAATATGTATGACCGACGATTCGCCCTTCAATAGTCAAGGATTTTATACACATATGACACTATATATGTCTATATGACATATATATATATGTCAAGATTTCATTGTAAATGCTAACAGGGAGTTGTGATCGTGAACCCAAAAGGTGTAGACGTGTCGTGCATTTCGTTCATTTGTTTATAAAATTAATAAACTCGCGTTTCGTGTGTCTTCAGTGTTTAATAGATTATTAGCCAAAAACAAATCTATTTCGCTTCAATAATAATATAATAATTAAAGAGCCGAGGGCACTGATCTTTTGTGTCTGTTTTTGTTCTTCACTGCTTTTTTTTTACACTGTCCGCTTATAATAAATTGTAATGTTAAGAATTGTTTTATGTCTAGTGTTCTGTGCAAGCATATTATAAAAATTAATATTTGCTACTTGTGATCGTTGTGTGCCTCCGGTTTTGTTTTCGTCTGTGATTGTCTCGAATCGATATAAATGTGTTCCAATGTTCCCGTGTTACGTGTTTTATGTTTAAAAAAAAATAAAGAAGTTAAATGCAAATAAATAAAAATTCATCAATTAAAAAAAAAAATAACAAAAATAAAACAAAACTATGTGATAAAACCAAAATAAAACAAAAACAAACAAAGAACTGCAGCATAGTTGCAAAGTCAAACTGTAGCTTCGAAACAACAACCACTACAACAACAACAGCAATAGTGCAGAACGGGTTTTGCCAGCAACAACAATACCATCGTTAGATTTTTTGGCTGTCCAAACGTTTTGTTTAATCGCGTCGGTGAACTCCCCCATCCACTCCGATTAGTTGCGGCTGTGAGTGAGATTGCACTGTGTACAGAATTGTGCGGGGGTAAAGGCATAATACTTAAGGCATAACACCTCTGCATGCTTTGTTTATGTCCATGGTTTTTAATCTTCTCCAGATGCAACTAATTACCTCTTATACCTTTACTTACGCTAGAGCTTCGTCGTTCATTCTCTCGACATGACGTTCACTGCAAGACCCATTCGACTCGACTCTTTTTCTAGCCTGGAGAATGCTGCACTGACTTCTCGCGTATTTTGGCCAATGATGTCAATATCATCAGCATACGCCAGCAACATAACACTCTTATAGAAAATGGTGCCGCTGCGTCTCAGGTCAGCAGCTCGGATGATCTCCTCCATGACTATATTAAAGAAGTCAAACGATAGGGAATCACCTTGTCTAAACCTCGCTTGGTATCGAACGGAAGGGAGAGGTCCTTCCCGATTTTCACTGCGCTGCTGGTGTTGTTCAGTGTCATCCTGCAAAGGCGTATTAGCTTCGGAGGAATACCAAATTCAGACATGATGGAGTATAGGTGACTCCTTATTGGACTATCGAAGGCGGCTTTGAAATCGACAGAAAGATGGTGTGTGTCGATTTGTTTTTCGAGGTTTTTTTGTTTTTCGAGTATTTGTGTATTTTATATCAAAACTGAGGAGTGTTAGAAAAATTGGCGTCAACCACACAAGAACACGCCCACCTCCCATACAACCCCATTGAAAACTTTATAAAGAGGCTTGTCTTTACTTTGCAGGAAAACAATCTGATATGAATGTATTTTAGACGTCAACAAAATAGTAAAATATTTGAAATCTCAGGCGGAAAGAGCTGCATTTTAAGATTTTGTACCATTTCGAATCGCCCGTGGGGGTATTTTAACTTCGGCCAAGTCGAAGATATACCTTACTAGTTTTTATTTAATATTATAATTCCTGTTAAAATTTCCTTAAAGAGAGTTTCATTACAACAATTATTATTATTGAATTATTGGAGTTGCCAAACCACGCCTTAGGTACATCTACAATCAATCCCATTTTAATTCGGAACTCATTCTGAATCGCTGTTTTTAGAATAGGAAGAATACTACTAACAACAAAACGCAGCATATGATAAAAATATTTTTGTTTATAATTTTGGGTTCCTTCCGTTTCTAGAAAAATATATTAAAAAAAAAATTAAAAGTAAAAACCATAGCCAACTATACGTTTGTTATTTAAGTAAAATCATGTCCTTAAAACAATGAAGCTGCTTCGATTACATTGCTATGACTCGTGACCTTATTTCGCTAGCCATGTAAAATTTCTCTCATTAAGGGAAAATCCTCTATAAAATAGTGAAAAATCCATGCCCTTGAATTGAAGCTAAAGTTTCTTTGTTTTAGGGTCATTCATTTTTCTGAGTGTAGAAGCACAAATCGGATCGCGACATTTATATGTGAGGTAAGATTGGTTTTTGTCAGATTTTAATAGTTTGACTTTAAAGAAAAAAAATGTATGCGTCAAGTTTCAAGTCGATATCTTAAAAACTATGGGATTTATAAATGTTTTACCATGTTGATGACGTCACTTTATACGGGTGGTAGGCGCAGTTCTTATCGGATTTTTTTTCATTTTTAACCTGACATTAAAATAAAAAAGATTAACTTATGTTCCAAGTTTCATGGCGATATCTTGAAAACTTTAGATTTTATGAAGGTTTTACCAGTTGTTTTGGGCTTAAACGGTTTTTAAAAAATTCATCACATTTCGGAACGAAGCGGACATCGAGTTTATATTTTTTAAGATGACAGCACCTGTTACGTTAATTTTATGAAGAAAAATGTACAGCCGCATATAAAGAAACTCTTCAGATATCCAGAAATTAAAAACAAAATTCTCAAAAAACACCCATTTTTAATATACAATAATTTTTTTTAAAAAATACAATGCCATCCAAACCATTTTACATTTATTTTTATATACCTGCTTCAGTACAATCCATTTAAATTAACTTCTTAAAAAATTTGGCGAAATAAATATGAATTTTTAAGTATGCACTCTTCTAAACAGCTAGCAACCCAAAGAAAATTTCAACTAAAAATGACAAAGTTCAGAGAGCTAAAAAATGTTTGAGCAAGCCAAGGTCAAAAATACTCACTGTCCATTATTCTTACACTATTCAACAAACTAAAGATATATTATATTTTTTTTAAATCGTTGTTTGACAAAATTGAATATTGTCCAGCTAAATCGAAGAAATACTCCATAGTGCGCTGTTTCGTAAAAACTAGCAATGTTTGATTTACAAACTAAATATATATCGGGTTACTAATTATTTTTTGTTTAGCGCAGTGATCCCGTAGCGTGTTTCTCCTTCTAGGCATTTTTCATATCTGGTACAAAAATTATTTTTCTACATCAACTCATTATTCAGAGTCAACTAGTTTTTCAAAACACATATCAGCTACGATTTCACTCAAGTGTTTCTACTTGGCGTTAAATTAATAAATTCGTATTACGACACGGCCAACCTGACATGTCACACGACCTCGTGTGGTAACACTCTGGCACTAGACTTTCAACCGAACATTGTTAATTTATTAATTATTTTTTTTATTTTTTATATTTATACTTAAACTTTTCATTGAAATAGTTTAATTACGTGGTGGGCTTCAAACCCAACGCACAACCTTTGCTTGTTGGCCAAAGGAAGCCCGCCGCTCAGATTCGCCTCCAAAGTCTATTGGGTGATTGTTTCTTGACGTTTCCAGGAGACACCACGCGGAGGTTTGAGTTGACTTGAGACGATTTCGACATGGATAATGCTGGCCTCGCCAAGTTGAGGCAGTCAGACACGTTTCCATGTGAAGATCGCCCCCTTATCTCCTTATCTTAGTTTTGAATTTACACTGTTAGAAAGTGTCGACTGAGAGCGAATTTCTTCTCGGTATTCGCATATTGTACTACACATAGGCCTCAAATAATGGCACTTCGTGAGACCCAGGTGAGTGAGGATGCAGAGCCACTGAATTTTCATATATCTGGGTATCTCTTACTACCATTGTTTTCTCTGCATAGGGGCATCGCCCTTTATATTAGAACTGATGTAGCATATCATTGTGAACGGAGTCTGACCGTAGCCGATTTGGGTTTCAGCTCCATATGGGTGAAGTTCAGGGTCCGTTCGCATATGGTTCATTTCTGCTACGCTTATAGAAGCCCGAATCTAGGGAGGGAGTCCACTTTTAAGAAACTGGATTCCCTCTCTGATTCGATAACGCATATTTTAGGGTTGTTCCCTGACAGCGAAATAGTTGCTGCCGGCGATTTTAGTGTCCACAACACCGTTTGGTTATGTCATTCTGGCCAAATAACACCTGAAGGTCAATATGTTGAGCGTTGTGCTGAATCGAACCGGTCGATTCAACTAGTGAAGAAATCATTTTTTACCCACGAAATGATATGCAAAGCCATAAAATCCTAGACCTCTTTCTGACTTCGCATCATTAAAAATATGATTTCTTTCCAAATAACAATAACGTGATTCCTGGATGAGTATGGTGTAATTCTTTAAGGATTTGCGGCTGGAGGCTCTTCGGAATCAAAACACGATGGTCTTTGAATATAGTTTCATTGTTGAGTATGTAAGTCATTTCATTTTCTTCACGATTGCATAACTTTGAAAAAAGACTTGAAAGTTCTGGATCTTAAGCAGCTTCTGATGATATTACTTCAGCGTTTATGTGCTCGCTTGAAATTTCAAAGATTGTGAAGGAACATAAATCATTTATCTCGTCATTGATGCTTTTATCTGTAGATAATTTTTGTTGAGCTTGTGTAGCCCGAGAAAGACAATCGACATTGACGTGCTTAGTACTTTTTTATGTACTATTTCGTAGTCAAATTTTGAAAGAAATTTGTCTGGCTGCTGTTATAGCTGGCAATTTGTTGTGCTGATGGAAAATGTGTGTGAGTGGGCGGTTATCAGTAGGGCTCGAAAAAATATGCATTTGCATATTGCATTCATTTTTGCATATTTTGCGGTTTTTCGGGGTTGCATGCATTTTTTATTAATTTGAGCATTTTTTGACCATCTCTCTTCAGTTTCAACGTTTAATTGCTTAATATTACTTTTTAAAACAAAGAAGGACTTTTTTGAGAAAAGTAAAGAACATTTTTGACAAACTACGCGTTGCCGAAACATGTTTCATACCGTCTGAACAGAGATTTAGAAGTTTATCTGTTGGCACAATCGATAGTTTTTATTCGCAATTAGCGTTGCCATAAGAATAAAGCCGAAAACAATACCGCATTGCGTGACATGCGATAGCATGGAGAAAATTGTTCTATTTAATTTTTTATTATTATTATTTTCCACAAATTATAGTGATTTATTTTTTTGAAAATCAAATAATAAATTAAATTCCAGCTCAGCGAGTAAATAACGCAATTTTTCAAACAATGGAAATCTAAATTCTATAGAACGGTATGCCATGCTATGCTATGCTAATTTTTCACTGTTATCTTTTAAACATTTTCATGAATTTTGATTTCTATTTAACAGTGCGTGACTGTTTTCACCTTAAGAATAAACTGAATTGTACCAAATAACTGATACGTATATATATTTTGCTACTTAGAAAATGCATTGAGTGGCAGCACTATTCGCAATATTAAGTAACTCAACACAGAATGAGTTGAGAATGAGAATGAGAACACTACCCAATTTGAGTTTGAATAGACATTGAATTGTGAAAATTCACAAATGACTAGTCTCGAAGGGTTTTTCAATGGAAAACACATCAAAATTCCCATATTATTTAGAATTTGTTGAGCATTTTTCCATGCATATTTTGACATTATTTCGTGCATTTTTGCATGCATTTTTTGAAAAATTTTGTGCAAGTTTTTTCGAGCCCTAGTTATCAGTTACAAGCTGAAATTTTCTTCCGTAGATGAACATGAAAAAGTGAGTGACAGTAAACATTATAGCCAATGCTTCACGATCGATATGACTATAGTTTTGTTCAGCTGTTGTTAATGACCTGGACGCGAAAGCAACTGGACGCTCAATGCCATTGACTACAAGTGAAAGTTCACCCGCTATACCTGTTGGACTTGCATCACATGCGACCAGGATTTGAAGGTTTGGATCAAAAGGCATAAGGACCTGATCACTAGATGTAATATTTTTGAGTTTAATAAATGCCGCTTCGCAATTTGCTGACCAATAAAATCGTTTATTCTTCTGGAGCAGAGCTGGGCGATAAGGATTACGATTACTTCATGATTACGATTGCAGTAATCATAAAAAAAAAAAAAATGGGATTACGATTTAAGTAATCTTTCATCGAACGACGTTAGATTACGATTGCAGTAATTGTTTGCAGTAAAAAAGTTGAAATTACAATTACTGCAATCGTAATCTTAGCTCATTCGATGAACGATTACCGTAATTGTAATCCCACGTTTTTTTCATAAGGATTTCAGTAATCGATTGCAAGGATTACTAAATAAAATTACAAGGTTCATTAAATGCAAGTGGAAACCACTTCTTATTATATAAAGTGTGTTTCAATGAGAGAAAATGTACTTTTTTGTAGTTTTATTTTACAACTTAATTTTACATCATGTTTGTACGAAAGAACATATTAAACAAATTGATAAATAACTTCATTACTAACAATATACATATTTTTACATAGGAAACAAGGAAAAAATTGTTAATTCGGCGATGAAATGCAAATTGTATACTAAATATCCATCAATTATTAAATAACTTCATTAACAGTTCTAATTTTTCGAAGGAAAAGTCGGAAAGAACATGACGACTCGGACTATTAGTTATACCAAACGAAAGAAAATTATCTTTCTACCGATGCCGACGAAATAAGGGGCGTATTAAACGTCAAGGAAGCTTTTTTAAGCAAAGGGTATTTTATGAATATCTCCCAACTAGTGTCAGCATCGTTTAGATATGCGAGAAGTTTTTGACTTATTATATTTGAACGATCACTTGTTCCGCTCTCGTTCTGGTCAGATAAATCACAAAAAATTTCTAAAAAGAAATTAATTGGATTTATATTCAAAAGTACCGTCAAAATCGTAAAAATGTTCACCAAATTGCGATTCCTTTCAATGGCTGTTGTTTTAATTTCACAAATGACTAAATTATATACGTCTTGTTCGGAAATATTGTCCAGCCTGTTGCCTAACTTTTTATATCATTCTATATTTTTTTCGTTTGTTTGTGTATCTCACTTTCACCGGGTAATCAAACACTTTTCTTATGGAGACCAACAAAGCCATATAAGAATTGTAAAAAATTGTTGTATCAAATTTTACTATATATTGTTTTTTCTTCTTGTTGATTTTTTAGCAAAAAAGTAATATTAAAGTCATTAAGAAATATGTGACTTATTACTTCAATTTTGGGGTAATATGCTTTCCAAAGTAATATGTCACAACTCTGGTCCCGACTATAGCATCACTTGCTTCCGTTGTCAAAGTATAAAACTTTACAAATCTGTCGTTCAGCTTACTTTCTAAACAAACTGCAATTCCTTTCAAATATTGAAGGCTGCCTCCTTGTGCCATTTTCTTCAGTTTGACACTCAGTGAAACTAAAGATGGAATGAGACATTCAAAAAGCATATTTTTTCTCTTTGTGGATAGTCTAGAGTTGAACTTATTGGTGACATTAATTTGCACTTTTCATGTAAATACTGTAAGTCACTCGAAGTCAATCTTGTTATTGCCAAAGAATCGGATAACGTATCTGGCTTTTTTTGATCCAGTAATATGCGAGAAACAGCATCAAACAAAGAATTCCATCTCGTTATCACTGGAACTATCAAAGCCGATCCCAAACAGTTTTTGATTATTTCCGAAGACTTTGGTCGATTGCTTTTCGTCCAAAGTGAACTGCATTTCTTGAAAGTCAATGAATGAATGAAATGAACAGAAGCAACAAATTTATATATTGCAGTTAGTTATGATTTATTTTATCTTATTATGATTTAACACCGTATCATAATAACGTAATTTAGAGTATAAACTTATCCAATGGAAAATCTATCACCACACATAAACATTTTTTTTTGTTGTCTTATTTTGTCGTTTTGGTTTCATTGAAAACATTTAATATGTCGCATTGATGGCTTAACTTAATAATAATTTTTTCTCATTGCAATAATTTAACATTTATAAAAAAAATAAATAATAGTTTTTATAATACTAGTAAATAAAAGTAATCCTTGTAATCGATTACTGTAATCCTTATAAAAAAAACATGGGATTACAATTACAGTAATCTTTCATCGAATGAGCTAAGATTACGATTACAGTAATTGTAATTTCAACTTTTTTCAAATTACGATTGCTGCATTCGTAATTTAAGATCACTCGATGAACGATTCCGTAATCCTAATTTAACAATTTTTGAAATTAGGATTAAAATAATCTTAATCCTTACCGTAATCAATTACATTTGTAATTCTTATCGCCCAGCTCTGTTCTGGAGCAACTGTCGTAACGGATATGTAATTGAATATAATTGAGGTATGAATCTCGAATAATACGTTACCATGCCTTAAAATCTTCTGACATCATCTATTGAATCTGGACGAGGCATGTTTACAATTGCTTGAATTTTTGAAGGCGATTTTGAAATTTTATTGAATTGAACATGTCGCAGATATTCGATCTTTGTTTGAAGAAATGAGCATTTGTTATAATTCAAATGTAAATCATGCTCTTTTAAACGCTGGAGGCACTTGATTAGGTTTTGTTTACATTCAGCTTCTGTAGCGCCATGTATCACGATATCATCGAAATAAGACATTGTTTTATTTAAACCTGCTAAAATATGTTCAATAATGCGATTGAATTCGGAAGATGCCGTTTTTATACCAAACGAAAGGCAATTAACTCTGTAGGTTCCTTTGTGGGTTGATATTGTTTGAATTATGGTGGATTCTGGGCTCACTCCAAGATGCAAATACGCTTTATATAAGTCAAGGCGACAAAAATACTTTGAACCTTTAACATTATTCGGCGAATTGGGTAGTTTGCAGAGACCAATTGTGCGTTAACGCCTGCTTTATAGTCGACGCAGAGTCGAACACCTCCGTCTGATTTTGGAATTATCACGAGAGGAGATCCCCAGTCGCTCCTTTCGCATTTTGAAATGATGCCGGAAGCTTCTAAGTCAGATAGCTCTTTTTCAACACGTTCTCGCAGCGCATATGGAACTTCTCGTTCTTTATAAAAAACTGGTTTCGCACCTTGACGTAGTTGTAGTGTGACTTCAAAGTTTGGAACGCAACCTACTTTTCCTGTAAAAACTTCATGGAAATTATTGACTATGTCTGCAATTGAACCTTAACTACTTGAACAAATTGAATTAATATTGTTGAATGATTGATTGTCCACTTGCTGGAGGCTGATGTTCAAGTGTCGAATCCATATTCTACCTAAAAGAGCATCATATTCGTTAGGGACGATGTACATTTCTTCATTTGAAGTAAAGTTTTTGAATTTTACTTGTACGCAGACTTTTCCATCTGGAACTACAACATTTTTAGTGTATAAACGAAATGCAATTGATGAAGGCTGAAATGGTGCACTTAATTTCAGTTGATTGTATTGATTTCTTGGAATGAGAGTGAAACCAACACCGGAGTCGCCTTCAAATTTTTGATGTCGTCCATTTATTTGCACTGTGACATAATATTTGTCGGTATCGTTTATAGTTTGATGGTTTGAATAAATATCGACGACTTGGTTTATGCCATAAATTTGGTGAACTGTTTCATCGAAATCATCGTTTTTAGCAACTGTATTATTATTATTGGAAGATTTTATAAGAGTTTTAAGACACACCTTTTGTACATGACCAGCTTTGCCACAGGATTTGCATTTGAGGTTATGTGGGTTGGTACGGCAATCTTTTGATTTGTGGTTGTCTCTACCACACCGTATGCATAAGTGATCGATTCCTAACTGGCTGTAATTTATTCTAGATTTTGAACGTACCCGTGACTTCGAAAAGCGGTTATTTGAGCGGCTTCTACGGTGAAATGGACTGGTTTTAATTTTGTTAACATCACTGCTGTTGGGCTGTTTAGATTTAATTCGCGGCTGTCTATTTTGGATGCTTCAAGAGATAGTGCCTTATTTACAATTCTATCAAAGTCAGCTTCTTCAGATTGAAGTAATTGCTCACGAACTGTGATGTCTTTTATGCCACGAATATACGGTGCACGCAGGAAAATTTTTGAAATGTCAGCACTGCATTCACAAGAGGATACAAATCCGCATTCATTTATGTCGCGACGGAGTATTGCTTCATACTCAGCTATCGATTGTTCCTCGCTTTGGTAGGTTGATAAAAATCTGGGTTGACTTACTAAACTGTTCTTTTGTGGGCATAAGTGAGATTCCAGCTTTTTTGTGATATCGTCATACTCGACTTCGTTGACTGTTTTCGGGGCGACCAGCGCCACCAGCAACTTGAAGTGTGCAGAGCCAATTGAATTTATTAGCATTTGATGCCAAAGTGTTTTATTTGCAAAAACACCTTTCATTGTTAAGTAATTTTCGAATCTTTGACAGTATAACTTAAAATTTTCCTTGTTTGCGTCAAAGTTTTCGAAAGATGGTAGCAGCACTTGTAATTTCGTCGCATTTGGCTCTAAATTTTGTTGCTGTGAACTGGAGCTCGTTCTTAGTTGTTGAATCAACTCATTCTGCGATTTGCTAAAAGCGTCTAAAATTTGTGCAAATTGAGCGGCGTCCATAATGCATGTTGATCCTTATATTGAAAATTAAGCTTTCTTCACCTCGTCGCCACTTTTATATCTCGTTCGACTATGATTCCTCCATTAATTAAAGATTTATTGGAAGAATTCTAGTTTGGGCCCACGCCCCTTTTTTTTTGCATGTATTTTGGCCTCCTAAACACAATGGTTCAAGAAAAAAAGGCCGCTCTCTTATGGTTTAGGAGATACAGTTCATCAAAGTTACGAAATTTCAGTTTAAATATGTGTCGTTGTTGTATGGAAATATGCTATATGAATGCTTATTTGTGCAAGCAAACCTAAGTTTGAAGCAAAGCTAACTAGTACACTTATAAGGGGTGCTTTTGTGGTCGACCCCCACCCTCCCATTCACCCTACCCACCCCTCCACACCCCCTTGGAGTTAAAAATGTTATAAAAGGTAAATAAAATGTTTATAAAAATTTTGTTATGTGTTATATACAATTATGATTCATAAAAAAGTTGTTTTGAAGTAATTAGCGCCAATGGCGGCAACAAATTTTTGTAAAAAATCGCCTATTTTTTTATAAAAAATTTTCCATAGCCTTCATTGATAATATAAGACGAAGGAAAAGTTATATTTAATGAGTAAAACGCGCCGCAGGCGAAAAATTGTTATGAAAAATCGCGCGATTTTTTATAAAAATTTTTCAGTTTTCCTATTCAGCCAGTGGTTCACATATGATAAATTCAAAAAGTTAAAAAATACCAGTAAAAATAAAAAAAGACCAAAGAATAGTTATGTGTTTGAGCAATAAGCGCCGCAAAATTTTTCAGTTTTCCTAATTAGCAAGTTATTCATATATAATACACTCAATGGGAGGAATTAATAAAAACTGAGTGAACGAGTGGAGTGGAGTGCTTGAGTGTACGTTTTGAGGTTGCGATGTTAGTTGAGTAGAGTATGAAATCCGTATTAAATAAACTCCACTTCACTCGGAGGGCAAAAAAACATCGCTTGAGGGTTCACTCATGACAGTAGCTTTGTTTAATGTGTGAAACAGTATAAGGCAGGGTACACTGAATAAGGTAGCCGCAACACGGAGAGCGCGACTGCCCGCAAATGTCAAAGCGAACTGCTTCAGCTGTTGTTGTTGTTGTTCTTTTTTTCGATAGCCAGTTGATTTTGACACTTTCGGATATGCGAGAGAGAGCACAGTAAGTTTTGCAGCAACCTTGTTATTCAACCATGGTATAAGGCGTTTTCGTTTATTTGATGAGAGCAGAACAAAGACTGTCAAGCAATTTGTTAGCGATCTCAATACGACTCTTCGTGCTCTTTATTAAACGTTAGATCACGTAAAGCCAGAGTTCTATCTGCCGGACTTTTGAAAGGAATGGAAACAAATAATCGTCAACAAAAATAAAGGAAAAGAATATAAATAACATGCAAAATATAAAATTGTGCAAAAAATATTTTATTGTAAGTAATAATATTACACAAAATATTCCTAAATAACAGCTGAGACATTTGATGCATGGTTAATTTTTTTTTGATAATTCAGAGGGCTCTGAAAGAACGCAGAGTAGAGATTTTTTGGAATGTATTTAGTGTGCTCTCATCTGCTCTCATCTAATGTTGTGACCGACGATTCCCCTTTCAATTTTCAAGCATTTTATATAAATATGTTTTTTTATAAGTCAGAAAAATTTTTCAAGTTTACAATTATGTCAAGATTTCACTGTAACTGCTTGACAGGCACATAGAAATGTGTCAAGCTACACTTCAATGACAATAAAATGGAAAGCTCAAGTGATAGTGATAATTAATTAAAAATTAATTTAAGATGTCGAAGAAATTTTGACCAACGGATAAATAAGGATTTAATCCGGAAAAATTCCGAGTTGCAAAAGCTTCAGCGGAACATATATTACTTACAATTAGGGATGACAAGAGCATCTAAAGGTTTAAAACAAAGTTTTATAAAAGTCAACATTTTATAAAACAATGAATAATCAGTCAACTGCAACGAGTTTGAAGAATTGTCACCTGCCAATTTTTATAAAATTTTGTGCATTCCATCTTCGTCTTTTTCATCGGAATCAAATAAAAAATACAGCAAAGAGGCTATTTATTTGAAATTAAACCAAAAAATAAGTATTTAAAAACTTTTTAATGCAAAATAAATGGCAAATATGAAATTTGTATAAATTGAACAAAACTGAGGCAGCTAAATAGCACACTCAACTTTTGTTGAGTGCTCTCAGTTTTTATTAATATGAAATAAACAAAAACTGAGTGTACTTGAGTGTGCGATGTTTATTCTGAGGGAACACTCAACGTCAAAAAAAAACATGAGTGGAGTGGAGTTGAGTTATTTTTATTAATATGCTTTATTCATACCGATCAGAGTAAACTCGAGTGAAGCTGAGTTCACTCCACTCCACTCTTTTTATTAATATGTCCCAATAAGTCAAAAAATACCAGTAAAAATAAAAAAAGACGAACGAATAGTTGTGTTTGAGCAAAAAGCGCCGCAGGCGAAAAATCGCGCGATTTTTTATAACAATTTTTCAGTTTTCCAATTTTTTATTTTTTAGGTAAGTTTTTACGATTAAATTGGTTGTTTAATAGTGAATATTCGTTCAAAAACTATGGAGAAATCACAGATTTTTATGAGCGATTTTTCAAACTTTGATGAATTGTACCTACTAAACCAGAAGAGAGCGGCTTTTTTTTTCTTGCACCATTGGACTTAGGAGAGCCAAATACATATAATAAAAAAAAAAAAAAAATTAAAAAGGGGCGTGGGCCCCAAACTAGAATTATGCCGATTTATTAAAATACATGCGGCAGTTTCCAGTAACTATCTATTTCTTATTTATTTCTGTTCCACTGAACAATTATTAAAAGTATAACATTTCATTAATTTGTGGAAGAGTTGCCAGACAATTATTTAGGGTCATAACAGAGTCCCTCGCCACCGAGGTGAACAAGGAAATTTCCTCTAAAATTGTTATTTTTCGTTCTTTTTTTTATAATTATTTTTTAAACATAAACTAACCCAAACTCTGCAGGAATTAAGTTTATAGTTAAGTCATGTGATTCAATAAAAAAATAGTTCCAATTGATTTCTGCAACTGAGCAAAAATTTAAAATTCATAATTTTCCATCGCATTTTCCCGAATCTGTTTCATTAATATTTCTCTAAATTGTCAAATATTATTCGATTTTAAGAAATATGGGCTTATTAGAAAAAAATATGTTGGTTTGATTTTGCTTTTGTTCATCCGTTTATCAGAGATATAATAAAGTTATACGAATGAGCATGAATTAGGAAATACTGACTTAAATCGACATAATATCTTTTTTAACAATACTCTTCCAAAAAGACATCATTCAATAAAATCGAATAATATTTGTGCAATTTTGAACGATTTTCATGAAACTGATTTTGAAAATCCAATGGAAGATTATGATTAAAATAATATTTTTCACATATTACAAACAGAAAGAGTTAGTATGTTAGTGTTAAATATGACGATATCAAAAGTCGATTTCAAAGGCGAAAGACTCGAACGATTTTTTCATCCCCAAGGAGTCAGAAATTTTGTGTTTTATATTTTCGGAAATGAGCTCCATTAGTACTCATCAAAGGACGAATTTTAAGGCAAGCGCCAATTGGTTATTTTTACAACGAAGTGTTCAGTGACTGTGGGGAGAAAAAATTGCATTTTCCCTGAGAAAAATTGAAAATATTGTAGATCAAGCCTTAAAACCTTCGTATAACTGCCTAAAACCTTCGTTTAACCTTCTTAGAACAAGAAAAAAATCCGTAAACGGCTGTAAAACTGGTGATTTAAAAAAATGTTGGCCGATTCTAAAGATCCTAAACAACGCAGCAGCAAGTTAATTTTAAAATGGCCGCTACCACTGCTGTACAGCTTCTGTACGGCCAAAATGTCCTGACAGTGCCTGTTGTACATCCGTTTTACAACTTGTTTCTTTTTATCGTTGCTCGGCCGTTGTACAGTTTGAACTAACAAATTTTAACTTTTATTCGGCGAGAGATCAAATTTTGAGAAAGAAACTCGAAAGAAATAAGTATTCGTATCCAAATTATTAGGAGCAGTTTTGGACAAACAGATTCCGTTATTCAATTTTGATTGCAAGACTTGCATATTTTGGTGGAAAAAGTATACAATTATAGCAATTTTTGAAATATTTTTTAATATTAATAAATTACTATTCCACAAAACTTAACTTAAATTTTATAAATGACTTTTTTAAAAAATTAATTTGAAAATTAATTTTCTTATGACATTGTACAATATGTCCAGAATATTCTACCAAAAGCTTGAGTCCAAACTTATTTTTGCAAATAAGCTGTCATGATTTCCCAAAAAGTTATAACCAATCTTGTTAAAATTTGGAACTCTTCTACAAGATACATTTTCTAGTGCTTCAAATATTTAGTTCTTGTATTAACAAAAATTAGTCATCATATTCTTTGGTTGAGCATTCGAAACCCACCTAGCCCATTAACTTAACCCATTAACACACAAGAGTTGAAACTTATTGCTGTGATTTGTAGCCTTTGTAAAATTGATTTTATATACAAGTCCAAAATTTGATAAAACCCCAAAAAAAAAAAATCCTGGTTGTGCCCCTTTAGAAATATGAATGCCGCGGTAGTTATGGTACAGGAAATTATTTTATTGGGCATGCGGGCTTTCATCCCCAATAAGATGAGAAGCATTAAGCCAAAATATCACTCATGGTTTACTGAGACTTGCAGGATCGCAGTCAGGTCCAAAGAGAAAGCCTTTCAGAATTGGCGTTCTAACAAAAATGCTGATACTAAAAGACTTCACATCGAGGCTAGGAATCGCTGTAATGCAATTTTAGAGCGAGAAAAGTTTCTTCACGAAACCCGCTTAGGAGAACAGGTTCTTCTCTGCCCCAAAGGGAGCAAAAACTTTTGGTCGTTCGTTAAAAGAGTAAAGAATCAGCATCTTCGTCAATTCCAACTCTTTTAAAAGGTGACCAAATCTTCACGGACTCGGCTGATATGCCGAACCTCTTGGTAAAATTGTTTGCACAAAACTCCACAATCCCGGCTAGCAGTCAGCTACTGCCCTTCCTTGAAAGTAAACCTTCTGTAATACTTCTGATATACTTTCGAACGAGATCAGTTAAAAGGGTCCTTGCAAAACTCAACATAAATAAAGCCTCTGGTCCTGATGGCATACCACCAATTGTGCTTAACCTTCAACTACTGAGGTGAAATATTTTGACGTATATGCTGTGGTGGTGGTAAATTTTACCACTTAGAAAATTTTGACAAAAAAACTTACCTACCTATTTGTTAGGTAATAATAAACAAAGTAATAAAATAAAGAAATCCAACTTCTAATTAAATCAAAACAAAGATTTTATTTCATATTAATTTTACTTAAAAGTAGAAAAAGGAACAAACATAACTTTATAAAAAAAATAAAAAAAAAACGTTTTAAAAAAAAAACAAACAAAAAAGGCATTTTTTCACAGCCAAATGTACAACGTTAATACCAAAAAAGAAAACAAGGAAAAATTTTGTTGAAAAAAAAAATTGAGATCAATTCATTTTTAGGAATTTCATTTGTCTGTTTCCTGACTTGCACAATTCACGGATACGCGTTTACTGCACCCCATGCCCATAGGTTTGCAACAAAACAGACAAACATGTGTAATCTATCGCTTTAACCTACTTGGGCAGATGTAGCACACTTCCTGGAAACTGTGGTTGGCTCTACTGGAGCGGGAGTTACGGAGTCTGGTCCTAATATGCTACTTATGTTATCTCGAAGTAACTTAGGTAGTCGTTGGTTATGCTCTCGCCTTTGCAAGTGTGATAAAACTAATTGTCGGCCCAGATTTTTTAAAAAGTCTGACCTCGATTTACCATCAAACTCGTCACAAGATTGGTATATTACATAAGCATTTGCTGCACATATATCCACTAATCTATAAAAAATTGCAAGTGGCCAGCGTCGTGTACGTCGACTACACGAATATATGGAACATTTTTTGTCAAGTTCGCCAACTCCCCCTAATGTGTTGTTGTAGTCTGCTATTATTGCGGGTTTTCCACTTTGAACATCATTCTCTGTTTTGTGATGCATGGAAGATATTAAAATAACAGCTATATTTTTACGAGGCACATATGATAAAAGGGTTACGTCTTTGGTAAAACCATATAAAGAAGATTCACCTGGTCTATTTCTGTTGGGCTGAAACTCTGGGGGTATTTCTCTTTTATTTTTTCTTAATGTACCCAAGTACGTTAGCTGTTTTTTTTTAATTCTTGAATAACCTCCATTGAAGAAAACCAGTTGTCAGCAGTAATATTTCTATTATTTCCTTCTAAAATTTTACATAGTCTAACTACCGCTTGCGTTGGTATTGATAATTTATTTTCTGCATTTGTCAGACCATATCCGTCAGAATTTTTGCCGTGATATATATAAGCATTCGCAAGGTACTGTGTTCGAGCGTCTGTTAATGACATGATTTTAATGCCATATTTTGCGGGCTTTTTCGGCATATACATTTTAAACTTGCATCTACCGCGAAAGGGCACTAACATCTCGTCGATGCAACCATGGGTACCAATCGTATAATTTTTTTGGCAGTTCTCTATAAATTTCTTAAATAATTCCGAAATCGCAGCTAATGGATCTTCCAATAAACGTTGCTTTCTATCAGTACAGTCATCAAATCTTAAGCAACTGAGGATATATAGGAATCGTTCTTCGGACATTATCGCTCTGAATATTTGTCTGCCCGTTCCATCCGTTGCAAACATGTGTCGTGTGTCTTCGTGATTAGATTTGAAAACAGATGAATAAATAAGCAAACCAAAGAACGCTCGTAGTTCAATAAGATCAAGTTCTTTCATTTCACTTCTTTGAAAGCGATCAAATCTAGCTTTTAGTTTTGTATTTGTATGCTCAAGAATTATGTTTTCTTTAGTTTCATCAAAAAATCTTGATCAATATCCAACTACTCCATTTTCGGAATTCTGCCGCAAAGCTTTTGGCAAGCGCACTATGTTGTGTAATGGAGTTTTGACGTACCTTGATGGTTCTTTTGCTGACCACTTGTAGCCATTTTTGCCATAAAAATAGCTTGTTAATGGCTGAGTTGCGACTTCTCCATTTTCTTCTGCAAGACTTCGGCAAGTTTCGTCAATCAAACATTCATCGGAAACATCAAATTCACTGTCTGCTTCGTCTTCTATGGTTATTTCATCATCTGCATCACTTTCTTGAATGCAAAAATCTGGATCTGCAATTTCGTCATCAACGTCGCTCATTTCGTCATTGTCTTCCAGCAATCTGGCTATCTCTAAATCATTTATTTTCCTGGAATTTGACTTGATCTGTAAAAATAAATAACGATAAACTGTAGGAGTAGTCAAAATTATTCCACGAAAAACTAACGCTAAACCTGAGGAGTGGTATTTTATTTTACATTAAATTCTATGTTGATTATTTATAATTGTATGTTGTACTGTAAAAGAACATAGTTCTTATTTGTACTAATGCTATAGGAAATAAATGAAATGAAATGAAATGAAATGAAATATTTACGCCAGGTTTGATGTGGTGGTAAAAATATTTCCAATTAAAAAAACGTATGCCCGGAGGAGTGGTAATTTTTACACCAGCACGCATAAAGATCCACTCATACAATACCCACGACGATCAAAACAACTGAATGCAAGTAATGGGATTTTGAGAAGATACAAAGAGCATAAAGTTCATAGCGTTCAACTGAAGGGAGTGAACTTAAAAACAAATAAGAGAGAGAGAAATTTACCACCACCACAGTAGTTGAAGGTTAAAGTGTGTGCCTCTACTCTTGTTCGGATTTTGCGCAACCTTTTCAACATCTCCTACAGGACAGGAGTATTTACATCTTGTTGGAAGGCCGCAAATGTCCAGCCGATACCTAAAAAGGGCGATGCCACGAACCCTGCGAACTACCGACCCATTGCAATATGCTCTACACTTTCTAAAGTTATGGAAAGCGTTATTAACTTCAACTTAATGAATTATCTAGAGCGAAACGGGTTGCTCAGTGATGGCCAATATGGTTACCGCAGGGCACGCTCTACTGGTGACCTGATGGCGTTCCTCGTCGAAAAATCGAACCAATGCGTTCAATCATTTGGCGAAAACAAGGTCGTTGCTCTAGATATTTCAAAGGCGTTTGATCGAGTGTAGCATAAAGCTCTCGTGTCAAAACTAATTGCATGTGGAATCGGGGTTAACTTAGCTCGGTGGATCACGTGTTTTCTCAAGGATAGATCCTTACGTGTCGTGGTTGACGGCATTTCGTCCAGAGAACATGCCATCGATGCAGGTGTGCCTCAGGGTTCAGTCCTTTCTCCTACTTTGTTTTTGGGTTTAATCAACGACCTTCTGTCATTGACTCATAACACAATTCATTCGTTTGCTGACGACAGAAGCATTTGTCATTCATAAAAAAAAAACAACAAATTGGCCATTTCAGCCCTTGAAAGAACTTTGACCGAGCTTCTTATGATCAATTGTGTTGTGTGTGTTATTAAATGTTTGCACACAATTGACCGAGAACTGGACCTACATGTTTTATGCCGACTCCGAACGGCTCATGTTCTCAAGAAGCCTTACATGGCATTATTTACTCTCTGAGGTTTGCCATTGTCTGCAGAGAGGTGGTGACCGATCAGAAAAATTTTTTATTGAAAAAAACTTTTCGCCGCGGCTGGGGATTGAACCAGGGCTCCGAGCATGCTAAGCCACACACTTAACCTGCATGCCACGGGCACTATCTATACCTCATATTTTAGGCCGAAAATGGAGTACAATTCGCACATTTGGGCAGGGGCTTCAAAATATTATTTGGAGCTTCTGAACCGAATTCAAAGCCGTGTGATATATTTAATTGGGGATGATAACGTGTCATCATCTATCAATTTTCTTGGTCATCGACGCAATGTTTGGTCAATAATCCTGTTATACAGGTACTACCATGGGAAATGTTCAAGGGAGGTACACGACCTGACTCCACCAGCACGAGTATTTTCCAGGTCCACTCGGGCAGCTCACCTAGCCCATCTTTACAGTATTGCCTTGTTGCCCAACAGAACCTCGCATTGCCGTGATAATTCGTTCTTCAGTCGAACAATAAAATTGTTGAATATTCTCCTTGCGGATGTGTTTCCTGACAGTATTTACCTGTGTAAATTCAAAACAAATGTTCACCGTCACTTCGCCATTCTTCCACCCTCCAACTAGCCTATTACCCATCTTCCGAATCAACACAATGCGTTCGCATTAATAGGGGATATCCCTTGAGCGTTGGTTCAAGCTAAAAAAAAAAGTCAAATGCCAACATGAGTAGAGTGGAGTAGAGTTATTTTTTTGAATATGCTTTATTCATACCGATCTAAGTAAACTCAAGTGAAGCTGAGTTCACTCCACTTCCCTCGCAGTATTAATTCGTCCCATTTTCTGCAGATAGGTGACGGCCGAGGAGAAAAAAATCAAATTATAATAATTATCTTAATAATAACCTTAATAATCTGTGAGGAACTAAAATTGTGATAAATTTTAGATCACAATAAAATTACACAACAACAACTACAACAACAACAACAACAGGCGCATGAAGGCGAAATAATAGCGAGCTTTGAACAACAATAATACAATTCAATCAAAGCAGCAACAAAAACAACAGCGGTGCAATAAAACATAAATAAACACAAAACCAAGAACAATAACAACAACACCTGCTTTGAAGACAAACAAAAACACATTACTGCAAGGATTGCACACTTCACGAAACAACATTTTATCATTCAGGCGCCGAAAAATGAACAATAACAAAACCACAAAACAATAACAACAGCGTAGGCGAGCCAGAGCTTTTGCAAAGCTAAGAAGAAAACACGGGGCTTAGGGACAACAACAAGAAATTGGTGCACAGTTAGTTGTGCAAAATATTCGATAAGGAGTTGCACAAACAAGATCCCGTTAAAGTTGCTTCAGACTATCTGATAAATCGTACAACTTCTCATATGATCTGTCAAACAATGAAGCCCTGATGATGTGAACACATTTTTATCTGTTGTAAGAGTTCGCAAACAACAAAGCAAACGATTTTTTTGACATTAGGATTGTTTCTATTTTTATCAGAGAACTCAAACCAAAATTGTGTATGTTTTATTTTGAGCCCTTAAAAATTATGGAAAATAACAAAAAAAAAAGGTAAGTAAATTGGTTAAATAAATAACTTATTGCTTATTATCATAACTTATTATCATTCCATTGCTCGAAATTAATTTTTCTCTCATAGAAAATTTCTGATAGTGCGAACATAATTTTCAGAAAATGTTATCACCTGTCAGCAAACGGAGCGAAAACACCGGAGGACCGAGATAACGCAGGACATCGCAGGACAACCGGGAGTATAATAATGATAGTATAATTATAGTTCAATAATAAAAGTTGGATAATTTAAATGAAAAATAAAACAAATGTTGTAAGAATCTTAATTCTAACATTTATTTAGTGAATTTATTATAATAAATAAATTTTTATTATTTGGTTATTATTTGGTCTCAAATATATAAATATTTTTTTACAGAACCCTGGATATCCGGCGAGATATACCTCGGTTTAAAAATTTCGTTATAAATCTCAATTAAAAGGGGAGTATGTTCATGAAAACCTAACTTACTAAATATGTCCTCAACTGCAGTTGGGAGTATAGAACCGTGTGACTGTGGTGACCGTGGCATGCAGGTTAAGTGTGTGGCTTTGCATGCCCAAGGCCCGAGATCGAATCCCACTCGCGGCAAAGTATTTTTCAATGAAAAAATGTTCTGATTGGTCACCACCTCTGCAGATAATGGCAAACCTCAGACAGCAAATAATGCCATGTAAAGCTTCTTGAAAACATGAACTTAAGCCGTTTGGAGTCGGCATTGAATATGTAGGTCCAGTTCTCGGTCAATTGTGCACAAACATTTAATAACACACACCACACAATTTGATTATAAGAAGCTCGGTCCAAGCCCTTTCAAGGGCTGAAATGGCCAATTTTTTTTTTTTTTTTTGTTTTTAATAAATTTGTATGCAGATAAGCTGCTCTGTTTTTAATTTTTTTTGTTTGCTGAAAATTCCCTATTTTCAGAGAATTTATAAAAATCTGTCCTATTTTCCACTACGCCTATTTTTTACGATAAAAATCCCTACAAGTAGGAAGTTTTTCCTACATGTACAAACACTGGCTATGATAATAAACAAGGTCAATCCTTTTAAATCGTTGGTGATTATCTAAGGCAGAACTGTTTTTCCGCAATATTTTGGTCTTTTTAGGATAGGAAATCCATCCAATCAATTTATTCTTTCGGATTCTGTCGAACCGAACAAAAAGCAACCGTTCGTTAAGATTTTTTTCTATTCCCTTATTCTGAGCACAGCGATTTCATGAAAACTACACTGATTTATTTTAAAAATTAAATAAAAAATTTCTTCAAAATTCCAATCACTTGAAAAGGCAAGTAGCAAGAAAACTACTAGCAGTAGACAATTGAAGCTCGGTCAAAGTCCTTTCAAGGGCTGAAATGGCCAATTTGTTTTTGTTTTATGTAGACAATTGATATTTTCACCATGGCTTATTCAGAAATAAAAACAAATTGGCCATTTCAGGCCTTGAAAGGTTTTTGACCGAGCTTCTTATGATCAATTGTGTTGTGTGTGTTATTAAATGTTTGCACACAATTGACCGAGAACTTGACCTACATGTTTTATGCCGAATACGAACGGCTAAAGTTCATGTTTTCAAGAAACTTTACGTGGTATTATTTACTCTCTGAGGTTTGCCATTGTCTGCAGAGAGGTGGCGACCGATCAGAAAAATTTTTTATTGAAAAAAACTTTCGCCGCGACAAGAGATCGAACTCGGGCTCCGAGAATGCAAAGCCACATACTTAACTTGCATGCCACGGTCACCACACACTTATTCAGGCATACTACGTTTGCTTACATCTAAAAAATTTATATCAAATCGGATGGAAAAAATTTTGATTTTTTATTCTCTAGAACTGATACAAGCCACACTGTATGTCTCCGTCCTCAACCGCGGATTCTTGTCCACGGATTCTTTGACAGGAATGAAAAAGTAGACTCTCTAGCCAAATAGGGAATAGAAACATTCACAGACCGGAACCGTTAGAATTCACACATTTATAGAACTCACTACGAATATAAACTTAAGTCCTTCGACTGGATAAATTCAAATAGAAAGGATCGCATTGGAGAAAGGGGCGTGGCACAATCAATGTAATTATAATTTTAATATCGAATAGCTTTGGTACTGAATTTCGGATAACATTGAAACTCAGTATAAAGTTACTTATCGCCCATATCTTTCTACCAGAAAATTGGTAAATGCATTGGAATACGGTGTGTGACTCCGCCCATACAAGCCAAATTTTCGATACAAAATAGCAGTGGAAGTAAAAGTCAGATAAATCCATAAATTGTTGTTTTTTTTAACAAATACCTTAATGTCACATATGAAGTACATGTGCTTTAACTTCATACATAGCAACGCGCTCCGGGTATCGCTAGTTAACAATAATTTTGGAAAAAATCGTGTGCTTTACTTGTAAGGTCGTCAAAATCTTGAACGCTCTAGTTGTGCTACTGAAGTGCTATATAAAAATCAAAATAAGAAAAAAATGTTAATATTTCTATGGTTTTCTTCATATTAAAAGTATGAACCATGCATACAAATGGCACGTGTGTGTTCATGGAAATACTCATATATAGTAACTGTAGTGTACAAACTAACATGCAACTTTTAATTTAATACTTTAATTTTGTTTTACTTTGTTTTTAAAAAATATTTTATGTATTCAAATTTTTAAGACTCAAAAAAAAAAAAAAATAATTTAATTCACTTCAAATTTTTTCTTCTTCATGATTGTACATGATTGATTATAATTATAATTGTATGAAATATTAATAATAAAAATTTATACAAATAAAATAAACTCAATTGTAACAAAAATAAAACAGTGAATACAAAGAAATTGTGCACACACAAAATTATTGTGCACCAAAAATTGGCGATCCAGCCAGGAGGAATCATAACTGATTATTACAAGAACAGTCATCAACTAATTATTACCAGGAGTTACAAGATTCATCCCATCCTGTACACTCTCAACATCACCCTCCGGCGCTTTGCAACCCAACATATATCATATATGATACTCTACAAAATCGAGCACAATCTGAGCAGCCGACTGGATCCTTACCTTTACTACGTGTGACAACAACGCAACACAACTGGTTACAATTGTGCCTAAGAATTTAAAAAACAATAACAGCAACAGAAATACAACATCAAAGCCTCAACAACAATAACAACTTCAACAACAGCGCATATCT
Organism: Tetanocera ferruginea; assembly: GCA_958299015.1. Classification (NCBI taxonomy): domain Eukaryota; kingdom Metazoa; phylum Arthropoda; class Insecta; order Diptera; family Sciomyzidae; genus Tetanocera; species Tetanocera ferruginea. The sequence goes on along the minus strand of OY282641.1, from coordinate 57,282,372 downwards.
ACCACAACCAGCCACAACATCTATGAGATAAGTTCTTATTTTAATCATAATTAATCTATTATTCAATTTTTTATTACTATATATTACTATTTATTTATTATCATTATTATAAGTTATTAACATAACACTATTTAATATTTATTCAATATTTTAATATTTATTTACAATATTTAAACATTAATTTAAATTATAAAACAAAAAATATTGTAAACTCCTCTCCAATTAAACACACTTTTTAAAATATTTTCAAATGGTATTAACTAGATCATTTACTAAAAACAATCCATTACAAACAAATACATTACCAATTAATACTAATCCTCACACAACTGAAGACAACATTTCTCAAACACCTCTATCCAGCGTTTCTCCATTTGATACATCAACTCCAAATCAAAACACTTCCCAAATACTAGCTGCGTTCGATTCGCCAGCCTATACTCGCTTAATGACGCTTATTTCAAAATTTGTATGAGAAAACAACAACAAGGTCTCCAGCTAGTTGAGCATAGAGAAAGTCAACTACCTATTGAGTTGAGTAAAGTTGCGTTGCCAAGTTCTTATTTTTTTAATTGGTTGGTGTACGGGAAAGAGTAAAACGTCATTGATTCTGCCAAAATGTGACGTGGGTACAAAAACAAAATCAAATTTCTTCAAGCAGTCAACTGCTTATACCCTAAACGTGAAAGGTCAGGGTATATTAACTTTGTGCAAACGTTTGTAACACCTAGAAATAAGCGAGCCCAGTATAGAAAAGTATATATATTCTTGATCACCTCGTGGGTCGATTAAGACATGTCCGTCTGTCCGTTCGTCCGTCCGTCCGTCTGTGTGTTGTCCGTAAACACAGGATAAGGAGTTCAGATAATTGCATGATACAATACAATACACACATTCACATGGACCCAAGGATCTGCACTATTAAGAACTAAGTTAATTAATTAATAATTAAGAAAAAATAAGAATTTATTTATGTTAAGTATATCAATATATATTTTAATATGATAGGAGGTTTAGGGTATTCCATAGTCGGGCTAGACCGACTTAAGAGTTTCTTTGCTTGTTTATTTTCAAAATATTTCAAAATGTCTTATGTCGATTGATTTTTTGGCAGGTAAAAAATTTTAATTTATTTATTGATGTGGTCGTCATGACAAAAGTGTTGCCAACTATTGAGCAAATAAAAGTTAAACGAGTAGACGTTTTATTCACAAGCGAGTTGAGCACTGGCGAATCGAACGCAGCTACTATCATCTAATACAACAACACCAAATCAAAACACAACAATGGAGAACAACCACACAACTCTTCAAACCCAGAACACTCATATCCCTCACACATCAATCACACACAATTCCATAAAATTACCATCATTTTGGCTCGAATGTCCTGATGCTTGGTTTTGACAAGCAGAAGTACAATTTACTCTGCACAATATCACAGATGACAATTTAAAATTTCAATTAATTCTGATTTCACTTCCGCAACACGTTATCACTAAAATTTTGAATGTTGTTCATCCACCTCCAACTATTCACAAGTACCAATGCATTAAAAACGCATTGTGTGAAAGATTTTCTCTTAGCGAAGAGAAGAGATTGGAAGAACTTTTTTCCCATACTCAATTAGGTGATCGTAAACCTTCTGAATTTTTTCGAGACATGAAGTCTCTGGCCGGTTCCAACTCAATCGTCGGTCCCGAATTACTGTATAAGTTGTGTCAACGAAAACTACCACAACACTTACAGATACATTTGACTTCTTGTTGTGATAAAAGTGTTAATCTCGCAGAAAAAATTTATGAAGTCACTAATAAATCACAAAATTCAGCAACAATTTCGAGCATCAATCAAAATTCAATCGAACAGTGCATGCAGAGTTTAATCCAAATTACTGCAACACTTCGTCAAAATTTAAATCAAATAACCATGGACATGGCTGAACTCAAGTTAAAATCTAGATCCCATGATCGAAACAATTCAAGATTTAGAAGCAATTCCAGAAGACGATATTCAAATTCTCGTAATAACATTTGCTGGTATCACAGAAAATTTAATGAAAACGCAATTAAATGTATTAAACCATGTGCTTTTATAAAAAAAAACAAATTTTCATTTTCAAAACAAATTTTCAAACAAATGGTTCATTAATAGAAACTTTCGGATCAAAACTCTTTAAAATTGACTTAGGTTTTCGTCGTGACTTTGAATTCCCATTTTTATTAGCAAATATTTCTACCCTTATTATTGGAGGTAATTTTTTAGAAAAATTTGGAATCATAGTTGACATGAAAAATAAACAAATAATCGACTTAACAACCAAATTAAAAGTAAATGGAACTTCTGGTTTTGCGATATTTATTCTCTTAAATTACCTTTCACTGAAAATAAATTTTCAAAATTACTTAAGGAATTTCCATCTCTCACTTCTGAACCAGACTACACTAAACCAGTGAAGCACAATACGGTTCATAGAATAGAAACAAAAGGAGTTTTTCCATTTACTAGACCACGCCGCCTAGACCCAATCAAAATGAAAATTGCTAAAACTGAATTCGAATATCTCGTGAAAGTTGGTATATGCAGACCTTCAAACTCTCCTGTAGCTTCTGCTCTTCATTTAGTTCCAAAAAAAGAACAAAATGACTGGCGACCATGTGGAGATTACAAAATGCTCAACTGTATTATTATACCCGATCGTTATCCACTTCCACACATACATGATTTAAGTATCGAACTTAAAAATAAAACCATATTTTCAAAAATTGATTCGGTTCGTGCGTTCCACCAGATTCCAATGGCTGAAGAAGATATTCATAAAACTGCAATCACTACACCATTTGGAATGTTTGAATTTCTACGCATGCCATTCGGTCTACGGAATAGTGCTCCAACCTTCCAACGATTCATCAACGAAGTATTTTTCGGTTTAGATTTTGTTTTTACATATGTGGATGACATTTAAATTGCCAGTGAAAACGAGACTCAACATCTTGAACATTTAAAAATTATTTTTAATCAACTACAACAATATGGACTTAACCTTAAATCCTCGAAATGCATATTTGGTGTATCTTCACTAGATTTTCTTAGCTATGAAATCTCCTCCAATGGAATACAGCCATCTAAAGATAGAGTTAATCTTATTACAAATTTCGAAAGCCTTCCAAAATAAACTACAAAAATTTATTGGAATGGTTAATTACTATCATCGTTACATTCCGATGTTAGCTGCAGAACTCAGTTATCTGCACGACATGTTAACATCTGCTTCTAAATGTAAATCCAAACAGTTAAATTGGAGCGAAAAATCAATCACTGCATTTGAGAAAGTTCGAACACTTTTTGCCAAAAATACTCTTCTCACACATTTCAATAAATATGTGCAATTACACTGGCTTACAGCCAATATGTACTTTGAATGCCACTATCCTTTTCTCATGTAAAATCACTCGCTTATTCCGAAAAAATTTTTTTTTTTTTCTGTCACTCCGTTTTTGAGATATTGCCCACTGTAGGGTTTTCAACGAAAAAAAAAAGTTGGTTGCACTTAATTGCATATATCTCCAGAACCAACAACAGTAATCAAACAAATGATATATCAAATAAAAGCTAATAAAATTTCTTACAAACAATGCAAACATAATTTTTTGGTCGAGCTGTTAGTTTTGGCGGAATAAATTCAAATTTCGGGGATTTTTTTACTTTTCACAAAGACAAAATAGTTGCAAATTTCGTTAAGAAATCAAAATATTTTGTTACTTTTGATATTTTTTACTAAAAGCCTTTATTTTTCCAAAAAAAATAAGCTATTGTTGAAGAAAATCTATTGAGAAATGAAAAAGTTGTGTTCAATGGAACGAAATCACCCAAATTGTGTTTATTGTGTTTATTGTTGTTTATTGTGTTTATTGTTTATTGCCATAAAAAAAAATGAGAACTAAAGGTTGTTGTAATAAAATCATATATTCTTAATTTTTATTGTTCTTTTAATAATATACATTATTTTTACATTATTTAAATTGTATATAATTATTATTAATAATTTTTATTGTTCCCTTAAATCATTTATATTGTTATTTACATTGTAAATAATTTTTATTTATCATTCAGAAATTCAAAATGATTAGAATTCTTGTTTTGTCGTTTATTTAATTCGGGATCGGTTTTTCTGATGAGAAACCAACAATAGTCGCCCATCATTCCTTCGTCCCAAAATCCTTGGTACCGATTCTCAATTGCTTTCATCTGTTGGTGGAATCTTTCCCCATGTTCGTCGCTCTCGTCACCGAGATTCTTCGGAAAAAAATTCAAATGGGAGTGCAGAAAGTGAATTCTCAGAGACATATTTACGCCCATTTTTTTATAGTTCTTGAGCAACTCGTTGACTATTTTCTCGTAAGATTCACTTTAATTGTTCCCGAGGAAGCTAGAAACAGTCGTCCTAAAAGAATCCCACGCCGCTGCCTCAACTGGTGACAATAGTTATGCGAATTGAAGATCGTTTAACACCTTTTTTATTTGCGGTCCAACGAAGACACCTTCTTTTACCTTGGCATCAGAAAGATTTGGAAAAATCGTTTTCAAATATGTGAATGCTTCGCTTTCTTTGTCTAACGCCTTGACAAAGTTTTTCATAAGTCCAAGTTTGATTTGCAGCGGTGGGAGAATTATGTTTTCCTTTTTGACGAGTGGAATGGAACGTTTTTGACGTTGCTCTCTCCAATTTTCGACTCAATTCTTTCTGGCCAGTCCTTTTTGTAATAGTGGTGTTCACGTGCTCGACTATCCCACTTGCAGAGAAAACAGCAGTACTTTGTAATGCCACTCTGCAAACCACAAAGCATACCAACGACTTTGAGATCATTTTTTTTTATGGCAATAAAATAAGTTCAAATGCATAAATTGATAATCACACAATTTGGGGTGATTTCGTTCCATTGAACACAACTTTTTCATTTCTCAATAGATTTTCTTCAACAATAGCTTATTTTTTTTGAAAAAATAAAGGCTTTTAGTTAAAAATATCAAAAGAAACAAAATATTTTGATTTCTTAACGAAATTTGCAACTATTTTGTCTTTTTTTGGAAATTTTTGTGAAAAATAAAAAAAATCCCCGAAATTTGAATTTATTCCGCCAAAACTAACAGCTCGACCAAAAAATGATGTTTGCATTGTTTGTAAGAAATTTTATTAGCTTTTATTTGATATATCATTTGTTTGATTACTGTTGTTGGTTCTGGAGATATAAGCAATTAAGTGGAACCAACTTTTTTTTTCGTTGAAAACCCTACAGTGGGCAATATCTCGAAAACGGAGTGACAGAAAAAAAAAAAAATTTTTTTTTCGGAATAAGCGAGTGATTTTACATGAGAAAAGGATAGTGGCATTCAAAGTACAAACAACTTTTCGTTATTTGTAAACCAGTGTTATCTCTAGCAGTAGATGCATCAAATGTCGCCATTGGAGCTGTTCTACAACAATCCTTAAAAGATAGTTGGGAACCTCTAGCATATTTTTCTCAAAAACTTAGTCAAACAGAAATAAAATATTCTACTTTCGACGGAGAACTTTTAGGAATTTATCGTGCTATTAAACATTTTAGACGCTTCTTAGAAGGAAGACAATTTATTATTTATACAGACCACAAACCTTTAACATTTATCATAAATTCAAAAACAGACAGATCACCCAGACAAACACGACACTTAGAATACATAGCTCAATTTACAAATAATATACAATACATTTCCGGAAAACAAAATATAGTCGCAGACACTCTTTCGCGCATTCCAGAAATTGATGCAATATCTACACAAGAAATAAATTTTCAAACACTTCACAAAGAACAACAATCTGACAAAACACTAAAATCTCTCATAGAATCTCCAAATTCTAAATGCAATCTATAAAATTCTAATTCCTATATTAAATATTAAAATTTGGTGCGACATTTCTAGTAATACTTCTCGACCGTTTGTTCCAATTTCCATGCGAAGAAGCATATTTGACAAAATACATTCATTATCTCATCCTGGCGCACGAGCTACGAGACGATTGATACAATCAAAATATTTTTGGCCTAACATGCGAAAAGAAATAAATGATTGGTCATCCAGTTGTATCAATTGTCAAAAATCTAACATCAATATATACACGAAAACACCTATCCAAAAAATTGAAATTCCACCAGGTAGGTTTGAGCACATCCATATGGATCTGGTGGGACCACTTCCCATTTCAAATGATTTTCGATATATCGTCGTCGGGGGATTCATGTGCTCTATGTGCAAAAAACAGATTTTGAGTAAATTGAAGTTAAAGTTTGAAGCCATTTTTTCCTAAAACTGCTAACTTTCCAAAACTGTTAACGATTGTCGATAGACATACACGTTGGCCAGAAGTATACCCTCTTAAAAATACTTTGGCAGAGACTGTAGCTAACACTTTCGTAAAAAATTATGTTCCACGTTTTGGTGTTCCACTCGAAATTACTATGGACCAAGGCACGCAATTCACATCAAAGTTATTTGGAGAATTAACAAATTTACTGGGTGCACATAAAATTCACACCTCACAATACCGCAATCAAATGGAATGGTAGAACGAATGGAATGGTTTCAATCACAACTTTAGACGTCAATTATATCTTCAGACGATTCAGTTCATTGGTCAGAACTCTTGCCTTGGATTCTTCTTGGTCTACGAACCGCAATCAAGGAAGATTTAAATTGTTCTTCCGCAGAATTGGTTTACAGTCAAACCTTAAAGTTACCAGGAGAATTGGTTGTTCAAAGTAATGATACGATAAACACGGATCTTACTCTTCAAAAGTTAAGAGAACATTTTTCACATGTTCGTTCGAAAATTGTTCATCATAATAAAGATTATAGTTACGTTCCAAAATCGCTTAGTACTTGTGAATATGTTTTTGTAAAAATCAATCGTTCATCTGGACTTCAACAACCATTTGATGGACCTTTTAAAGTTATTTCTAGACATGATAAAACATTTCAAATTAAATATGGTAACATAATAAAATCTATTTCAATTGATCATCTAAAACCAGCATACACTAATGACAACTCACAAATACACAACACAACAGATTTAAATAAACCCACTCAAAATAAAGTGACTTTTAACATTATATAAATGTTCAATTGGAGGGGGAGTATTTGTAGTAAACAAACTAACATGCAACTTTTAATTAAATACTTTAATTTTGTTTTACTTTGTTTTTAAAAAATATTTTATGTATTCAAATTTTTAAGACTCAAAAAAAAAAAAAATAATTTAATTCACTTCAAATTTTTTCTTCTTCATGATTGTACATGATTGATTATAATTGTATGAAATATTAATAAATAAAAATTTATAAAAATAAAATAAACTCAATTGTAACAAAAATTAAACAGTAAATACAAAGAAATTGTGCACACACAAAATTATTGTGCACCAAAACACATGGGTTCTTGGCATTTTGTAAAGTAGGCACTATTTAAAAACTTAAAAATTGTGTTGTAAGTAAGCCTGCAAGCTGCGGTATGCCGAGTTCACTCTTCCATCTGAAAAAAGTTTTTTCAAAAGCAAACTTTAACTATGCAGTAAATAATGCCTTGTAAAGATTCTTGAGAACATGACTATTCGCTATGCGGAGGCGGCATAAAACATGTAGGTTTTTTGTTATTTATTAATTTTAAGCTTAATTTCACTCACAATTCAATTAAGTCAAAAAAAGTTCAAAATTTCTGACCGAAGTCCTTTGAAGGGCCAAAGTGGCGAATTTTTTTTTATTGAATTTTTTTGCTCATTAGAAATTATTAAGCTCTTTTTTATTAAAATAATTTATTTAGGTATTTTAAATTAATAATCCTCCCTATTATTATAGAGCCGTCATGGCGTGGTTACAAGCCGAAAATGCGTTCTTGGGACCAGAATCCACTTATTCGCGTTATCTCAAACAATCGATATCATATTTTCCTTCACCTATGCATCAATATAAACCCATCGACCATGAGTTCAAACAATCGTACGGTGGAATCGATTACATTACCGCAGGAGCTCATTTGGGACGGAAAATCAGAACCGTCATCAAGTGCTCTTTTTTCTGTTTTTGAGCCTTCCCGGAATTGGCTCCTTTTCGGTAACAACTTTGCAGACGGTAAGTCAAGCAGAATAAATGCAGACGAATCAGTACTTGTAATTACCTAAAAATATTTTAAATATTTTTTTAAGAATTTTCTATAAACACTGATGAACTTTTTGAAATAAAACCTGACTTTGATATTTTACATGGAATCGTAGATGCCGATGATCACATTGCATTAAGCAGTTTTAAAGAAGGTTAGTCAAAGAAATCAATTTTATTAATTCCTATAAAAAAATGCAGTACTCTTATGATGAAGTTCTTTAAAACAGTTAAAATGTTGGTACACAACATTTTTATTTTCAATTACCACAATACATTATAGTGATATGAGCGTTTATACATTAAACTACATTTTCAAAACTAGCAGAAACGTGCTACTTTTTTAAACGTTTAACCCAGTTTTTGCGCCTCTAACGTTTATTTTTATTTTAAAAGCGCACATTTTAAAAAAAGCTTAAAGCCATAGCTGCCATAGCTACTTATTGACATTCAAACTAGCTTAAAATTTGTAATTGTAAGCTATGTTATCTAATAATAATAATAATAATAATAATAAAAGCTTCTAAAACGTTCGTTTGATTTTCTACAATAAACATTTTAAAATGAGCTGCTAAAACGTTCGTTTGATTTTCTAAAATTAACATTTTAAAATTAGCTTTTAAGACATTCGTTTGATATTTTAAAATGACCATTTTAAACAGAGATTTAAATTGCCTCGATTGCCCACACGTAGCAAATGAAACTTAATCACTTTTTACGAAGTTCGAGCTTAGCCGTGCTTGCTAGCGATCAAGTTTAATACTCAACCTTCCCGGGTTCAATCCCTGACGAAACCACCAACATTTTTTGTATTTAACACATTTATTTTTTATATATTTTGATAATTGTTTTTATGATTTTCAGCGCGAACTTATTGCGAAGGTTTTTTTAGACAAATGAGTTAATGAAATAGTTCGAATTTAAATTATTTAATTAATATTTTTGATACATACAGAGCCAGGATGAGAACCTACGTCCTCTGCATGCCAGTTTATCACACTTCCACTGAGCTATTGATAACGATATGTTGACTGTAGCACAACATATTTAAAACTGCTCATGTTAGATAGTGTCAGAAAATCTTGACAAAACATGATTTTTTTATAAAATTCTTGTTTTCAGTTAATTAAATATGTTAAAACGTTTATTGCTGTTTCTAAAACGTTTCATTTTACTTTTGTATTTTAAAACGTGCGTTTTTATTTTTGTATGGTGCAGAATGTATTTGAAAATATTCATTTTAGCCAACTTTATCATTGTTAAACGATCATTGTTGTTTCTTAAACGTTTCGTTTTACTTTTGTTTATTAAAATATGCGTTATCATTTCTGTATGGCGTAGAATGTTTTTGAAAATATTAATTTTACCTTGGTATATCATAGTAAAACGTTCGTTTTCATTTTTAAAATGTTTCATTTTACTCTTGTATGTTAAAGCATACGTTTTCATTTTTGCATGTCGTAGAATGTTTTTAAAATAAACATTTTTCTTACCGTTTTTAAAATGTGCGTTTTACTTTTTTTTTGTTTTCTCAGTGTATGCAAATATAAACAGTCAACAGATTGTATTCATGTATTAGTCCTTTATTTTCTAACTACTTATTTTCCTTCATAAATAAAATTGGGACATCTTGTTTTTTATTTTGTATTGATAAATTGCAAAAAAATAGCGAAAAACATTCGCCGCAAGATTTTTGATGTCGTTTCATGTCGTTCGGTTTTTTCATTGACTAATATATATGTATACATTGTATATATACTTTACTATACAAGCATGTTTATACTATACTATACAAGCATGTAAGAAGAAAACTATTTCAGCGAATATCAACAACAAAACTCATAAAAATATTATTTTCAATTAACTTTTGAACTAAATGGAATTTGAAAATTCTTTCCGGGACAACCTTAGTTAGGAAGCGTAGAACAGTTCAGAAAAATAAATTTTGAGATTGGTCAATCCATTCGAGAGTTTTTTGTCTCTAAACATCTTCAAACAACTTGTTCGATGGGAGCTTCGCTCGCTCGAATAAAATATAAAATATAGTTAATAATAGCAATTTTAGAATTTATTATCAAACAAATTATTTATTTAAATAACTTACTAGTTTCATGCTGCATTTCTGATATGTATTTGTGGAAGTGATGGAAACCACATTAAGATAATAATATTTGGAAGAAGGCTTGTTGTTGTATCGAAGTATTGAGCTCTTGAATTCTGGAATTACATTAATATTTAATTGGATTGAATGTTTGAATTGCAAGGGCTCATCTTCTGCATTCATGGTGTTTACTTTCAGTGCCACTGCAATCGGCCGCTCTACAACCAACAAAGGCACTGCACCAGGTTTCAACCTTCTGCAATTTTGATGATATTGGAAATCAGTGTCCGAGAAATGGTTTTAGCAAACAAATGTATTTGGATTAAACAGAAATCCACAGGTATCCATCCAACGCTGTCGCTTGGCTTCACACCCAGATAGAATTGTATATCTCTTTTATAGAACCGTTTCTCACAAATAAGGCAATATATTGTTTCATACCGATTTGACATGGTTATTAATTAATAAAAATACGCAATTCAACTTATTAATTCACTTATCGCACATTGTTTAATCTGTTATTTGTTTGTTTTCGATTTCACTTCTTATTGCTTATTTGCATGAACAGCTGACTTTTTGACAGTAGCCACTCGGCTCTTGTGAGAAAAAAGGCAGTTGTCAATTTCCAACCAAAAAGCCTTTAAGCGTTTAGTCCTCCAATATTTCTCTTAACTTTACTCTAATTTCGTCTTCTAATCTTCTTCCTCTTTTTATAAATTGTTAATTTTATTAGATTAATTTATTGTTTGATTTATTTTTGATTTTAAAATTTAAATATTCTTATGGATAAGTTGCAATAAATGTCTAGTTGTTTCATTCTTTAAAGCTATTATTTTCTCAGACTCACTGTATACTATTTTTTAAATTTTAAATGTTTTAATTCATTACTTACTTGTTGTTATTTTATTTGTTGACAATCTATTTGTTAAATTTTTCTAATTAAATTTTATCATGTTATTATTGTATTTATTAATCTAATTGTTAAACTTGTTACCTAATTTCTTTTCCTTCGGCATGCAAAAGAAACCAATTCTTATATGCCAATTAACTAAATAAATTGCAATTGAAAATACTTATGCTTCATTGTCTGTTTCTCATTCAGTCCATATGAATGAAACATACGAAAATCTTAACATAATTTTACAGGAAATAAACTATATAACGATTAGATGTTATGTGTAGATTTAAAAGTTGTTTCTATGCTCCTTGGCCAATAAAAGGTTTATATGGTAAAAAGTTTATATGTGAGTGGGACAGCAGAGCATGGAATCAACATTGGTCCAAAAAAACAATGGCTCGTAAGAAAAATTTTGACAACTGGCGAGAAGAACATTTTACATAAAACTTTAGTAGACCCAAAACAGATTACTCTACCATCACTATGCATAAAGTTGGGCTTAATGAAACAATTCGTAAAAGCTTTGCCTAAAGATGGTGATTGTTTAAGGCAGGGATGCCCAGCGCCTAACTCTTTCCACTCTTTCCACTCTTTACAACAACTTCGATGTTTTCATGATTGTTGTAATTCGACAAATTCAGTTTGAAGAAAAATCATTGCTTCTTATTGCTTTGTTGTTTTTTAAGAGCCATCAAATGACGCTTCTTGCATTTGGATGTTGTTGTTTTTGTACACGGAGAAAACTATTTTGCTTGAATCAAGCCATTACTTTGCTTAAACGCAAATCAGCAAAATTTTGTTCAATAGCGGTTTGATTTTAGAAAACGTTTTCTAAATTGAAATTACTTCTCATATAATTTGAAAAAAGCAAAATAAAGATAAATTTTAGCAATAATTTGCTTACTTATTATAAATTCAAATAGCAAATTTTGATTTGATTCAAGCCAAACTTTGCTAAGTTATTATAAGGTAATTGTGTTCAGGCAAAAGCAAAATTTGACTCAATGTAAGCAAAAATTTGCTCAGTTATTATAAATTGATATAGCAAATTTTGAATTGATTCAAGCAAAAAGTTGCTTGGTTATTGAAATATAAAACAAAATTCGAACTATAAATAGAAATACCGTGGCATGCAGGTTAAGAGTGTGGCTTAGCATGCTCGGAGCACGAGTTCGATTCCCAGTCGAAATGGCCAATTTGTTTTTTTTTTTTATTTTTTATAAATAGAAATAGCAAATTTTGGTTTGATTCGAGCAAACACTTGCTCAGTTATTATAAATCGAAACAGCAAATTTTGATTTAATTCAAGCGAAAATTTGCTAAGTTATTATAAATTTAAATAGCAAAATTTGCTTGATTTTTGCTGAAAATAAGCAATATTTTGAAGTGGCTGATTTTTCTTACCGTTTTTAAAATGTGCGTTTTACTTTTTTTTTGTTTTCTCAGTGTATGCAAATATAAACAGTCAACAGATTGTATTCATGTATTTGTCCTTTATTTTCTAACTACTTATTTTCCTTCATAAATAAAATTGGGACATCTTGTTTTTTATTTTGTATTGATAAATTGCAAAAAAATAGCGAAAAACATTCGCCGCAAGATTTTTGATGTCGTTTCATGTCGTTCGGTTTTTTCATTGACTAATATATATGTATACATTGTATATATACTTTACTATACAAGCATGTTTATACTATACTATACAAGCATGTAAGAAGAAAACTATTTCAGCGAATATCAACAACAAAACTCATAAAAATATTATTTTCAATTAACTTTTGAACTAAATGGAATTTGAAAATTCTTTCCGGGACAACCTTAGTTAGGAAGCGTAGAACAGTTCAGAAAAATAAATTTTGAGATTGGTCAATCCATTCGAGAGTTTTTTGTCTCTAAACATCTTCAAACAACTTGTTCGATGGGAGCTTCGCTCGCTCGAATAAAATATAAAATATAGTTAATAATAGCAATTTTAGAATTTATTATCAAACAAATTATTTATTTAAATAACTTACTAGTTTCATGCTGCATTTCTGATATGTATTTGTGGAAGTGATGGAAACCACATTAAGATAATAATATTTGGAAGAAGGCTTGTTGTTGTATCGAAGTATTGAGCTCTTGAATTCTGGAATTACATTAATATTTAATTGGATTGAATGTTTGAATTGCAAGGGCTCATCTTCTGCATTCATGGTGTTTACTTTCAGTGCCACTGCAATCGGCCGCTCTACAACCAACAAAGGCACTGCACCAGGTTTCAACCTTCTGCAATTTTGATGATATTGGAAATCAGTGTCCGAGAAATGGTTTTAGCAAACAAATGTATTTGGATTAAACAGAAATCCACAGGTATCCATCCAACGCTGTCGCTTGGCTTCACACCCAGATAGAATTGTATATCTCTTTTATAGAACCGTTTCTCACAAATAAGGCAATATATTGTTTCATACCGATTTGACATGGTTATTAATTAATAAAAATACGCAATTCAACTTATTAATTCACTTATCGCACATTGTTTAATCTGTTATTTGTTTGTTTTCGATTTCACTTCTTATTGCTTATTTGCATGAACAGCTGACTTTTTGACAGTAGCCACTCGGCTCTTGTGAGAAAAAAGGCAGTTGTCAATTTCCAACCAAAAAGCCTTTAAGCGTTTAGTCCTCCAATATTTCTCTTAACTTTACTCTAATTTCGTCTTCTAATCTTCTTCCTCTTTTTATAAATTGTTAATTTTATTAGATTAATTTATTGTTTGATTTATTTTTGATTTTAAAATTTAAATATTCTTATGGATAAGTTGCAATAAATGTCTAGTTGTTTCATTCTTTAAAGCTATTATTTTCTCAGACTCACTGTATACTATTTTTTAAATTTTAAATGTTTTAATTCATTACTTACTTGTTGTTATTTTATGTTGACAATCTATTTGTTAAATTTTTCTAATTAAATTTTATCATGTTATTATTGTATTTATTAATCTAATTGTTAAACTTGTTACCTAATTTCTTTTCCTTCGGCATGCAAAAGAAACCAATTCTTATATGCCAATTAACTAAATAAATTGCAATTGAAAATACTTATGCTTCATTGTCTGTTTCTCATTCAGTCCATATGAATGAAACATACGAAAATCTTAACATAATTTTACAGGAAATAAACTATATAACGATTAGATGTTATGTGTAGATTTAAAAGTTGTTTCTATGCTCCTTGGCCAATAAAAGGTTTATATGGTAAAAAGTTTATATGTGAGTGGGACAGCAGAGCATGGAATCAACATTGGTCCAAAAAAACAATGGCTCGTAAGAAAAATTTTGACAACTGGCGAGAAGAACATTTTACATAAAACTTTAGTAGACCCAAAACAGATTACTCTACCATCACTATGCATAAAGTTGGGCTTAATGAAACAATTCGTAAAAGCTTTGCCTAAAGATGGTGATTGTTTAAGGCAGGGATGCCCAGCGCCTAACTCTTTCCACTCTTTCCACTCTTTACAACAACTTCGATGTTTTCATGATTGTTGTAATTCGACAAATTCAGTTTGAAGAAAAATCATTGCTTCTTATTGCTTTGTTGTTTTTTAAGAGCCATCAAATGACGCTTCTTGCATTTGGATGTTGTTGTTTTTGTACACGGAGAAAACTATTTTGCTTGAATCAAGCCATTACTTTGCTTAAACGCAAATCAGCAAAATTTTGTTCAATAGCGGTTTGATTTTAGAAAACGTTTTCTAAATTGAAATTACTTCTCATATAATTTGAAAAAAGCAAAATAAAGATAAATTTTAGCAATAATTTGCTTACTTATTATAAATTCAAATAGCAAATTTTGATTTGATTCAAGCCAAACTTTGCTAAGTTATTATAAGGTAATTGTGTTCAGGCAAAAGCAAAATTTGACTCAATGTAAGCAAAAATTTGCTCAGTTATTATAAATTGATATAGCAAATTTTGAATTGATTCAAGCAAAAAGTTGCTTGGTTATTGAAATATAAAACAAAATTCGAACTATAAATAGAAATACCGTGGCATGCAGGTTAAGAGTGTGGCTTAGCATGCTCGGAGCACGAGTTCGATTCCCAGTCGAAATGGCCAATTTGTTTTTTTTTTTATTTTTTATAAATAGAAATAGCAACTCTTCAAATATTTTTTCTGGGCATCACTGGTTTAAGCCTAAAGATTTAAGTACAAAATTTTCTCATTTATCAAAAGCTAAAATGAAAGTCGTAGGGCATAAAATACATCAAGGAAAACAAAAATGTATATCATGGTTTTTGAGTTTTAACATTAAATAACAAATTGGCCATTTCAGCCCTTGAAAGGACTTTGACCGATCTTCTTATGATCAATTGTGTGTGTGTGTTATTAAATGTTTGCACACAATTGACCGAGAACTGGACCTACATGTTTTATGCCGACTCCGAACGGCTAAAGTTCATGATCACAAGAAGCTTTACATGGCATTATTTACTCTCTGAGGTTTGCCATTGTCTGCAGAGAGGTGGTGACCGATCAGAAAAATTTTTCATTGAAAAAACTTTTCGCCGCGACAAGGGATCGAACTCTGGCTCCGAGCATGCTAAGCCACACACTTAACCTGCATGCCACGGTCACCACAAACAGTAAAAAACATTAGAAAATGAATCAAAAAATCTGAAATTGCTCCTTTGCTTAAGGGGACGTGACGCCTTCAAAAAAGTTTCATTTAATGTTTTAAAATGCCTATAAGTTGAATTATAAAATAAGATAGCATTTTGAAAATTAAATATATATTTGTTAGTGAAAAAATTACACAAAATAATTTTTTTTACTTATTTATTTGCATATAGAGCTACTGGAATTATTTTAAAAAACATCAAAAAACCATGGCGGGTGTGATTACAACTCACTGGGACATTGGAAAAAAAAACAATAACGGGGTTTTTATCAGCATCGAAACCGCCGTGGAATGAACTAGAAAAAACAATTTTGGTTGAAAAATAACAAAATGGCGGCATATTTTCGAAAATTGCCTAATTTTTTTGCCAAATTCGGCCAAAAACTCAAAAATTAAAAGAATTAAATCAAAGTGATTCATATGAAAAGCAATCACACATCTTATAAAATGAGAAAAAAACCCCACATGTATATTTCTAATCGATTCTGTTTGATGCATAATACTAAGTTTTGCATGTTTTTTTCCTTCAGACTGCTTCTGACCACTTGAGGGGTTGTTGACAATACTTCGATTTGAGTTGTCTTTTCAACTTCTACCTCGGACCCACTATAACGACTTGAATGATTTGGATGCAAATTAATTCAAAAGTTACACAAAATAAGAAATCCTGAATTTGAGTAAGAGCGATCGAGTCCCTCGCCACCGAAATGATCACACGAATTTCCTTTAAAATTGGTATTTCTCGTTTTTTTTTATAATTATTTTTTTTAAACAAAAACTAGTCCAAACTTTGCAGGAATTAAGTTTTTAGTGAAGTCACGTGATTCAGTAAAAAAATAATTCCGATTGACTTCCGAAACTGGAGCAACAATTTACAATTCATAATTTTCCGTCGTATTTTCCCGAATCAGTTTCATAAAAATTTCTCTAAATTGTCAAATATTATCCCATTTTAAGAAATAAGGTCTTCTAAGAAAAAAATATGCTAGTTTGATTTTGCTTCTGTTCACCCGTTTATCAGTGATATATTAAAGTTATACCAGTGAGCATGAATTAGCAAATGCTGAGTTAAATCGAAATAATATCTTTTTTAAAACTTTTAAAACGAAAGTTTTCCCGACACTCATCCAAAAAGCCGTCATTCATTGAAATCGGATAATATTTGTGCAATTTTGAGGGATTTTCACATGAAACTGATTTTGAAAATCCATTGGAAAATTAGGAATAATTAAATAATTTTCACTCGTTTCGGAAGCCAATCAGATTTTTTTTTACTGAGTCACGTGGCTCCACTTGATTCCCGCAAAAAATTTGGGTTAGTAGATTAGTGTTAAACATGAAAGTATAAGAAGTCGATTTTATAGGAAATTTCATCGGTTATTTTGGTGGCGAGAGACTCAAACGATTTTTTCATATTTAGGCTCTAAGTTTTTCATCCCAAAGTGTGGAAATTTTGTGTTCGGAAATGAGCTCCATTAGTACTCATCAAAGGACGAATTTTAAGGCTTGCGCAAATTGGTTATTTTTACAACGAAGTGAATTTTTGGGGAAAAATTTTTATTGTAGGGAGAAAAATTGCATTTTGCTGTCCCTATTGGGACCCGACTAAAATTGAAAATATTATTGCTGAAGCCTTAAAACCTTCGTATAACTGCTTAAAACCTTCGTATGACCTTCTTTGAACAAGAAAAAAATCTGTAAAGGGCTGTACAAATTTCGATTTCAAAACATTTTGGCCAATTTTAAAGATTTTAAACAACGCTGACGCAAGTTCATTTTAAAACTACCGCACAAACACAATCAGAATCACAACCACGCAGAAGAAAGAAAGCGGAATAAAATGGAAGAGGTTGCGCTGTTTGATCAAAAAACATTAGGTGTGTTTCCGTACACAATGTCGAGTAAAAGTCGAGTAAAGTTCAAGCTGAGAGAGTAAAACGAAATTGGAAAAAATTGTCAAAAGTACGGAAACAACTTCTTGCTAGTTTCAAGCACAAAAACAGCTGATTGCCCATCAAACGTAAACAATGCAAATTAAGATTTGTCTATTCATTAGATTTTTTCATTTTAAAATGTATTTATTGTTATGAATTGAATCCTACTATTTGTAAATTTACTTTCAACCACACAACATAAACATAAAACACATTAAAAATGCAATTTGAAGTTTGCTTCTTCTTCTTCATGCTTGTTCTTATAATGCTGGAAGAAATTCTTCCAGCACACTTCGAGCTAGTTTCAATCTCGAGAGAGCGATTTTGTGCTTGTTCTTCTTCTCTCTTTTGAGCTAGAAAAAGTACGGAAACACGTTCTAGCAGCTTGCAAGTTACTACAATCGAGTACGGAAACACACCTATTATTTGCTTTGTTGTGCTTTTTGATCGTGATCAAAAAACCTTACCTTATGTAGCGAATGTTAGCGTTGCAGAACAACAGCGAAAAAGCATGTTGGCGCATGCTACAATTTTGTATTAAAGACGCCGGCAAACAGTGTTTCGTTGCTTTCAAGTTGGACAGAGAATATTATTTTGTTTAAAAAGTTAAAGTTGAAGTTAAAAAAAAGTATTTCAGATATTTTGGACAATTGCGCGTGGCAGCTGCCATACAAAAGCAAATTGGTTGCCATGATTTCCCAAAAAGTTATTACCAATCTTGTTGAAATTTGAAACCCTTCTTCAAGATACATTATCTAGTGCTTGAAATATTTATTTCGAATTCGAAACCCACCTAGCCCATTAACTTAACTAATCTTCTATTTGAGAATATTACTCCTAAGAGTTAAAACTTATTGCTGTGATATGAAAGCCTTTGTAAAATTGATTTAAAAAAAAAAATCCTGGTTGCGCCCTTGCTAAAGACATCAAAGACTAATTTTTATGGAATTTAACTTAATTTTGTTGACTTATTTTTATTCTTTTTCTAATCCAAATTAATTTTCTTCTGCGTTATTAGTAAGTCTGCAAACCACTGAAAGACTAAATGTTTCATGAACTCTAAAAACTAATGGTTTAACCATCATTTTTTAATTTATACAGCGATGTGTTTTAGGTGTTCAGAAACTGGGCCGTTTTTTTTGGGGGTCGATTTTGAGACTTTTGCCAGATCGACCGCCACAATTGTAATTTTTGAAGTCTTAAAATAAAAATTTCTTGTTAGCTATTAAATTAAGCTTTCAAACGAAACTAACAGCTCCGAAAAATAATGTTTCAAATCAAAGTTATGGTCTCTACGCTAAACGTGTTTAGCAGATGGGCATCCTCCCCTATGTATACCTTCTATACAACATAAAATAAAAAACACTGTATCACCCAGTCATATAAATTGCAATAAAAATCAATAATCAAATTACAACGCCACAAGCACTGTATCAATGGGCCGAAGGATAATTTTAAAATATAGCTTTTGACTTCTGCTCAAAAGAAAAGCACAAAGCAGAAAAGCAAGAGCTGTGTGAACGTTTTCAAAGAGCAATGACAATCATAGGAACTCGATCATATCATTCTTTTGTGCCTATAAACAATAATTCTCTACAATGTAAAGAAATCTCCGCTTCCGATTACCCAAAGATTCATAATGGTTTTAAAAAATAAATAATCAGTTAGCTTGATAACTTATAAAAACCAAACTATTTTTATTTCAATTTATATGACTGGGTTATACTGTGTTTTTTAATTTTAATGCTTTATAGAAGGTATACATACTATTTATTTATTATAGAAAAAAAAAAAAAAAACGTAAGGAATTGGTTTCATGCGCTTGCAGCTATTTGAAGATTGTGACCAAACGGGAAGAATCTCCATCGCTTTTTAAACGGATTTCGGTTTGTAATGGTTAATGAGAGGTGGTCAATATTTTTAAATTTTTAGAAAGAGGGCGAATATTGAGAAAAATCTTTTGGAAATAAACAAATTGAATTTAAATTATGAAAAAAAAAAATTAAGGCGTATTTTACAAAAGTACTCTTAAACTACCATAAATTATCTTTAATATGACATAAAAATTATCAAAATCAATGAAACTGTTAGGAAGTTATGATTTTTTAAAAAAAAGTCTTGTCCAAAAGTTTAACTGCCTATAACTTTTAAAAAAACAACATTTTCGAAAAAAAGTATGCAAATTTTTTCTAAAGCAAGTCTTCTGATTGAGTCAATTTCGTTAAAAAATAAGCAACTTTAATATTTTGTGCTGATTTTACGAATTCTGCATGTAGTAGAGGAGAGTCAGATGAAAATTTTAAGGTATAATATGTGCCAATAGCATCATTGATATGGCTGTTATGATCGCAAACAGGTAAAATAAAATTACTTTTTTTCGTTTTTTTATAAACATTAAGGTGCCTCGACTTGTATGAGAAAAAAAAAATTCCATTTGTACCCATTTTAAAATGAACCTTGATGTATTCTATGATCATTCCCAAAATATTTTGATTATACCAAAATCCGTCAGTGAGCTAAACCATTTTGCAAAAACCTCCATAAATCATGTTTTCCGTATATATACTGGCTAGTGTAAAAGATGTAAATAAATAAACTGTCTCAAATTATAGGCCTGAAAAAGTTCTTTCAATATGCATCAAAACAAAAAAGACAAAAGGACTTATTGTCCCAGATAAGAAAATGTTGTTTTAAACTTTTTTTTATTATTATCAAAAAAGTATGACTATTTGACAAATTTCCATAAGAAAATTAAAAAGAAATTATTATGGCTCCTTTATTACTCCTTTATTAACCCTCGAGAACTATCGTCTGGGTGAAATCCACCCATAAGGCTGAATTTCTTGGAGAAGTATATAATTTTTCATGAAAATCATCACTAAACTATAATGTAATCCTCAATTGAATGTTTATTGATGTTAAGAAGCATTATTTACGCGTTTAAACTAAGGTGATATTTGCATAAAGCCAGTTTATTAAGAGGCTTGGGTGGTTTACACCCACGATAGTAATGACGTTTCAATATTGTGGGTGTTTTTCACCCACGATAGTACAGGGTGAACGGGAATAACTGTCGCACCTAACATTCGTCATAATTAAAAAATGGAGGTCAAAGTTTAATAAAAAATAATTTTTATTTTTTCCTTATATTATTCTTCACAATTTCTCATCATTTAATTCAAACCGTTCGCCTTTCATTTTTTTTACCAACTTAAGACGTTTTCTAAAAGATGAGCACGCGGCACGTACCTCCTCATCCGGAATATCGTCCCATATCTTCCTTAGTTTTTTCTTGAATCCATCGACAGTCATATTTTTAACATTGCTTAATTTGCTAAGCATAATACCCAAATAGAAAAATCTAGAGGATTAAGGTCAGGGGAAGACGGAGGCCATTCCTCAGTAGATATAAAATCTGGCAAATGAGCACGACACCAGCTTTGCACGATTTTTGCCTTGTGGGCTGGAGCGGAATCTTGTTGAAAGCAAAACTCTTCGTTTCCGTAAATCTGCTTGGCAAACGGCAGCAAATGAGTTTTTAAAACCTCGTTCAGGTAGTATTGAGCATTGATTTTGACCCCTTTTTCTATGAAAAGAAGGGGTAATTTTCCTTTTTCAGAAACAGCACCCCAAACCATGACGGACGTTACGTTTTGAAACCTTTGAACGGATTTTTTTTCTTTAGGAATATCTTCCATGCTTGCCGCGTAGACTCTGTCATTTTGGGGGTTATGACTTGCCTGTAGAAGGAACAGTTTTTCATCTGAAAATATGATACTGCAATCAGCGTGTCTCCGAAGGATAACCTCACTTCTTTCCTTTCGCATAAGTCGCTGGCGTTCCGTAAGGCCGTGAATCCTCTTCTTTTTATACGCCTTGAGCTTAAGGTCTTCAGAAATGACCTTACGGATGGTGTCTTGGCTGACGTTTAGCTCCCGTGCGATTTTTCTTCCGGAAACTGAGCAATTTCTACGAATTCTTTCCCTCACCTTTTTAAACAGGGTCGGCGTCCTCACTGTCCGTTTTGCACCACCATTTGATTCTGGAAAAACGCTGCCAGTCCTCCTAAAACGAGCTACCGTTCGCTGCACAAATCGCCGGCTTATTTGCAAGTCTTTTAAGCAGTTGATAATTTTGCAAGTCGATTTTCCTTCCAAATGTAGATTTAAAATCAGTGATCGTGTTGCGTTCATCTTTTTTACGCGAAAACTACTAGACAATTTATTATATTTTTTTTTACATACGCTCACAATGAATTGGAAGATTGCTAGAAATGACAAAAAAAATGTTGGTGCCTACAGTTTTAAAATATACGGTACTTCGGTAGGTGCGACAGTTATTCCCGTTCACCCTGTAATCAGTAATGAAATATTGTATGTGATTGCTTATATAAAAGCAAAAGAAATCACTTATATTTGCAAAAGTTTTACCTACCCTCTCTGTAGGTACTGCTATGGATCAACTTTGCCAAATACGTACTAATCTATTATGATATGTTTAGTAGATGTAATGAGTAACTAAGTTTGTAAGTATTTAGCTCACTTTTGAAAAAAAATTTTACTTTTTGCCGAAAAAAATTATTAAATAACTTTTTCTTATATACATTTTTAGCTCAGTCAGTTAACCAAAGGCCAAATCAGTTAACCAAAGGCCCATGGCGTGAAAACTTAAAAAGTTACAACTGATTTTCCAGAATGCATTTTTTATTTTTTTATTTTTTTCTCTAATTGCTATGTTCCTAAGTAAACGATTATATAAAAAAAAACAAAATGAATTACATATAAAATTTTCTTGTTTTTCAGTAGTTGGGTATTCATTCTTAAAACTAAATTGATTATTTTCATAGTTTCATTTGACAGATGAGAAACGCAGATACTAACTGAGTATGGGTGGATTACAACCAACGATAGTACTGACGTTAGTGAAATAGACGATAGTGCTCGAGGGTTAAAAATAGTCAAAGACGTAAAAATGTAGCATTTTGCCAGTTTAACGGTTTTATAACAAAAGCTTTGCCAAAACCAAAAACTTTTGACCGACTTTTGTTGTTGTTATGGTTCATAGAATATTAAGGTGCATATACAATTTTGTTTTCGTAGGTAAAGCGGAAGATATAAATACTTAATTAAGAATAAAATATTTTTTTTTAAATGTTAAATATAATTATAAATCGTATATGTATCTCAAATGTATCACCGAACGACATGAAATTATGGTAGTGGTATACCGTGATGCATTTACTTAGATTTGGCGTTTCCACTTGGCACCAGTTGGCACCAGAAAAAAATATAATTAAATTTGAAAAAAGTACTATGAAAAAAAAAGTGTGATATGATTTTTAAATGTATGCATATTAATAGTAATTTTCAAGATGGTCTCTAGATCACTTACATTTAATTAATCAACGTCTGAATGGTCGTGATCAGAGCATGTTCTTAAGATCGGTTGTTCCACTCAGACCAATAAATACCGAAACTAGTAAAATACTTCGGGGAAAATCTGAGGCCTTCTTCTACTTCTTTCGCTATTCCCGTAAGAATGCAATGAATTAATGAAACGGATGAGATGATTCGATTAGAACATCAATATATTGAAAATCAAAAATCGAAATTAAAACCATTTAACGGGAAAAATTTTAATATAAAATTTGTACTTTTGATGACCATGGTTGATGGCAAGGTGATTTAAACGTATATTGTTTGAAGTTATTGGTTTAAATAATAATTGAATATTTCTCTGGAATTTTCTGATGAAATTTTCAGGCTTTGTTTTTGTTGATCAAATTAAGAAAATTCCAGAGTTTCAGAATTTTCCGATTTTCCGTTTTCCGCCTACAATGTGGTCGAAAAATCGACCAATGGCCCAATGTGTATAAAAAAATTTAAAAATTTTGAATAAATTATTTTAGCTTTAAATTGAGCATAATATGCCTTGAAAGTGTTCCTGTGAAGTTTGGTACCGTTAGAACATGGGGGCGTGGCACATTCCATGCAAGTATAATTTTCGATTTAGAATAGCTTTGGAACTACTTGTTTTGCAGCCACAGTTCGGTATTCAAGCTCAATTTACAATGTTTCAATGGTAATATTGTATAGGCGTTAGACAAGGGGCTTGGCACTTTTAAAACATTCAAACTTAAGATTTTCTAGATGGGCTATGGCCGTAAAATAAAAAGAGCTGTTGTTCTTTTTGCTTGAGTTTTATTTGTCGATATTTCGAGTTGAATTTCAACCCGTCTTCAGGACTAAGCACTAAAATAAACACAAGTTTTTCATTGCAAACACAATTTTAAGATTCAACATAAAAACATTTAACATATTTGAGAATTAAAAAACTTTTAACAATACTAACATTTAAACAGATTTAAATTGATAAATAATTTCAGCGCTGCAAGCCTGGCTTCGCGTCATCGTCTACTAATTTGGCTCTTCAGAGTTTGAGTTGATCCGTGAGTCCAGGGACATATGTTACTCCCTTGTAGAGCTTGGGTTCTGGTTTTTCTTTGTTTTTATTTTGTTGTCTTAGTAGGCGTTTTATAGTCTGTATTGGAAAGTCGTTTAAGCTGAGTGTGTCAATTATTCGAAGTCTATTGTCCTTGTGAAAAACTTTGTCACTGATGTTGAAAACCCGGTTTATAAAATTTTTGGCTGTACCGATAATAGTTTTCATAGGATGTTTGGAGTGGAAGTTAATGAGCCTGCCTGATGACATTGGTTTTTGATACCAGTCCATCTTCATCATATTGCCTTTCTTCACAACCATTGCGTCTAGATATGGCAAACGTCCGTCACTCTCTTCTTCTTTGGTGAACTTTATAAGACTATGGCAGGAATTCAGAATTTTGAATGTGTCTTCTATTTTATCAATTTGTACTATTGAAAAAATATCGTCCACATATTTCGTCATCATTCTGGGTTTATTTGAACATTTCGTCATAAAAATATCCAATACTTCCTCCATGACTATGTCCGCTATTATTGGAGAGATAGTAGAGCCCATTGGCATTCCTTTGAGTTGGTTGTAAAACGTGTCATTATACATAAAATAATTATTTTTTTCAACGCAGAATTTTAAAATGTTCATAAATAGTTGTTTTGGTATTTTTGTATGTTGTGATATCTTTTCCCACTTGCTTTCACTTTTTTTTATTGCGAAGTTCACTGGAATGCTTGGAAACAATGAAATCACGTCAAATGATACCATTATTTCGTTTGCACCAATGAAATTTTTGTTGATTTTATTTTTAAATTCTGTCGCGTCTTTAATGTTATACGTAGATTTTACGGTCAAGTTTTTCAAAATGTTAGCGATGTATTTGCATACTCCGTGAGCTGGTGAATTTACTGATGAGCTTTCGGAAAATATTTCCATATAAAAGTCACACATCAAAGAATTCGAAACGAATATTATATTTTTTATACAATTCAAATGTTTAACATCGAATAGCTTAGTACAAATATCGCACAACATTGAAACTCAGTAAAAAGTTACTTATCAGTTAAAGTTACTCAGTAAAAGATATGACCAATCTTCTAACAGAAAATTGACACGAGCATTAGAAAATGGTATCGCTAGTATAAAATAAATAAGTTGTTATTTACATTTATTTATTTATTGGACATACTTTTTATGACTTTGATATTCATATTATGATATTGTCCAAAACATTTTGTGTGCAAATGTAAATTGCATTTTTTGCATGTCAAGTATATCTAAATGGTATGCTTGTGGCATACAACCATCTCCGAGGCTAATTCTCGAGTTGATTTCAATGACGTGCTGAAATTTGTTAACTTGAGGCAAACCGGCCGGTATTTCCTATTCATCTATATCTGAGTCCACTTCTGGATTCGCCACTTATAAGTTTCTTTCGATCTAAACTGTAACTGTGATATTGACTTGTGTTTGTTTATTTAGCCACAAGACATTGCAATTTCCATGCATTCACTCTCGCATTGCTGATGGCGTTTACCCACAATGACCAACACCATTTTCTACTGCGAATGTCAATGCGATAATTTGCGACCCCATTGAAGTGTACATCGACTCCACCCATATTGATATTATAGTTATATTCGTTTGAGTTATGACGACGTACTTCTTTTTTGTACGATTATATCGGAGAGCAGACTTTTTTATTTATTTATTACAAGCTAAGCCTTTGAGGCTTTATAGCTTTTAAAAATTAGCCATATACAAACAATTAATAATAATAATATATAACAATTTAAAATATAATACAGTAACAGAAATAATAATATTTTAAAATTAACAATGATTTAACCAAGCCAAACATGGTTGTGTATGTAAAGCATCATGGTGTCGGCCTAGAACGGTGGGTGGTATCAAGACAAACAAGGTCTGTACGCCACACTGATAAGTATAACCATATACATAATACATATCGTTCACAGCAAGGTGGTATTTCGACAAACAAGGTCATATTTACCACACCAATTTCCTTAGAAACAAAGAAATGGTTGCGAACGCTGGCACTGAGACAACGAGGTCTCTTTGGCCTGTCGTATATTAATATGTCATACAAATCGTTCTCACTGATTGTAGGATAAATTCCAAGAGATACAACCAGCACAGCACAACCGAAAAAATGCGTTTACATTCACCAAGCATGATCGATTATGTTAATTTAGGAGGTCCAAAACAGGTTCAGGTCAGGTCCATTCAGATGTATGTGTTGTATTATGTGTATCCATAACCAGGTGAGAATTATGTATTGGAAGATCATGATCAGAATCACTGTCGGTACTGCAGATAATCTATAATTTTAAGTTTAATTGAGTACATGGATTCATTTAAAGATATAACATCTAAAACAGAATTAAAGTCTCCGCATGCGCTTCTTAGTGGTTAATTTTGCAAGTAATTTGTTCTAAAAAAGTTCATAAAAAGTAGCTCAAAAGATCTTCTAGGACGAAGTGGAATATTAAAGTAAATTTTAATGAATAAATATGGACTGTCTACATATCCATGTATAAGTTTGACAATCCAACTAACATTAAGCATAACTCTCCTATTTTTTAAAGTAGGAAGATTTAATAGCTGTAGCCGATATTCATAAGGTGGTAGATTAAAGTTTATATTGCAATAAAGATAGTTCAGGCAGAATAACAGAAATTTTTTCTGAACAGATTCAATGTAATCGATGTAACAACCGTATCGTGGGCACCATACAATTGAGGTGAATAAAGTTTTCGTAATAAAAGGATCATTAAACTCTTTTGCCCAACGTTTAATAAATCCTAGGGTACTTTTTGCTCTATTTATTATTTTATTTATATGAATGTGAAATCGTAGTTTAGGATCCATGGTAACTCCAAGATCATGGAAACTATCTAAGGATTCTAATGTGTAGTCACATATTTGGAAATTACACTGTAAGAATGGTTTTCGCGAGAAGGTCATGTGCTTACATTTTTTCATATTAAGATTCATTAGATTTATTCTGCACCAGCTATGAAGATTGTTGATGTCAATTTGCAAGAATAAACCATCATATTCATTCTTAAAAGAAAGAAATAGTTTAACATCGTCAGCATACATCAAGATGTTAGAATGCTTTATGACCGATGGCACATCATTTATATAAAGTAGAAACAAAAGTGGCCCAAGATGACTTCCTTGGGGTACTCCAGAGATAACAGGAAACTCATATGAATTCACGAGTTTAAATAGCACAGATTGTGTTCTATTACTTAGTTACGATTCGATCCATCTCACCATTTTTGTGGGAAATCCAATCAAAGATAATTTTAGAATTAAGAGCTTGTGATTTACAACATCAAAAGCTTTGCTAAAGTCCGTATAGATAACATCAGTCTGTAAACCTTTTCCGAAATTTTCTATTGTGTTAGATGTAAATTCAAGGAGATTAGTGACCGTAGATTTTCCTGAGAGGAATCCATGTTGACATGGGGACATCAACGACTTAACACTATGTGATAATTGTCAAGTAATTATTGCCTCAAAAAGTTTGGGCAAAGCACTTAATTTCGCAATTCCACGATAGTTATCAATTAATGATATATTACCAGATTTATGCAATGGGATAATGAATGAGGACTTCCAGATAGTTGGAAATAGCAAGCCTTTAGAGAATAGGTAAAAAGCAAAGTGATTGGAGTTACTAATTCTTCACAGCAATATTTCAGAATGCAAGATGGAATGTTGTCGGGACCACTTTTATACGAAGTTTTAAGATCTTTTAGATAACATAAAACTGTATTGTTGTCAACTATTGGGAGGCAAATATCCCCAGAATAAACATTAAAAGGATAGCTACCATTATCAAAAGATGGCGATGAGTAAGTTGACTTGAAGAAGTCAGCAAAAAGGTTACAAATGCTATAATCATTATCAGATTCCACATTTTTATATTTCATAAAAGCAGGATAAGAATCAATCTTACGTTTTGTGTTAACAAAACTCCAGAATGATTTAGCATCAGACTTAATGTTTAATTTTACTTTTGTTAGGTATATGTTATAGGATTGCTTGCACTATAGCTGGTAACTATATTTAGTCGAAGTATAACGGCCGAAATCAATCAAACTATGCGTTCTTTGATATTTTTTATAATATTTAGATTTTAAGTTTCTCAATTATCTTAATTCATACCACACAGGGCCTGAAATTATAGAAGCTTTTCTTTGCGGAATAGATCTAGTGAAGCAGTCAATGAGCGTTGTATTAAACGCACAGACCGCAGCATCCATTCTGATATCACTGCAATCCAAGAAATGCGATGGAAGGGACAGGGTTGCTTACGGCAAGCATCCTGTGATATCTACTACAGCGGCCATGCGGAGAAGCACGAGTTTGGATGCGGATTTGTAGTTGGCAAGAGAATACGGCATCAGGTCCTGCGATTCACTCCTGTGAACGAACGACTTGCCATAATCCGCTTCAAGGCAAAATTTTTTAACATAAGCCTAATATGTGCGCACGCTCCGACAGAAGAAAAAGATGACGAGACCAAAGAAAGTTTTTACGAGCGCCTTGAAGACGCATACGAGCGCTGCCCCCGTCATGACATAAAAATCGTGCTTGGTGACTTCAACGCCAAGGTGGGTAAGGAAAACATATTTGGTCCAACAGTCGGAAAGTTCAGCCTCCACGACAACACATCCGATAACGGAATGAGGTTGATTGACTTCGCCGCAGCACGAAACATGGTCGTTAGTAGCACTAGATTCAAGCATCTCAATATTCATAAGGCCACTTGGCTGTCCCCTGATCAAAAAACATGCAACCAAATTGATCACGTTTTGATTGACGGAAGGCACTCTTCCAGTGTACTAGACGTACGCACGATCCGTGGTGCTAACATAGACTCGGATCATTATCTTGTCGCAGCCAAGATCCGCACACGTCTGTGCGCAGCTAAGAATGCTCGCAATCCTACACAAAGAAAGCTAGACGTCGATAAGCTGCAGTCAAAACGGACGGCCGAAGCCTTCGCTAATCGACTCTCACTCCTGCTTCAAGAAAGCACTCCTCCGATCGACGATATATGCGGACAGTGGACGCACATATCCCACTCTATGCGTACGGCTGCCGAAGAGGTGATAGGCTACCACCGCCCTCGCCGAAACCAGTGGCACGACCAGGAGTGTCGCGACGCCACTGCAGAGAAGGACATCGCCTACAAAGCCACCCTGCAGTCGGTTGTAACGCGTGCTGTTATGGAGCGATACCGAGAGAAGAGGAGGGAAGAGAGACGCATTTTCAGGCGAAAAAAACGAGAGGCGGAAATGCGTGAGTGCGAGAAAATTGAGATGCATGGCGACAGGAATGAGACTCGAAAATTTTTCGAAAAAATAAGACGCCTGGCCGATGGTTTTAAGACCGGAGCCTCTTCCTGCAAGGATGAGAATGGGAATCTAGTGACAGATATCCAGAGTACACTGATGCTATGGAGGGAACACTTCTCTAGTCTTTTAAATGGCGACGCTGACAACAATCCCGCCAGTGGAGATGATATCCCGGAAACACCAATCATGGATGACAGCGTTGAAGTTCCGCTGCCCGACTATAACGAGGTCTTAACAGCTATAGCTCGGCTTAAAAACAACAAAGCCGCAGGAGCCGATGGTCTACCGGCTGAGCTGTTTAAGACCGGTGGCGAAGCTCTGTTTAAATGCATTCACAGACTTCTATGCAGAATATGGTCGGAAGAATGCATTCCAGATGATTGGAACCTCAGTGTGCTCTGCCCAATCCACAAGAAAGGCGATCCCACCATTTGCGCCAACTACCGTGGGATTAGCCTTCTAAATATCGCATATAAGGTCCTGTCGAGCGTATTGTGTGAAAGACTGAAGCCCATCGTCAACCAACTGATTGGACCTTATCAGTGTGGCTTCAGACCTGGAAAGTCCACCATTGACCAGATCTTCACGCTCCGACAAATCTTGGAAAAGACCCTCGAAAAACAAATCGACACGCACCATCTCTTTGTCGATTTCAAAGCCGCCTTCGACAGTCCAATAAGGAGTCACCTATATGCCATCATGTCTGAATTTGGTATTCCTGCGAAGCTAATACGTCTTTGCAGGATGACACTGAACAACACCAGCAGTGCAGTGAAAATCGGGAAGGACCTCTCCCTTCCGTTCGATACCAAGCGAGGTTTCAGACAAGGTGATTCCTTATCGTGCGACTTCTTTAATATAGTAATGGAGAAGATCATCCGAGCTGCTGACCTGAGACGCAGCGGCACAATTTTCTATAAGAGCGTTATGCTGCTGGCGTATGCTGATGATATTGACATCATTGGCCAAAATACGCGCGAAGTCAGTGCAGCATTCTCCAGGCTAGAAAAAGAGTCGAGTCGAATGGGTCTTGCAGTGAACGCAGATAAAACGAAGTATCTCGTGTCAACAAACAAACAGTCCCAGCGTCTTGGAAACCACGTCACTGTTGACAACACCTCCTTTGAGGTAGTGAAGGACTTTGTTTACCTGGGATCCAGTATTAACTCCTCCAACGATATCAGTATTGAGATTAAACGAAGGATAACTCTTGCCAACAGGTGTTACTTTGGGCTCAGTAGGCAATTGAGAAGCAGAGCTCTCTCTCGACGAACAAAACTGACGCTCTATAAGTCAATAATCATGCCCGTCCTACTATACGCATCACAAACCTGGACGTTGAGCAGCTCTGATGAAAGGACTTTGGGAGCGTTCGAGAGAAAAATCCTTCGCAAGATCTATGGTCCAATCTGCGTCAATGGCGAGTACCGAATACGATGGAACCACGAGTTGTATGAGCTATATGCCGACATCGATATAGTCAAGCGTATTAAAATAGAGCGGCTTCGCTGGCTAGGTCATGTCGAGAGAATGAACGACGAAGCTCCAGCGAAAAAAATATTGGATTCGGTACCCAGCGGTGGCCAACGCAGACGAGGAAGACCGCATCTCCGTTGGAAAGACCAGGCATTGGATAACCTGACGACGCTTGGAATTTCCAACTGGCGCCAGCAAGCGCACGACAAAAGAGGCTGGCGCAAATTCTTAGACCAGGCCAAAACCGACCAACGGTTGTAAGCGCCATCTAAGTAAGTAAGTAGTAAGTATAGATGACCAATTTATACTGGACAAACTATTTTTTAACATAACATAGTTAGTTTTTTTAAAGTTAAATTCCATGAATGGTTGACTAGCACGATTCTGTATAGATGGTTTAGGAAAATTAAGACTAATTTCAATGGTTGGGTGGTGAGAATCTTCAGGAGTGACTAGAGGATCGGACCTTGACACTGAAGCAATGTTGCTTTCATCAAAAAATACCAGATCAAGCAAGCGGTTATTCTTATTTAAATGATAGTTTAGTTGGAAAAGACTTTGACTTAAAAGCTCATTTAAAAAGTAATTATCAGATGAACTTTCAGACGATGGTAAATATATTGAAGGGTTTTCAGAACAAAAGTTCCAAGAAACATTGGGTAAGTTAAAGTCACCAGTTATTAAGATATGATCATTAGGATGTAGCAATAGGAAAACTTTACTAATAGAAACCAAATGTTTACTATACACTTCTAAGTTAGAAAAGGGAGGTATATATGAGCATTAGACAGTACCACCTACTATGCAAAAAAAAAAAAGTGCGCCGTAAACCAGCGAATATGACGCATTTGTGCAAGACAATTACGAAAAAAATTTTTTTTTTTATTTGACCGAACGTAGGGGTCGCGCATTGACATATTTCTTCATATCTCTGGTGTTTACAGTCGGATTTTAAAGTTTGGTACAACAATGTTTTTTTCTCAAGAAGATCAATATGACCTCTTTAGAAGTCATTGACCTCAGGTGTACCGTTCTAGTACTTACCCTCCAGATCTCAGTTCCTACCATCCTTATGTACCATCCTTATATATATATATAGAGCTATATTTTTTGATACAAGGATGGTACATTAGGATGGTAGGAACTGAGATCTGGAGGATAAGTACTAGAACGGTAGTTCTTAGGAACGGTCTCAGTTCCTACCATCCTAATGTACCATCCTTATATATATATATATAGAGCTTTATTTTTTGATACAAGGATGGTACATTAGGATGGTAGGAACTGAGATCTGGAGGATAAGTACTAGAACGGTACACCTGAGGTCAAAGACTTCTAAAGAGGTCATATTGATCTTCTTGAGACAAAAACATTGTTGTACCAAACTTTAAAATCCGACTGTAAACACCAGAGATATAAAGAAATATGTCAATGCGCGACCCCTACGTTCGGTCAAAAAAAAAATTTTTTTTCGTAATTGTCTTGCACAAATGCGTGATATTCGTTGGTTTACGGCGCACTTTTTTTTTGAGGTACGGTCTAATGAGCATGTATTATAAAGACTCAAAGAACCGTACTTTGCATGCACACAACAGAATTCAATGTCTGCTGCTTCAAGGATAACTATTTCTTGAGAGAAATGTGTGGATTTAACCGCAATCAGTACACCCCCACCATTAGAGCAATTACGAGGAATAGAATTTATTGGCACAATGGAATTGTAGTTACTAGCAATTGTTTCTTGGGTGGTGTTGTAACAACGCACGAAGTTGAGTTCATTCCTCTTGTCATAAATGTTATCCATTTCCCCACGTTTTGCTGGGTTTGTCAACGCAGCGCCTTATATCCGATTTGAACGTTGCCGATTGCAACCGAACGTTTGTACCGGTTGCATAAAATTTTCTTTCATTTAGCAAACAGAGCAATTGGTAAGAAGTAAAAAAGTTGTCGAAGAAAACAGTTTTTCTTTCCGGATGGTCAACGTTGTGAAGAAGTCTCAAAACAACATATGCGCCAAGTCCAATGCCCAAACTTTAACTATGCCATTCTACGGTCCATCGCTTGAGCACTAGTATTAGAATCTAAATGGATTGGTTTTTCTATAAACATTTAAAAGAAGGTGGCAACGCCAACTTCAACAAAACGAATAACGACGAGAACAGCAGTCAGTCGGTTGAAACACGTTTGACGATAAGCTGCGAATTTAATTAACTCTTCGAATATGTATTGTTTCAATTAAACTAACAAACAGCAATTTCATAATGATATTACATTTATAACTTATAATAATATTAACATTAAATAAAATTTTAAGTAAAAACACTTTATTAAATAATATTAGATTAAACCATCTTTTAACTCAGACGTGGGATACAATCCATCCAAACGTACTTGTGCTCGCGCCGGTAAAAAAATATATATATAAAAGAAAAGAAAATGTTTTAAACGAGTGCAAATGTGAAAAATTGTTTCAAATACGGCCAGAAATGGAAAATATTAGTTGCAAAAACGTGAAGTTCTAGTGAGAAAAAAACGTTGTTCTCGGAATTTCAAAAGTGAATGAAGCGTAGTGGGGAAATTAACGAAAACAAAGCCTGGTGCCACAAATACCCTGTGGTATAAGTTAATTTGAACGAAACAAAAGAAAAGCAGCAAGTGAAGTGTAACGGATAACGAAGTGAAACTTAAAGCTAAAGAAAACGCAACAAAGTTAGTACAAAGACAAAATACGCGAATAAAAGATATAACGGCAGAAGTGCTTCCTTCAGTACAAGATCAAATAAAAGAATTGAAGAACATGATGGCTCAGCTTGTATGCGCTATTTCAGAAAAATTTAGAACCACCTCGTGTTAGCACTCCGGCCACAGCTACCCATCATGAACTTTCAAACGTTTCGGTGACGCGTAATAAGTACTCAGTTAAAGAAATTTCAGAGACGATTCCTGAATTTGACCCGACGAATGAACTTTCACTGATGGCGGAACAGTTTGTAGAGCACGTAAATAGTGCAATAAGTGCGTATGAGTGGGACGAGAACTGTACACTTTTAGCTGTGTATAGTTGAATGAAAGATGTTGCGCGCTTATGGTTAGATGGGTCTCAGAGCTTATTGTCCAATTGGAGAGACTTTGCGGTTGCTTTAGTGGCCGAATTTGGCGTAAATCTTGATGAAGCGGACATTAATTTTAAAATGGCTTACGCCACGCGTAAGCAAGGGGAAAAGTGGTAGACAACTGTTTCCGTATGGGTGCTTTGGGAAAACGCTATGGTTTAAGTGAGGCGGCGGTAATAAAGTATACGCGAGAAGGGCTCAAATACCGGAAACTGCAGGCAGCGATTACAGTTTTAAAATTCACTACAATGAAAAATATGCGCGAAACTCTCGATGAATACTTAAAAAACTTGCCAACTGCGGTACGTAATGTGAATTATGAAAAAAATTCGAAAACAAACGAAATAAAATACTCTCAAAGTGCAACCAAAGTGGAAAAAACATAGTGAGCTATAATTGATCCGAAAAAGGGCACATTTCGACCAACTGTCTTAAGCCTCAGCGGCGTCGTCGGTGTGTAGATTGCCAAAAAGTTCATCCGAGAGGTGAACCCGAAAACTGTGGAAAAAGTGCATCTGTAAAAAAAATTAATTGCGCGAAAAAGAAAGATTTATTTGAAAAAATTGTGCGTGTAAACGGTCAAGAGCTTGTTGCATATATAGACACCGGGAGTGATTGTCATATGATACGTCGGTCAATAAGAGACAGAATAGATTGTCAAGCCGAAAAGTATATAATGCAAATTAAAGGAATCTGCGGCGGCACACGAATCACAAACGAGAAAATCAATGTGAACCTGCAAGTTGATGAGGTGATGCTGAAAATTGATGTTTTGGTAGTCGAAGATGATTTATTATCAGCTGAAATCCTACTTGGTCATGAACTCTTTCCAAGCAAAGACGTAAGCGTAACAATTGTCAATGGTGAAGTAACTTTTTCTTCTAATATTAAATATATAAATGTAAATAAAGTAAGCAACGATAAGCCAAAACGTCTAATAACTATTGACGATATCAATTGCGATGTGGATGACCAAAATGCACGTCTAAGTTTGCTACAGCTAATTAATGACAAGCGTGATGTTTTCGCAGACGGGTTAGGTGACATCGGAAAGACAGATTTGATCGAGATGAAAATCGACGTAAATTGTAAGGAACCGGTCGCTCAAAGACCGTACCGTGTACCTGAACCGATAAAAGCACTGGTGACCGAAAAGATTAACGAACTGTTGGCGAACGACATAATAACGGGTTCTGAATCTGATTAGGCGAGCCCCATTCTATTAGTAAAAAAAAAAATGCCCAAGATCGCTTCTGTGTAGATTATAGGCACTTGAATCGGCACCTTAACAAAGAAATCTATCCAATGCCAAATATTGAGGAACGGTTGCAAGAGGCGGCTCAGTATACATATTTTACGACTCCTGATCTAAACAGTGGCTATTACCAAATCCCAACAGAGCCAGGAAGCAGAAAATTTACAGCTTTCGTGACGACGACTGGACTCTATGAATTCAAACGAATGCCATTTGGGCTCAAGAATGCGCCAGCTGTTTTCCAGCGGTTAATGGCAAAAATACAAGAAAGAACAAAAGGACGATATGTTGCATTACATGGACGACATCTTAATAGGTAGTCAAACAATCACCGAGGGGATAAGTCCAGGGTCAATCAAAACAAAGGCCGTGCATAATTTTTAAAACACCAACATGTCTGACTGAAGTTCGTCAGTTTTTAGGCTTAACGGGCTATTTTCGGAAATTCGTCCCTGGTTACGCATTAATATCTGAACCGTTGAGAAAACTTTTGCGAAAAGACCAGCCTTTCAAATGGACACCAGAACAAGACGGTGCCATGGCTGAATTGAAGAATGTTCTCGTTAAAAAGCCAGTTATGACGTCA
This sequence comes from Tetanocera ferruginea, assembly GCA_958299015.1. Taxonomy (NCBI): domain Eukaryota; kingdom Metazoa; phylum Arthropoda; class Insecta; order Diptera; family Sciomyzidae; genus Tetanocera; species Tetanocera ferruginea. The sequence continues at coordinate 57,246,322 of OY282641.1, read as the reverse complement.
TATCGCGTTGACGCTGCACTTGAACTGCACACAGATGCGAGAGAAGAACTACCACAGTTACGAATTGGAAACACTTGCGGTGGTAGAGTCTTTGGAGAGGTTTAAATATTACATTGCAGGTAAAAATATTAAAATCATCACGGATTGCATGCAATCAAAACGACCATGCAGAAAAATGGATTAATCCCTAGAATTGCCAGGTGGTGGCTTCGAGTGCAAGATTTCGACGCCATCATTGAACACCGGTCTGGTCAACGAATGCCTCATGTAGATGCACTTAGCCGCAATCCAAGCGAAAACTCTGGTGAAATGGATACAGCTTTACTACGCATAGACAAGGTAGATCTCGTGGAAGCGGATTGGATGTTCAGTATGCAACTCCAAGATGCAAAAATCAAGCAAATTATAGAAAAACTACGATCAAAAGACAAGCAAACTGCGGAAGAATACATTGAAGAACGAGGTCGTTTGTATCGCAAAAATAAGGGTAGTGAAGTTCAGCAGTAGGCCGTGCCAAAGACTTGACGATGGCGAATTGTTTTCGACTGCCACAATAAATCTGGTCACCTAATCGTTGACAAAACGATGGAAAATGTGAAACGATATTTTTGGTTCCCGCGCATGCGAAAATATATAAAATCCTTCATAAAATCTTGCATTGAATGTGCGTATAACAAGATCCCTGGCGGTAGAAAAGAAGAGGAGTACCACTACGACGACATTGAACCGATACCGTTCAAAACAATACACCTTGATCATCTAGGTCCGTTTCTAAAAAGTAGTCAGCGCAACGAGCATATACTCGTGCTTGTTGACGCATTCACCAAGTTTACAATTGTACGTGCTGTTAAAAGCACAGCAACAAAACATGTTCTTGCTATTTTAGAAGAAGTTAGTAGTTATTTTGGTGTGCCAACACGAATGGTGACTGACCGGGGCACCGCATTCACCTCCAAAGAATTTCAACTTTATTGTAAGAACCACGACATAAAACATATTTTAAATGCCGTAAGAACACCACGTGCAAACGCGCATGCCGAGCGTACGAATCGAACGATTTTATCGATGATCCTTCCGATGACAACCGAAGATAAGCGCTGGGATGACAACTTGCGAAACATTCAATGGTCAATCAACAGCATGAAAAACAAAACGACATTACAAACTCCATAACAACTTTTATTTAGTTTTCAACCACGAGATATACTGCAAAACAAACTCATTCTAGCGTTGCAAACAGACGATGAGGGGCAACCAGACGATCTTCAAAGAATCCGAGACGAAGCAACCAAACGTGTTAACATCGAACGATCTAAAGCCAAACAGAGATTCGATAAAACTCATTCAACACCAACAGTCTACAAAGAAGGAGATTTGGTTTTAGCTGAGAACGAACCAGCCAGTTCTGGTACATCACGAAAGCTCGAACCGCGTTACAAGGGTCCATTTTTAGTAACAAAAGCTTTGGGAAGAGATCAATATGTAATCGAGGACTTGCCGGGGTCACATCGAAAACAGCGACATTACTCATCCGTATATGCTTCGGACAAACTAACTTCAATAAAACGAATAACGACGAGAACAGCAGTCAGTCGGTTGAAACACGTTTGACGATAAGCTGCGTCATATATGTTTTGTTTCAATTAAACTAACAAACAGCAATTTCATAATGATATTACATTTATAACTTATAATAATATAAACATTAAATAAAATTTAAAGTAAAAACACTTTATTAAATAATATTAAATTAAACCATCTTTTACATTTTACATGAATGTTTCTCAAAGTTGGGTACCATTTGTTAGTCAAGTGACAATGCGGGCTTAAAAATTACATTAAATTTATTACATGTGAAAATGTTTAAATAAAGTATACATATTAGGCCAGTGTTCGAAAAATCGACCACCAATGTTCCAACAAAAGTAGCACGTAGGTAAATAAAACAGAGATGTCCAAAGCCGACTCATTTAGTCTTATCGCTGTCTGCTTTCGTAAATAGTTTTATTATTCGTTACATTTATTAGATTTTTTTTTTATATTTTCAAAAATGGTCCAAAAAAGTGTTTTTTTTTTTTTACCTGAGTAGGTAAAATGGAAAATTTGTAAATTGTTCCATTTAACCAAATTGTGTTTATGAGGAAAGAGTTTGAAAAAATGTTGAATAATTTTTCCAGAAATAAATTTTAAAGTTTGTGGTCGAAAAAACGACCAGCGGACTAAAATGGGTTAAAAAGAGTTTCAAGCGCAGTTTGCAATGTTTGCCATACTACAGTTTCTCAAATGAATGATCTGGTCCTTATGCTGCAATTCAGGAAGACGAAACATGATTTCAGTTTAGTTTACCTATATTGCATGCCTACATTCATTGTTTTGAACGTCTTATACACATTGCTTATAGAATGGATTTTTGCTTGTGGCGGGTGAGTTATTTACATTATTTTAATATTTATCTTTCAAGGAGTGTTAATATATGAAGGCAACAGAAAAAGCGGAAACAAGGCAATATTAAAACAGCGAAAACAAAAAATTCAAAAGGGATTTTCAAATGGGCTAGGACTTCATGTTGACTTTCCGAAACCCGGTTATGGCTCAAGCAATGATGACAATACTGCCCGGAAATTTATTTTTAACAAAGAAAAGTCGTCGGAAATTACAGGTTAATAAAGTTTAAAATTTTTTCAATTTACAACCAAATAATTTAATATTTGATTTGACCATTTATTCACCCTTTTCAGGCATAGACATTAAACTAATTTAAGTTAAATAACATTTTAATTGTGGTTTCATGCGGCTTAGATATAAATTTTGAAATTTTTAAAATTGATTGCTTCGACACTGCTACATATATATTAAGGCAGGCCTCTGCCCACTTACGGCACGTAACGAAACGACTGTCGAACGGCGACGGTAAGGCAAAGAAGCGTGTCATACATACTAAGCGTAACGGCGGGAATAACAAATCAAAACAAATCAATCTTAAATATGAGCGTAACAACCCACAATCACTCTACAATCGACTTTTTAAAACTTCGTTGCTATCCTTTTTGCGACTCATGTCATATTAAACAACTTTTTCGTTCACAAGTTCAATTTGTTTTCGGAATCCATTTTTGCAGCTAATTTTTTGTCAACAAAGCGAACGACAAGTCGGTCAGAATTCTTTGAAACGATCTCACAGGCTTTTTCGTCGGCGTCAATAGTCGTCGCCGTTTCGTTTACGGTTAGTGAGCATGTATACATAAGAACACAGTTTAGTTATATTTTGTAGTTTCGTGTCGTTTCGGTACGTGCCATAAGTGGCCAGAGACCGTTAAGCTGTATCCTTGGTACTTCATGCCTCCAAGTGTTCATAAGGTTCTAATACATGCCCCCATCGCTAGTCAAGAATTGCATTCTTCCGATAGGTCAATTATCTGAGGAAGCTCTGAAGACATCCCATAGGCTATGCAAATCCTACAGAAGGGATCATAGCCGCAAAGCGTCAAGGCTGCAAACAAATGAAGATGTTTTTCATAGAATACTTCTACACTCCGATCCTGTTATTGCATTCTCTCAGGAACTTAATAAAAACATAAAAATAAGTTACCTGAAGAGGTAATTAAAATGTTAAACAACAGTGGTTGCTTAAGTAAATCCTTTAATTCTGATGATGATTCCGAATCAGAACTCAGTGATGATTAGAATTAAAAAAAACAAATTGGCCATTTCAGCCCTTGAAAGGTCTTTGACCGAGCTTTTTATGATCAATTGTGTTGTGTGTGTTATTAAATGTTTGCACACAGGTGTGGAGAATTAATGCCATGTGCATTATTGCCATAAGCAAGTGTGCATTAATGCCATAGTGTAAAATTAAAAAATTCTTGGAATGTGACTTATTGCCATAAATTTCTTTATGGCAATAATGCACAAGACACAAGGCATTAACGCCATGTGAATTACTGCCATAAAATTCTTTATGTCATAAAGATGTTATGGCAATAATTCACATATAAAGTGCATTAATGCCATAAATTGGCAGAAATAATTCTTATGGCATTAATGCACATAGCTGTGTGTATTACTGCTATTACACTTAGAAAAAATAATATCATGTAGTATCAGGGCTGTGAATTTACGTCACGCGATTTATTTTGACATGTGGCAATAATGCACATTAGATAGAGAATTCACGCCATGTGCATTATTGCCATAAAATTCTTTATGGCAATAATTCACATTAGGTAGAGAATTAACGCCATGTGCATTATTGCCATAAAATTCTTTATGGCAGTAATTCACATTAGGAAGAGAATTAACGCCATGTGAAATATTACCATAAAATTCTTTATGGCAATAGTTCACATTAGGTAGAGAATTAACGCCATGTGAATTATTGCCATAAAATTCTTTATGACAGTAATTCACATTAGGTAGAGAATTAACGCCATATGAATTATTGCCATAAAATTCTTTATGGCAGTAATTCACATTGGGTAGAGAATTAACGCCATGTGAATTATTGCCATAAAATTCTTTATGGCTAAAATTCTCATTCGCTAGAGAATTAACGCCATGTGAATTATTGCCATAAAATTCTTTATGGCAATAATTCACACGACAGAAGGAATTAACGCCATGTGAATTATAGCCATATAATTCTTTATGGCAATAATACACATAAAGTGCATTAGTGCCATAAATTGGCAGAAAATATTCTTATGGCATTAATGCACATGTATTACTGCCATAACACTTTGCAAAAATAATATCATGCAGTATCAGGGCTGTGCAAATACGTCACGGGATTTATTATGACATTTGGCAATAATGCACATTAGGTAGAGAATTAACGGGCAAGTGCAAGTGGAGTAATCGATGTACATACATCTAGAAAAAAAAAACAAAAAGCCAACAAACATGAGTACCTCCTCATTTTTGAAGCCGGTTGAAAATATTACTGAACGTACTCTTTTTCCGTCAAATATATAACTGGACCAGAGAACTGCAATGAGTATCCGACTGAAATCGGATACTCGAATCATACCCGAGTTTCTTGCTTTTCTCTCCCCTATCCAGACTCAATAAAATATGTAAAATACTTATGCTTGGTTTTCACTTAGTCATTTTTTGTTTGACATGAAATTTAAAATTTAAAAAAATCACATCAATAAAATTTTTTTTGCAATTTCTGCTATAAACATGTGAAGATATCAGTTTTTCCTATTTGTTGGCATTGTCAAACAGAAAAAAAATGACAACGTGTTGGCATTTTTCATGTGACTGACAACAACTGACGATTGAAATTGACATAGTGAAAACCAGGCTTTAGACTCACTCGCTCATTAGCATATTTTCGGGTATATATATTAATATCAAGAGGGTGCAAAAGTAAATGCAAATATTTTTACTATCACCAGGACCTCGTTTTTATTAAAACAAACTTTAACTTCATATTTATTTTTTTTTTCAATATAAAGTTAAATTAAATTAAATTTTTCATTGGTTAGGGGTGCAATTGCCAAACAAATTAAATTCAAATTCCAACAAATGGAAAAATGTAAAAATATTTTTTTTATATTCCATAAAATTTTTTAAAAAGGCACTTTTACTTCTTATATTCAGGTTAAAAAGTGTTCAAACATACAAGTATAGTAGACATTTCATCAGTTATTTTTTTAGCAATACATTTCTCCAGAACTTTTCAGAACTTTTTCAAAACGTGTTCATGTCATAAATGTCAGGAATAAAAATATACTTTATGATTTTGTGCTAGCTAAGTTCTGAGACTATACATCCTGCTCTTAACCTGTTAGAACACAATTTTTAAAAGTAATATTTTTTTGGGTATCCTGTTACATAAAACAATTGAAAAAATCATAACCCAATTTATAACTTGCTTAAAAAGTTTCTAAAAAAATTAAACTGATTTTAATTCATTAAATTATACCCTAAACCTGAAAGGTCAGGGTATATTAACTTTGTACAAACGTTTGCAACGCATAGAAAGAAGCGAGTCCGGTATACAAAAGTATATAAATTCTTGATCAGCGTCACCTCGTGAGTCGAGCTATCCATGTCCGTTCGTCTCTCCGTCTGTGTGTTGTCCGTAAACACAAGATAAGAAGAAGGAGTTGAGATAATTGGATGAAACTCGGTACACATGGTCACATAAACCCAAGGATCTGCACTATTGAATATTTTTGGGATCCGCCCACGGACACGCCTACCTCCCATGCAACCCAAAAAGTTTAAAACTCAATAAATAATATTATGTTTGTCTTAGAGAGATCAAATTTGGTATGTATGTATTTTATACCAAAAGTAAGGTATGTTCAAAAATTGGGCGTAGTCCACAATAGCGAAAGCACAATAAAAGCATTAACTGTGATCTACAGGTATTAAACTTGGTATGTGTAAATTGTTCATCAACATTTAAGTGCATAACAAATATGGGCTTCATCCACCCACGGACACGCCCATTTTCAATACTATTATTGTATTTTGGAAAAGTAGGTTTAGGGCATTTCATAGTCGGCCTAGACCGACTTTAGACTTTCTTTACTTGTTTTTTATTTAAATTAAATAAATGGCGTTTTATAACAATTCTATGGCGTTCTGATGTTTTATTTTTTATTTTATTTTGAAGATGTCTATTTGAAACTCAAAGATGGTTTCCTAACTCCTTTACTTCACTTAAATACATAATTATTATTCTGTTCAAATGAATCAACAAAAACTGTAAAAAATACAGTTTTTAAGAAAAAACTATATAAACACCGAATGTGAAGCATCAACAGATTTCTTGGAATTACCAACACTTTTTGGGTCATTCATGGCTCTTGACCTTGTCCTGCCAGGGCAAGTTTGCTTTGAGAATTGTGTAGATAATGAGTATGAAACAAATTTCTGATATCAATTTGGTACCACTGTGTTATTGTGATACTGTGATATTTATGGTCGAGAATAAGGCAGTCAAATGTTACAGACCTCAGTCTTGTCTATTAAAGTCAAGCTGAGATGTATAAAGAATACTATAAAGAAATAAATAACAATTAGGAAAAAGTTTATAAATTAATTTTAATATTTTTTTCTAATTTTCACTTAACTTTTATATAGAAGACGTGGATTGCTTTCGAAAAATATTTAAATTGATAGTTATTCAGGGTAAGTGCAGGAAAAGTTGTTTTGCTTCCAGCTCCTATTTTTTCCTCAATTATGCAAAATTATTCAAAATAGATCTTTGGGGATTTACTCACTATTGCAAGTCAAAATTTTGCATAAACAAAACATTTTTGAAAAATTCCTTGATTGCGGAAAATCATGCTTTTAAAGAAATTATGATATACTTCAAATTTGAAATCAAGCGAAATTTTTTCAGTTTTGTCTTAGTTACCAAATTATCTTTCAAATATAATCAAATATATTAATATCGATGATATTAATATTGTCTATTGTAACCGACTTTTATTAATAATACCATGAATTAAAATATATATATACTCATTTGCACTTTAACAAACTAATCATAGCAGTAAACTATTATTTAAAAAAATTATAATAATTTCGTGGTACTTTTTATGCATTAATTTTATGAGGTTTAGTATAACCTTCTTAAAGGGTGCACAATTTAGTTTCCGCCGCGGGTGCTAGCAACCCTAGCTACGCCACTGGTTGACAGCTAGTGGTGAAGTTACTATTTGTTTATTTATTTGCTTAAGGTACGAAAGGACATGACAGGGTTTAACTTGCTGCGCAACAAATAGCAACAGCACCAAAAATTGTGCTGTGGCTGTACAGTAAAAGTACAAGCGATCGGCAGCTACAGCAACAGCATATTCTCCGCTGTCGTAGTCGATGATCGGCTGCTGCTATCTGCTGTGTAAAATACGACTATACTGTCGTAGTTGATATTCGGCTTCTGCTGTCTGCTGCGTAAAATACGACGGTCAAAGCACAGTTCATGAATGAGCTGTCGTGGTCGATATGCAGCTGCTGCTGTCGTAGTCGATAGTCGACCTATATTAATTTTTTTAACATTATTTTATATGGAATTTATTTGTTAAAGCTTATCAAACCTCGTAAAATTTTGAGCTTTAGATGTTTTTTTAAAGGTAAGGAATTTTTTTTATAAGAAAATAAATGCTCAAAAAATTACTTTCAAAATAAGCAAAATATATTTTAAAATCCTATAAATATATTTTGCTTATATAATATAACTAAATTACTCCTCTAACTGTTTTTTAGAAAAAACATACTAAATTTTTTAGACTACTCAAATGCTGTCAACTGCGTGAGCACGTAACTTGAATGTCTCTTAGAAATCAATTTGTAAAAACGAATAAAACAACAACTAAAATAAATCAAAATACACTTAAAATAATCTAAAAATAACCCTGAGTGCGTGTAATACAAAACAGTTTAAATCAACTAAACAACATATTATATTACAAAATAAAAGTTTGTAACTTTGCCGAGAGAAAAGAATTATTTATGGCGCCAAAAACTAGAAAAAATAAAAAACAAAATCAATTAGACAAAGTGTCAACTTCAAGTGAAACAAGTGATGAAGAAGGAGAAGCAAATAAATCAAATCTTTCATCCATAATTGAAAATATGCAAAAACAATTTAAATTACAAGAAAGAGCAATGAATAGAATAAAAGACTCTCAGCAATATATCAGCGATAGTTTCGATGAACTTAAGAACGAGATAACTAGATTAGCGGAGGAAAATAAGCAAATAAAAAAAGAAGTTGAAGAGATAAAAGCTCAGAACTCAAACGCCAAACATCAAATAAAAAGCTTAGAGCGAGACGTGTTAACGTTAAAACAAAAAGAACACAAAAACAAGTAAAGAAAGTCTAAAGTCGGTCTAGGCCGACTATGAAATACCCTAAACCCACTTTTAAAAAAAAAAAAAAATTAATTGTAAATGGGCGTGTCCGTGGGCGGATGAAGTCCATTTTTCCAAACCATCTTTGTCTTGTCATAAAAAACATACGTGCCAAATTTTAGCTCTGTAGGTTAAACACATGCTTATTTATTGCGTTTTCAATTTTTGGGTTGTATGGGAGGTAGGCGTGACCGTGATCGGATGACGTCCATTTTCCGAAGACATATTTGTGTTGGTATGAAACACATACATATCAAATTTTATTGTTGTAGGCTAATTATGAGCTGAGCTATGCAGTTTTCAATTTTCGCGTTGTATGGGAAGTAGGCGTGTCCGTGGGCGGACGATGTCCATTTTTCTAAACCATCTTTTTTTTGTTATGAAAAACATACGTGCCAAATTTTAGCTCTGTACGTTAAACACATGCCTATTTATTGCGTTTTCAATTTTTGGGTTGTATGGGAGGTAGGCGTGTCCGTGATCGGATGACGTCCATTTTCCGAAGACATATTTGTGTTGGTATAAAACACACACATACCAAATTTTGTTGTTGTAGACTTATTATGAGCTGAGTTATGCAGTTTTAAATTTTTGCGTTGTATGGGAGGTAGGCGTGTCCGTGGGCGGATTCCAAAAATATTCAATAGTGCAGATCCTTGGGTACATGTGACCATGTGAACCAAGTTTCATCCAATTATCTCAACTCCTTCTTCTTATCCTGTGTATACGGACAACACACAGACGGACGGACGAACGGACGGACGGACATAGATAGCTCGACTCACGTGGTGACGCTGATCAAGAATATATATACTTTTCTATACCGGACTCGCTTCGTTCTATGCGTTACAAACGTTTGCACAAAGTTAATATACCCTGACCTTTCAGGTTTAGGGTATAATAACCTAATAATAACAAACCTACCAAAAATTGAAAAAAGTAACTTAAAAGATGTCATAATGAAAATCGGAGAGCAAGTAAACATAAACGTAGTCGAAAACGATATAAGCGATATATTTCAATCTGAAAACAAAAAATTTAACACACATCCAATTATACTAAAAATGAACAATGAAAACTTTAAAAATAAATGTATGGAACTTAGAAAAAATAAACAGCAGATAGATGTTAAAAAAATTATACCCAATTTTGATATGAGAGGAAAAAATGTTAACTTTCATCGTCTACTTGAAAAAGAGCTTAGCGAGTTGATGAAAAAAGCAAAAGAGGAAGCAAAAAAAAAACAATATCAGTTTGTATGGATGAAAAACGCCAAAATTTTTGTAAGGAAAAATGATAGTGCATCGATTATTCAAATTGAAAATATGGAGGATATAAAGAAATTAAAATAATTACAGTTAAGATTTTCTTTTCTATTATAAAAAATTATTATAAAATTATACATTATATAAGCAAATATAAATAAATTCTTTTATGGAAAATGTAAACTTAATAAACGATAAGATTTTTGAAAGAAATGTTAAATACGTACGTAGTAAGCTATTTTTTGGAGCAGAAGATTGCTACTTAAACATATTGTATCTAAATATACAGAGCATTAGAAACAAATTGAATGATCTAAATATTATAGTAGAAGCAAATAGGAGAAATAAACAAATAGTACATGTAATTGCTTTAAGCGAAATATGGATCTATAAAAATGAAAATGTTTATTACAATTTGCCAAATTATAATGTATATATTGCGAATCGAGAATCTGATAGAGCAGGCGGCTGCTTAATTTTCGTTCATGAAAGTATAAGCTCAACACTTCTACACTCTTCAGAGATTGAAAAAAGTAGTTTTCTCACTGTCAAATTATTAAAGACCGGAATTTGCATTACGTGTGTGTATCGTTTCTGTTCTTCTAGTATAGAATGCTTTATAAATGCCTTTGAAAATGAAGTACTAAAATTTAAAAACTCAATCATAGTAGGAGACTTTAATATCAATCTTCTCTGTAATAATAATGAAACACTTAGTTATCTAAACAATATTTACAGCAATGGTTTCTTTTGTTTAAACAAGCTAAGCAACGATATGGTCACTAGAATTGGGAACAACATGGGAACAATCATTGATCATATTATAACTGACAAATTAAGTTTTGATTTCGTTCTTTCATTGGAAGACAACCCGATCTCAGATCACAGGTTATTATCCCTCGCGGTGAATTTAAAAAGAAAAGCAGGGATTTCGAGAAATAATCAAACCATTAATATATTTGATTACCGTGCCTTTGAAGCAAATGGGTTGCTTAATGAGATCATACGTAAACCTTCCTTCTCGGATTTCCATACTTCATTATGTGAAAGTATAAATCGAAATATGAAATCTTTTCAAAAATCTGATAAGAAGTATAGAAGTCCGTGGATGAATAGTCAGCTCTTCGAATTAATAAAAAATAGAGATAAATTTTACAAACTAAAATTGAAATATAAAAATAATACCTATTTCGACACTGAATTCAAAAAACTTAAAATCAAAGTTAGAAATGAAATAAATCACCGCAAAAAACAGTATTATGGCAGAAAAATCGAACAAAATATAGACTCAAGCAATGAAACATGGGCAATTCTGAAGGAATTAATGTATGGAAAAAGAAATAAGAGCAAAATTGAAGTTAGCCAAATTAAATATAAAAATAATATCATTACAAATTCTAAAGAAATTGCCAATGCTTTCAATGAGCATTTCATAAACGTAGTTGAATCCTTCGATTCTGTCAATTACATTGATGAGCCAGTCTTTGGTATTACAAAACCATTCTCACTTAGTGAATGCAATAGCATAGAAGTGGGAACAGCGATCAAACTATTAAATATAAAGTCAGCAAATGGTCCGGATGGAATATCCGGTTCGAATATGGTTCGACACCAACCTCAATTGGAATGAACATCTAAATAAATTGAAAATAAAACTAATACCTCTCAATTTTGCAATTTATAGAAACAGAAATAATATTCCAAAAAAGCAGCTGTGGATGATTTATGATTCATACTTTTTGTCACAAATTAACTATTTGAACACAATCTGGAATAGGTGTACTGAGAAGAAAATAAATGAGGTACAAATAATTCAAAATAAAATCGTAAAGAATATATTATTACTTCCACAAAGAACACCCACAAGGAATTTATATGAAACAAGATTTGATATTAAAAAACTCTGTCTTTTGCATACTTTGATAACGGTATTTAAAATTAAAAATAGTATGATTAAACATAATTTAAGACTAAACTTCTCAGAAAACTCATCATATACCTTTCGAAACACAATAAATATTAGAACCGTCTTTTTTAGAACTGAAAGAAGTACGAGATCGATACGCAGTTATGGCATAAGAATATATAATAGGTTGCCCGATGATGTAAAAACTTGCAATAATTTGCTACTTTTCAAAAGATCCGTCAAATCCCTCTTAATGCAAAATTATAATTTTGAATTGCAATAATGAACCAAATCATACACGTTATAATGATGAAATAAATAACAACTTAAATTCTTAAGTATATACATGTTTACATACATACATAATTCGCTTAAGCAATTGATAGCATATATAATTTTTGAATGATTTTTAGCTATTTTCTCCCACAAAATGTAATTTTTTTTGAGAAATAGTTGTATATAAAACTTAATGTATACATACGTTATCAATAAAGAAAAAAAAAAAAAAAAAAAAAAAAAAAAAAAACATTACTCAATTATAAATTACTTGATTTTCTTCAATTAAAAGGTGTAGTATAAAAAGATCGCATAATTTTAAAAAGAAACAACATTTTTTTCCTATTTTCGTACCATTTCGATACATAGCGCGACTGTTAGATTTTACGCAGCAGTATTGCGGCAGCCGAATATCTACTACGACAGCAGCAGCAGCTGCATATCGACCACGACAGCTCATTCAAGAACTGTGCTTTGACTGCCGTATTTTACGCAGCGGACAGAAGCAGCCGAATATCGACTTCGACAGTCTGTCGTGCACTGCTGCTTTGACTGTCGTATTTTACACAGCAGACAGCAGCAGCCGATCATCGACTGTCCTATGAAGACCTATCGTCTTCGTGAACTATGGCTGTGGAACTTTACGCAGCAGACAGCAATTGCCGACTATCGACTGCAATAGTTTTACAACAAATTCAAACGCTGGGACATGAAATTGAAGTGTCGTCAATTTGCTTTGAGTTTTACCAGATTGTTTGTTCAAAAATATATTCGGTAGTTTTTATTTCCAACGTTGCACAAATATTTTATACATGGGCCGGAAATAGACTCTCATGTATTGTTGCCAATAGATCAATTGTTCGAAGATGCTCAGGAGGCTCAAAACAGAAACTTCAAACGCTTCAGGGAAGATTTTGCTCGTATATGATAAAGGCAGAAGGCTTATGAAGACATTTGGCAAAGAAAACACTTCAAACTTTGCCTATAGCAAAGTTCTTAGAGTTTTAAAACAAATTCCTCAAATGCGCAAAAGAAGACACTGACGAATATGATGATATTAAGGATAATGATGTTCACGAAATATTTTATTATTTCTCATATATATGTACAACAAAAATCTTGTCAGTAAGGAAACTATTCCATTGATTAATAAATGAAATGAAATGAAAATAAAGAAGATGATAATGATCGTTTTGGTAATGACTCAATGTCAGATGTTTAATAACATACAAAACTTAAAAAATTTAACACAAGCTATATAATTTTTTATTGTAGGGGAGCGGGGGGCTAGTTGTAACAGGGGTAAGTTGTAACACTCTATTTTTGCCTAGAATACGAAAGTTTTTTTACAAGACTTTCTTTTTTTTCATCCTATACTACGCGCTCTTTCAAACGAGACCCGTTAGTGTCTCATCGGACTTTACACCGAGTGGGCGTAAATATTGGCTTTATTTCTAGCAGTTATTATAAAATATATATTTATTTTATTTTTTGCTTTTTGAAAGCGTCTTAAAGATTTTTAAAACTAATTTAATTTTAATCAGAGTGTATTTTATTACAGTTTACTAATATATATTTTTTTTTCTCCAAATTAAGTTGATTTTTATATATTAAAATGTTTGTCAAAAATTATACTGTGGAGTAAGTTGTAACATGTAACAACTTGCTTCACACATTTGAACTGGATATTCGGTGTTTGTTTATTTTATTGTTATGTCTTAATTATTTTTTGCAGAATAAGAAATTATAAACGAAAGTCTAATCGGGTAACTCAAAGTAAAGAAGTTTTCGAGTTGGCTGCTATTGCAGTTAAAGAAAAGAAGACAAGTTTCAGAAAAGCTTGTTCAATTTGTGCCAGTATCTTTAAATAGATACATAAAAAAGCGAGTTATTGAGAGTGAAGAGCTCAAAACCAATATGCTGTTCACCAAATATACCATCCTCATGTCATGAAAAAAAAACTGACAACTTTCTCTACGGACACCTGAAACAACGTCTTTAAGCCGGGCCGGTTCAACAATCAAGAATTTTTAAAAAAATATGAAACTAGTAGTTGGTGAAACTAGCCCTTAATGTTGTTAAATACTTGAATATGTTATGGTTGTATCAACTGAAATAAATGATTAAAGCAAAAACTTCAGTTTTATTGCTTGTTACAACGTGCGCCAAGGCTGTTACAACTAGCCCCATACACGGGTTAAGATGTAACACTAGCAATTTTTTTTTTAAAATGTCACTCAGTTACAAAATACTTCCTATTCCAAAACTTTTTTGTAATGCAAGGATAGACAGACATTTTACCTTTCAACTCATGTTTTTACAACCAGGATATATAGTGTTGTTTCATTTTCACATCATATTACCAAAAGTCTTACAACTAGCCCCCCGCTCCCCTATTTGTATTTCATTAATATTTTTGCTCTTAGGGGCTTAGGTGGGATTGATTTTTTGAACCTTCCTCCTTACGAGGATCGTTTAAAACTTTTAAAAATGCAATCTTTAAGTGAACGGAGGAAGTCTGCGGATATCGCCTATTTACACCAACTCATAACCGGTGTATTCGATTGTCCGGAATTACTTTCTCTTGTAAACTTTAACTCTAACCGTAGAAGTAGTAGAAATGCTAACAACTTAATTTATCTACCATTTAGTAGAACAAATTACATGGCTACTGCTCCCTTGAACCGCATGAGTGCCTCTGTAAACAACTGTACATTTTTTGATGTTAGTTTGTCAAAAGGTCAACTCAAAAGTAGATTGAAAGCTATTGTGTAATTAGATCTGTGTTTGTGTATGCATGGTTAGTTGTTATGTCCTGTGTTGTCCCTGAGCCCAAACCATTCTGTGGTGGGTAAATTTTTCCCACATTGATTTGTTTGGAGCCACTGGAATTCATTACATTGATATATTTCAATGAAATCTGGATTGTGGCTTCAAATAGATTAATGCTGAGAATGTGCGAAAAAGCTGTAGTAGCTGAACTCTATTGTTATTGCATTAAAGAGGTATTCTTATCTAGGCGCACAAATTGTGGGTGTTTTTTTTTTAATTCGATAAAAAAAATTGAGAATATATTTACCAGCCATATTTACAAGTTATTTAATCATATTTTGTATTATAATAATAACGAAAAAAACGTAAAAAGATAAAAATGTTGAAAAAGCTTTAGGTAAGTTTTTATCAAAACATCTTTTTCTAATACGTATGACGTGATTTCTCAAGTTCTAATGAACCGATTGACTTGAAATTTAGTGTGGACCTTTTTTAAGCATACATCTCTATTGTTGGAACCATAATTATGTCTAATATTCATTTTAATATTTTTTAAAAATTCAAAACTTTGAAAAAGGGCAAAAAAATCGATTTTTTAAAACAGCCGCCATTAAAAAAAAAAGAAACAGTTTCGATAGTATCGTAAGTGTAGACGTAGAATTCCGTTTAAGTAGTAACCTTTCCTGCTTTGTCTCTTTAGACCGATTGTTTTGTCTATTTTGCACATATGTTTTATTTATCTTCCGAAAATTAATAAATAAATTAATAAAACTCAAGTGATGGACTTCTTATCGAGACCAGAACACAGAAAAAGTTCAAAGTAAGCATGTCAAATTCTTTCAATAATTTTGTTAAGTTTGACAGGTGGACTCAGTTGAAAAGAAGGCTAAGCGAATGTCCTTTTCATTGGTGCCACTTTCGTCTCTGTCTGATGTATAGTTTGCAAGATACACTAAAATAAGTAGTGGGATGTATATGGTTGATCATCCAAACTAATTTGTATTGAAATCAAAAAGAACAATTTATCCAGAACGAAACCCGGTTCATTTATTAAATTAAAAATAGATTGTTCATAAGTTCTGCTACTTTCTACTAGACGCAATAACCAACTATAGTAAGATGCATTATGCATACATCATGTCAGCCGAACAGATAGCGCCATCTATTGGGCAATAACGCAAAAACTTTCAAACTTTATATAAAAAACAAAATTTGTTTTAAAAAAAAAGTAAATATGTTTAAATACGTCGGTATACAATGAAAAACATAAATGTACATATGAACAGGACACACATACATATTTTCAAACAAGTACGTATATGTTACAAATAAATTTTTATTAATTTTCAAAATGCTATAAAAAAAAAAATTGATGTATATTTCAAAACATTATGTATAAGACATTTTTATATTTTAAAAAACAAACAAAAAACATTGTACAAGACATTTTAATAAGAAACAAAACTAGTAAGGTATATCTTCGACTTAGCCGAAGTTAAAATACCCCCACGGGCGATTCGCAATGGTACAAAATCTTAAATTGCAGCTCTTTTCATATGAGATTTAAAAAAATGTACTATTTTGATGACGTCTAATTCATCTAAATCTAATCTAAGTCTAATTCATATCAAATTGTTTTCCTGTAAAGTAAAGACAAGCCTTTTTATAAATTTTTTAATTAGGGGTTGTATGGGATGTGGGCGTGTTCTTGAGTGGTTGATGCCAATTTTTCTATTTCGTGGGTGGATTACGCCCATTTTTCTCTCACGTCTTAATTTTTATATTAAAATAATATAAATTTAATTTTATTTTTATAGCTTCGACAAAAGCCTCTATATATAGGCTTCAATATTGGGGTTGTATGGGAGGTGGGCGTGTTAGTGGGTGGATGACGCCCATTTTTCTAACACATCTGAGTTTTGTCATAGACTATACAAATACCGAATTTAAGTCTTATAGCGTAAATATTCGCTTCTTTATGGAGTTTTCATCATTGGGGTCGTATGGGAGGTAGGCGTGGTTTTTTTTCCGATTTAGCCCATTCTCGAACTTGATCTTAGTTTTTAAGAAAAAAGCTTATACTGACCTAATTTAAGCGCATATGCTTAAATTACCAAAATAAACAAAACCAATGCTTTGTTTTTATTGTCAAGTGGTTCTGACTTAAACGTCGGCCACAACAAAAACAAAGCAAGTGACTGTTTGGGTGCATCGGCATTAGCTTGCACGGTCAGCAAAGGCCGTTCATTTACCTACCCTAGTTACTGCGCTGCTTGTAAGGTGCATTGCCTGCAACTGCGTAACATGCAAAGTGTACGTGATCGCGTATCACTAAGGGGAAGTAAGACGATATGTAAATTTACATAATTTACATTTCTTAGATATATGTAGCTTGTGTATTGATTTTGATTGGTTGGTATCAATTTGAATTTCCACTTATTAGAAATTATTGGAATTATAGGAATATGGAAACGCCCCCGAAAACTGAGGATTTTCCTTTATAAACCACCGACCGGCGTAGAAACGATTCAGAGAGAGAGATAGTTTGTAAACCAAACAAATAACATTCACGCCGTCTACGAATGTCAAAATAACAAATATCAGTGCTGCCGTATCTTAAAACGCATTCATGAAATATCCATGTTTGTCCATAGTGATATTGTTGAATTAATTGAGCAGAAAACGGGGAAGTACATGTTTTGTTATTAAAAAATTATGCACTGTGCAAATTTTCAAATACAAAGTTTTGATTTATGTCCACATGTTTCTTTGCCAAACGATGTAAAAAAATTATATCAAAAAATTTTTTCATTATTTAAAAAAAATTATTTAAAAAATTAAGAATACAAAAAGCTAAACAAAAGCTAAAGGGCAATTCTAAATAAGTTAAAATAAAACTTTAAAATCAAATAAAAGCTTTTCTTATATAACACTTTTGTAACGCATTCGTCCTTACGTTATCCAATTAAGCTTTATATAATTTCATCTCAAATAATAAGGGTATTCATGCAAATGGGCAATACCCTTATAAATGGTATAAACCGTATAAGTTCATCAGCCTTATAAATGAAATGTATGGAGAACCGTTTGCACAAACCAGATATATTTGCTCTACGATTTAGGTGATCAATCGATCTAGAAAATTTATACCAGCCGTCAGCTGTTTAACTGTTAACAACTGACTTATCTCTGCAAATGCACAATCAACTATAGGGGATGTTCACAAAATCTATCTGATAAAAATAACTTAATGCCCAAAATTTAAGCTTGCCGGTTTGCATGAATACCCTTAATATTTTTCATCTCAAATAATATATAGTTCACAGTTTTGTTTAATTATAAATACTGCTGGCAACAAAGAAATAAAATTACTTTTAATTTCAGAACAATTTATTATTTGCATATCGATATCGATATTTCATAAGTAGTTTGAAGTAGTATAAAAACGTAGCATAAAAACGTAGTATAAAAACGATTAAATAACGAAGTCGAGTCAAAAAATTAATTTTTTCTTATTTTATCCCTTTTACCC
This sequence comes from Tetanocera ferruginea, assembly GCA_958299015.1. Lineage (NCBI taxonomy): Eukaryota > Metazoa > Arthropoda > Insecta > Diptera > Sciomyzidae > Tetanocera > Tetanocera ferruginea. The sequence continues at coordinate 57,227,697 of OY282641.1, read as the reverse complement.
TTATATAATTCACTCTCAAAGTGTTTGTCCCCCATTTATCAACTTAAAGAAAAAGTGGCATCGCTAATTTTCATTTTCACATTCGCATGACATTCGTAGACGGTGTGGTGTATCTCTTTACCGTACCTCATTATTATATAATGCGGAGACCATCGGACGTTAATTTCAACTAGTGTCCGACCGATTATTCGGCTTCGGCTTCGGCTTCGGTAATCGGCATAATCGGCCGATATTTTGAGCTTCGGCTTCGGCCGAAATAGCCGATTATTTTTGCCGAATGTTTCTGCTTTGTTAAACAATTTTTTTTTAAAGTTATTAGAATTTTTTTGAATTATTCAGTGAACTTCGTTCAAACTTTCACATTTGAAACATTTTCATTGTTCGTTTTGTGTTTCTCTCCTTTTCTGTTCTTTCATGAGTTAGTTTTCATTCGTTGAAAATTTTATTCATATGATAAATGCAGCGAGTCCGACTGTTACGGTTATGAAATATAAAACCCGAGTTAACGCTAGAAATTTTTTGCCAGATTTCAGTTAGTATTACTCTTATGTACACTCAGAAAAAAGTTTCTCGGAGTATGATAAAAAAGACATCATATTTAAAAAAAATGGTATAGACTTAACTCCAGAGAATACTTTTCTCTAAATGTGATCCTAAAAATTCCTGAAAAATGATAAAAAGCTTCTATGAAAAAGAAAAATATACAGTGGCTCAAAGTAATAATGGAACAAACTTAAAAATTTCATTCAAATCCAAATTTAAAATATTTTGATGGTCCAGTATGAGTATGATATGGTTAATATAAAATAATTAAAAGAATAATGAATTAACAGTTCATTGATTTAAAAAAATAAAAAAACAAAATTAATAACAAAAATCAACATCAAAGTAATAATGGAACACGACGTTAATTTCTAAAAACATGAGCAAAATTATTAAAAAAAATGCAGAGTATATATTAAGTTGGTTAGCCCTTCCGTTCAATAACCACTTCCAAATGATTTCGCATTGATTCACCACTTTTCGGCAGTAGGACGGCTCCATATTCTTCCACTCCTCAATAAGGGCTGTTTTTGGCTGATCACGAGTAGAAATTGTATGATTTTTCAACTTTCCTTCGGGTTACTCCATGTGAGCTCAATAGAAATGAGGTCTGCAAAGCGGGTTGGAGTGTCCAAGACATGTGGCCAATTATTAAGAAGTCAGCTTCTCAAATTATAGGCCTTTTGTCTCGGATCGTTTTCCTGTAAAATGAAAATCAATCAATCAATACCCAACTTTCTCACAATTTCATTCGAATTATTGTTAAATATATTAATGTATTAGTGTTCGTCCATAATGCCATCGATGATGTGAAGCTTTTCAGGACTTGCAGCTGACATGGAACCCTTGAGCACCACTGAACCCATACCGTGCTTTATTGTGGGGCGAAGGTTGTTTTTCTCAAGTTTCACATTTACCATTCTCAACACGTAGGATCGGCCATCTGACCGGAAAACGTTTAATTTTCTTTCATATATGATGAAAATTTGTTCCCAATATTAAAATCCCTTTCTCGGTGGATCCTACGTGTGGAAAAAGGTAAATACGAAACTTGAGAAAAACGATATTTGTCACACAATAAAGCACGGTATGGGTTCAGTGGTGCTCAAGGGTGCCATGTGAGATGCAAGTCCTGGATAGCTTCACATCATCGATGGCATTATGTACCAACACTAATCAATTAATATATTGAACAATAATTCGAATGAAAGTGTGAGAAAGTTGGGTATTGATTGATTGATTTTCATTTTCCAGGAAAACGATTCGAGACAAAAGGCCTATAATGTGAGAAGCTGACTTCTTAATAATTGACCACATGTCTTGGAAACTCCAACCCGCTTTGCAGACCTCATTTCTATTGAGCTCACATGGAGTAACCCGAAGGAAAGTTGAAAAATCACACAATTTCTACTCGTGATCAGCCAAAAACAGCCCTTATTGAGGAGTGGAAGAATATGGAGCCGTCCTACTGCCGAAAAGTGGTGAATCAATGCGAAATTATTTGGAAGTGGTTATTGAACGGAAGGGCTAACCAACTAAATATATACTCTGCATTTTTTTTAATAATTTTGCTCATGTTTTTAGAAATTAACGTCGTGTTCCATTATTACTTTGATGTTGAATTTTGTTATTAATTTTGTTTTTTTATTTTTTTAAATCAATGAACTGTTAATTCATTATTCTTATAATTATTTTATATTAACCATATCATACTCTTTTCAAAATATACAAAAACTTGCCAGTTGGACCATCAAAATATTTTAAATTTGGATTTGAATGAAATTTTTAAGTTTGTTCCATTATTACTTTGAGCCACTGTACAAAAATATATCGTCTTTAGAAAAAAAAACTTTATTTTATTTTTGAGATTTGTTTTTATTGTAAATACTTCTCATATCGAATTTTTTTGCAAAAATATAAGAAAAATTTTTAATTTTCAATAAATTTTCCTCTTTAAATTAGAATTTTTTGTGCGAGAAAAATATTCGCCAGGAAAAGCGATCATCTCAAGATATCTTCTTGACACATACTTTATGATTCGGAGATCATGACCCTTTGTTTCCGAACGTCATATACTTTTTGTGTGAAACTGCTACTACGGGGGCATTGATTAACCAAGAATCGTCGTAGCTTCTTTTGACAATGAACGAGAGATTACGATTTTTTGTTCCCATTAGAAAAAGCGATCATCCCAAGATAGCTTCTTGGCACATGCTTTTAGATTCAGAGCTCATGACCCTTCGTTTCCAAACTTCATATACTTTTTTGGTATGAAACTGCTACTACGGGGGTATTGATCTCTTTTTCACTTCCTTGTGACAGTGAAGAAGTGATTAGGCAAGAATCAACGTAGCTTATTTAGACAATTTTAAAAATAAAAAAACGCATTTTTTCTTAAACAACACAAAACAACAATGAAGCACAAAAAATATTTTGTAGTTACTATTTTAAAAAAATTTAAATTTTTTCCAAAGCACTTCCGATTGTTTTTTGTTTTTATCAGGTAGAAAAAACACAGCTGACTGATATGAAGGGTGAATTAATCTCATTAACGCATCCCCGAGTAGGGAAAAGTGATTAGTCTAATTATTGCCTTTTTTTTTTGTTTTGTTCAAATCGCTTTTCAGCTTCTTGTGCATCACCAAAAGTATTAGTGCCTTTTTTTCATACATTAGGCAGCAAGAAAGAATGAATCGTTCAGGAGATGTGTTCGCCTATCTTCCGACTGCGTACTTATTATTAGAGACACTGAAATATTTTCATTTCCCACAAGTGAAGAAATATTTCTTCAAAAATGTGAAAATTTATTCTAATTGAATAAAAGTTTATTTGAAAAAGAGAAAATTGCTTTTATTGAACATAGAAAAATTTTTTATCGGAGAAACCTACGTGTTTTTTTCTGAGTGTAGCTTTTCTCGACTGGATCGAAAATATATTAAATTTTTTTCTACTTTATGCTGTCTTCAATAAATCAATTACAGTCGGCAGACTGTAAAATCCGAATTTTGCAGAAAAACTTTGCGTTTAAGCCTAGTACTATGCTCGTTCGCGTGAAATTTCGCTGGCAACATCCATTTATTTGTTGCGTGAAAATGTTGACAGAAGTTTTGTTGCGAACGAACAGCTGATGGTCAGATTACAAATTTCAACAAGAAGTTAATAAATAGCTAGAATTTATAAAAAAAAACAGAAAATCATTTATGTTCTCTAATTTTAAGTATTGATGTTAATATAAATACAAAATAAATACACAGGGGAACAAAACAGAAATTTTTTCTGCAGCGTAAGTTTTTGGAGTCAAAAAATATACATGGGTTAATGAAGTTTTAATCCTTTAATTCACTTTGTTTGAATTGACTCTGGTTCTCGCGATAAACCGCTATTTTAAAAATTAAAGAGGTTTCATCAGAGATTTTAACATAACTTCAGAACAGTTAGTCTTATTTAGTAAAATAAAAAATTCGAAAATCCGTAGCATAATTGCCTCTAAGTTACATCTACACTGTTTTTTTATTAGCTGAATAGTTTCGGAAATATAAATAAAGTTCTTCCGAAAAAAATTCATAAAAAATCGAAAACGTCAAAATAGTTCTTTTTGAACATCATGTTATAAAAACACATATGTTACAAAGAAAATAAGCCATATTTCATTTAAATCCATTGGCATGTTTTGGTTTAATTCACATTCAATGCTGTTATCTCATTTTGATAAAAAATTTCAAAAAAAAAAAGATTTTTTTTGCGGCATATATTTTTGCATAAAATTCGGATTCACTCACTTTTAGGCCACTAGAGCATTAATGGTTACGAGAGGGCTGACGGACTAGCAAAGAAAGGCTGGGATCTGAGTGTATAAAACATGTACGAATCCCGCTACAAGAGCCGTATCGATCAAAAACGTAAAAATTCTTGAGTTATAAAGCTTACAAACACGTCAAAGCAGTCTTTAAACTAAAACTTGCAAATGAACTTACATTGCTAGAAACTTAAGATTAAAGGTTACAGTTAAAAGCTAACAGAAAAGAGAATTAGGATTAAGAATAAGTAAAGATAAGTAAGAGATAACTAAAGATAATAAGAATAACAACTATAATAAAAGAGATTAACAAGAGATCAAAGAGATTAATAGTTATAAAGAGTATTAAGTATTGTATTAAATTTTAGAAAGTAAAAGTAATGGTATAAGAGAGTTCAATATGTGGCTATATGGATGAGAAGTAAATTCCTCATGCTATTGAGCTTCAAGTGCTTAGGTCTCTAATAATATAAATCAAAACGAATTAACTGTTAAACGTTTAATTTATTGAAGAACATTTTTTTTTCTAATGTTAATATAACAAATTTTATTAAACTCTTTACCTTTAGTTCAGTATTTGTATTATAAGCTTACTACTTTTAACCCAAGATTCAAGTTGATAACTCAACTCTAAACCTTTCACCTGTAGAAAAAGTAGGCGTGGCAAGTCTATTTAAGTTTGGCAAGCTCATTACTTCTAACTTAAGCGCTGAATAGTTGAACCATCTAAACCAAGTTTGAAGTTGATACATCAACTTTTCGAATTTTGGCCATAACACAGGGTAAAATTTCCCATGTGGAGCGGTAGTAAGTACATTTTTTAATCTTTGATTAGGTTGATTCGGCTGTCTCTCAGAGCAGACTCATATATACCATCTCACTGTTTATGATGATTTAATCGCGAGTTTTCGATACGGCTTCTTGTAGCGGGATTCGTACATGTTTTATGAATTCAGATCCCAGCCCGACGCCCTTCTTTGCTAGTCCGTCAGCCCTCTCGTTACCATTAATGCTCGAGTGGTCTAATAGTAAATGAATTTGAATTTTATGTAAAAATATATCCCGCAGAAAAAAAATCTTGTTGGGCCCCTGTGTATTTATTCAGAAATTTTTTTTAGAAATTTTTTATCAAAATGAGATAACAGCATTGAATGTGAATTAAACCAAAACATGCCAATGGATTTAAATGAAATATGGCTTATTTTCTTTGTAACACATGTGTTCTTATAGCTTTATGTGAAAAAAGAGCTACTTGACGTTTTCGATTTTGTATGAATTATGAAATATCAAAAAAGTTTAAATTTTGTATAAAAAAATGTTTTTTTCGAAAGAACTTTATGAATATTTCTTTATGAAGATGTAACTTTGAGGCAATTTTGCTGCGGAATTTCGAATATTTTATTTTACCAAATCAGACTAACTGTTCTGGAGTTATGTTAAAATCTCTGATGAAATCTCGTTAATTTTAAAAATAGCGGTTTATCGCGAGAACCAGAGTCAATTCAAATAATCTAAATAAGAGGCTAAGATCTTCATCAATGTATATACTAAAATTAACTACCAAACTCCATGCCGCAGAATCAGTGTTGCCCTGTGATATTTATACGAGTATGTATATGAATGATGTGCATTGTTGTAGAGTAGGACAAGGCATTGGTTTATGGCAGCCTGCAAGCTGCGAAGTCTTGCAACCGCCAACACCGCGGAAAGATGCATCCGTATTTACAATTTCCAACAACTGCAATTATTAATTGCAAAACTTTAGAAATAGTACAAAAAATATAATTTCAATAAACTTTGTTCTTTTGCTTGCACTTTTTTCTTAAATTTAATGACAACTGTCACTTTTCACGGCAAAATAAATGGTCGGTTCAATTAAATTGCTGTGAAAATAATGTTGCTAGATGCATGTTGCGGAATATAGTACTAGATTTTCCGCAGCGAAGCATAGTACAGCTTTGATGAAAAAGTTGTGAAATATTCACGCTTGATTCACAGCTGTCATTTTTTGTATGGAGATTAGAGTGGAATTTCACGTGAAGCCGAACAGAGTACTATGCTTTAACTCGAATTTAATGATTTCAGTACGTTGTTTTGTACTGAAATGAATATATAATAAAACCAAAGAATAAATTTTATCTTTTGATTTAATTTTATAATTTTATTTTTTTTAGTTGAAAACATTTGTTGGTCATTCGGCCTTCGGCTTCGGCCTTCGGCCGATTATTTCCATTGTGCCGAAGAATCGGCTTCGGCAAAAATTCACATTCGGTCGGACACTAAACTCAACACATCGATGCGTTGGGCCCAAGCCAGGCTACACTGAATAAGGTAGCCGCAACACGGAGAGCGCGACTGCCGCAAATGTCAAAGCGAACTGCTTCAGCTGTTGTTGTTGTTCTTGTTTTGACAGCCAGTTGATTTTGACACTTTCGAATATGCGAGTCAGTTTTGTCAGTTTTGCAGCAACCTTGTTATTCAACCATGGACGATATGGAAGATGTAGATATATACATCAGAGTGCGTAGAGCACTCAAAATTTGCTCTCGCTCTTTCGAGTCAGCATTTATAAAAACAAAAGCAATGAATAATCTCTTCAGAGCAACTCGTTAAACACTACGCTCTCGCATAATCTCCTCAAACACATGTATTGGTTATTCATTTGTTTACAAAGAGCGCTCATCGTTTTGAGAACATCATCACTGTTTTCATCCTCCGAGCTCTCCAAAAGATGTGCTCTTTATTTCAGCTGAAAAATATTTGAATTCATCAATCATGAGTTTTTTGATACTTATCAGTTTAATATTTGCTATTAAGTGAAAGCAAACGCGTACGTTATCCAAAAAATTTTATTTATTAAATAGAAAAAATAAATTTGCAGAAATAAACTAAAATTCATTTAATTAAAAATTAAAATTCATTAAACTCATCATCAAAACGTCATCAAAATTTAAACTTAACCTTTAAACTTTTTTGAACATTAAAGGCATGGCGATTAATTTTCTTTCATGGCGATATATATTTGGATTTGTCTATATTTGAAAACCTTCCCATTTTAAATAATTAAACATTTACGAAAACATGAGAACAGGAGTATAAACACAAATGTCAAACGAAATCCTTCAATGCTTACAAAAAGAAAAAAAAAAAAAAAAAATGCAAAAGAAACAAAAGAAAAAATTTATGGCACCAAAATAAAACTCACTCCGTACTCACACTAAATAACTATCTTTGAAAGAGTTCATCATTTTTAAATAATCTGAGTGAGGAAAAAAAAGAGCGATCACACATATCGGCTTTTGCTATTCAAAAGCGCATACTGTGAACAGCAACGAAAAAGAAATGCAAATAAATAACTCGCTCGCACATTCGGAGATTAACGAATGGTCGCTCGTTTGTTTTTCATTTCCAATGAAAGAAAAAAAAATAAATGCACTGAGTTGAGTAGTATTGAGGTGAGTGAGGGATATTTTACTCCTCAATGATAAGTATTTACGAACTCTGATATATATACATGTTGAAAGCAAATTGATTAAGATAGATAGTATTTATCCATATACATAAGACCTGTCCTTATTTTTCAAATTTGGTTCACATTAAAGACGATTTATTGTAAGTTGGATATTTTTGGCGATATGACTCAACGATCTGCAGCATAAAATGCAGCATAAAATCTCGACCTTCTTGATAATCAGTTTTAGCTTCCCATGTGAATGGGTCAAGTCGCAAGAAATCTAACGATAAACGAAAGCGAACAAAAAAAAAAAAAGTGTGCGTGTCAGCTACGACGCGCGATTGGAGTTTACTTCTTATTGATTGCCTTGGAATTTTTTATAATCATGTTCAATAGGCAAAGTGGTTAAATATATAAACTCATCATGCATTAACAGTAAACATTATTAATTCCATTACTAAAATGTAATGTCGTTACCAACAACTGAGGCAGTAAAATTGAAATAACTAAAACTCGAAACGTAAAAAATTGAAGTAAAATTTTTTACAAATCGTGATGATTGAACAAAATCTATCGTCCTAAGTGTTCTTCAAAAAAAACTAAATATAAATTAAGGTTTTCTCCCAAAAATGTTATTTTAATATGAAATCCATTAAAGTTTCAATGACCCAGCCTAGACCTCAGAAAGTCCAGTTACATCCGATTGACAACAGAATCATCCATTTATGTCTAACTGCTTCGTAAAATTCATAAAAATGACAATGACCTCAGAAAATCCCATTGCATCCGATTAGCTATAGAATCATAAAATTTGTTCGAAACGTCTCATGGAACCCATAAAAGTACCAATGACCCGCCTGTGCCCTCAGATAATCCCATTGCATCCGATTGGCCATAGAATCATCAATTTTGGTCCAAATGAACCATGGAACCCACAAAAGTTCCAATGACCAGCTTGTGACCTCAGATAATCCCATTGCATCCGATTGGCCATAGAATCATCCATTTTGTTACGAATAATCCAAGGAACCCATAAAAGTACCAATGACCCGCTTGTGAACTCAGAAAATCCCATTGCATCCGATTGGCCATAGAATCACCCATTTTGGTCCAAATGTTCCATGGAACCATTAAAAGTTCCAATGACCTTCCTGTGACCTCAGATAATCCCATTGCATCCGATTGGCCATAGAATCACCCATTTTGGTCCAAATGTTCCATGGAACCATTAAAAGTTCCAATGACCTTCCTGTGACCTCAGATAATCCCATTGCATCCGATTGGCCATAGAATCACCCATTTTGGTCCAAATGTTCCATGGAACCATTAAAAGTTCCAATGACCTTCCTGTGACCTCAGATAATCCCATTGTATCCGATTGGCCATAGAATCACCCATTTTGGTCCAACTGTTCCATGGAACCATTAAAAGTTCCAATGACCTTCTTGTGACCTCAGATAATCCCATTGTATCCGATTGGTCATAGAATCACCCATTTTGGTCCAAATGTTCCATGGAACCATTAAAAGTTCCAATGACCTTCCTGTGACCTCAGATAATCCCATTGCATCCGATTGGCCATAGAATCACCCATTTTGGTCCAAATGTTCTATGGAACCCATAAAAGTTCCAATGACCCACCTGTGACCTCAGATCATCCCATTGCATCCGATTGGCCATAGAATCACCCATTTTGGTCCAAATGTGCCATGGAACCATTAAAAGCTCCAATGACCTTCCTGTGACCTCAGATAATCCCATTGCATCCGATTGGCCATAGAATCACCCATTTTGGTCCAAATGTTCCATGGAACCCATAAAAGTTCCAATGACCTTCTTGTGACCTCAGATAATCCCATTGTATCCGATTGGCCATAGAATCACCCATTTTGGTCCAAATGTTCCATTGGTCCATTAAAAGTTCCAATGACCTTCCTGTGACCTCAGATAATCCCATTGCATCCGATTGGCCATAGAATCACCCATTTTGGTCCAAATGTTCCATGGAACTCATAAAAGTTCCAATGACCTTCCTGTGACCTCAGATAATTCCATTGCATCCGATTGGCCATAGAATCACCCATTTTGGTCCAAATGTTCCATGGAACCATTAAAAGTTCCAATAACCTTCCTGTGACCTCAGATAATCCCATTGTATCCGGTTGGCCATAGAATCACCCATTTAGGTCCAAATGTTCCATGGAACCATTAAAAGTTCCAATGACCTTGTGACCTCAGATAATCCCATTGTATCCGATTGGCCATGGAATCACCCATTTTGGTCCAAATGTTCCATGGAACCATTAAAAGTTCCAATGACCTTCCTGTGACCTCAGATAATCCCATTGCATCCGATTGGCCATAGAATCACCCATTTTGGTCCAAATGTTCCATTGGTCCATTAAAAGTTCCAATGACCTTCCTGTGACCTCAGATAATCCCATTGCATCCGATTGGCCATAGAATCACCCATTTTGGTCCAAATGTTCCATTGGTCCATTAAAAGTTCCAATGACCTTCCTGTGACCTCAGATAATCCCATTGCATCCGATTGGCCATAGAATCACCCATTTTGGTCCAAATGTTCCATGGAACCCATAAAAGTTCCAATGATCCGCCTATGACCTCAGATAATCCCATTGCATCAGATTGGCCATAGAATCACCCATTTTGGTCCAAATGTGCCATGGAACCATTTAAAGCTCCAATGACCTTCCTGTGACCTCAGATAATCCCATTGCATCCGATTGGCCATAGAATCACCCATGTTGGTCCAAATGTTCCATGGAACTCATAAAAGTACCAATGACCCGCCTATGACCTCAGATAATCCCATTGCATCCGATTGGCCATAGAATCACCCATTTTGGTCCAAATGTTCCATAGAACCCATAAAAGTTTCAATGACCCGCCTATGACCTCAGATAATCCCATTGTATCCGATTGGCCATAGAATCACCCATTTTGGTCCAATTTTCCATGGAACCATTAAAAGTTCCAATGACCTTCCTGTGACCTCAGATAATCCCATTGCATCCGATTGGCCAAAGAATCACCCATTTTGGTCCAAATGTTCCATGGAACCCATAAAAGTTCCAATGACCCGCCTATGACCTCAGATAATCCCATTGCATCCGATTGGCCATAGAATCACCCATTTTGGTCCAAATGTTCCATGGAACCCATAAAAGTTCCAATGACCTTCCTGTGACCTCAGATAATCCCATTGCATCCGATTGGCCATAGAATCACCCATTTTGGTCCAAATGTTCCATGGGACCATTAAAAGTTCCAATGACCTTAATGTGACCTCAGTTAATCCCATTGCATCCGATTGGCCTTAGAATCACCCATTTTGGTCCAAATGTTCCATGGAACCCATAAAAGTTCCAATGACCCGCCTATGACCTCAGATAATCCCATTGCATCCGATTGGCCATAGAATCACCCATTTTGGTCCAAATGTGCCATGGAACCATTAAAAGCTCCAATGACCTTCCTGTGACCTCAAATAATCCCATTGCATCCGATTGGCCATAGAATCACCCATTTTGGTCCAAATGTTCCATGGGACCATTAAAAGTTCCAATGACCTTCCTGTGACCTCAGATAATCCCATTGCATCCGATTGGCCATAGAATCACCCATTTTGGTCCAAATGTTCCATGGAACCCATAAAAGTTCCAATGACCCGCCTATGACCTCAGATAATCCCATTGTATCCGATTGGCCATAGAATCACCCATTTTGGTCCAAATGTTCCATGGAACCATTAAAAGTTTCAATGACCTTCCTGTGACCTCAGATAATCCCATTGTATCCGATTGGCCATAGAATCACCCATTTTGGTCCAAATGTTCCATAAACCCATAAAAGTTCCAATGACCCGCCTATGACCTCAGATAATCCCATTGCATCCGATAGGCCATAGAATCACCCATTTTGGTCCAAATGTTCCATAGAACCCATAAAAGTTCCAATAACCCGTCTATGACCTCAGATAATCCCATTGCATCCGATTGGCCATAGAATCACCCATTTTGGTCCAAATGTGCCATGGAACCATTAAAAGCTCCAATGACCTTCCTGTGACCTCAGATAATCCCATTGCATCCGATTCGCCATAGAATCACCCATTTTGGTCCAAATGTTCCATTGGTCCATTAAAAGTTCCAATGACCTTCCTGTGACCTCAGATAATCCCATTGCATCCGATTGGCCATAGAATCACCCATTTTGGTGGAACCTAATGGAACTCATAAAAGTACCAATGACCCGCCTATGACCTCAGATAATCCCATTGCATCCGATTGGCCATAGAATCACCCATTTTGGTCCAAATGTTCCTTAGAACCCATAAAAGTTTCAATGACCCGCCTATGACCTCAGATAATCCCATTGTATCCGATTGGCCATAGAATCACCCATTTTGGTCCAAATGTTCCATGGAACCATTAAAAGTTCCAATGACCTTCCTGTGACCTCAGATAATCCCATTGCATCCGATTGGCCATAGAATCACCCATTTTGGTCCAAATGTTCCATGGAACCCATAAAAGTTCCAATGACCCGCCTATGACCTCAGATAATCCCATTGCATCCGATTAGCCATAGAATCACCCATTTTGGTCCAAATGTTCCATGGAACCCATAAAAGTTCCAATGGCCCGCCTATGACCTCAGATAATCCCATTGCATCCGATTGGCCATAGAATCACCCATTTTGGTCCAAATGTGCCATGGAACCATTAAAAGCTCCAATGACCTTCCTGTGACCTCAGATAATCCCATTGCATCCGATTGGCCATAGAATCACCCATTTTGGTCCAAATGTTCCATGGAACCCATAAAAGTTCCAATGACCCGCCGATGACCTCAGATAATCCCATTGCATCCGATTGGCCATAGAATCACCCATTTTGGCCATAGAATCACCCATTTTGGTCCAAATGTTCCATTGGTCCATTAAAAGTTCCAATGACCCGCCAATGACCTCAGATAATCCCATTGCATCCGATAAGTCATAGAATCACCCATTTTGGTCCAAATGTTCCATGGAACCCATAAAAGTTCCAATGACCCGCCTATGACCTCAGATAATCCCATTGCATCCGATTGGCCATAGAATCACCCATTTTGATCCAAATGTTCCATGGAACCCATAAAAGTTCCAATAACCTTCCTGTGACCTCAGATAATCCCATTGTATCCGATTGGCCATAGAATCATCAATTTTGGTAGAAATGTTCCATGGAACCCATAAAAGTTACAATGACCCGTCTATGACCTCAGATAATCCCATTGCATCCGTTTGGCCATAGAATCACCCATTTTGGTCCAAATGTTCCATGGAACTCATAAAAGTACCAATGACCCGCCTTTGACCTCAGATAATTCAATTGCATCCGATTGGCCATAGAATCACCCATTTTGGTCCAAATGTTCCATGGAACCCATAAAAGTTCCAATGACCCGTCTATGAGCTCAGATAATCCCATTGCATCCGTTTGGCCATAGAATCACCCATTTTGGTCCAAATTTTCCATGGAACCAATAAAAGTTCCAATGACCCCTCTATGACCTTAGATAATCCCATTGCATCCGATTGGCCATAGAATCACCCATTTTGGTCCAAATGTTCCATGGGACCATTTAAAAGTCCAATGACCTTCCTATGACCTCAGATAATCCCATTGCATCCGATTGGCCATAGAATCACCCATTTTGGTCCAAATGTTCCATGGAACCCATAAAAGTTCCAATGACCCGTCTATGACCTTAGATAATCCCATTGCATCCGATTGGCCATAGAATCACCCATTTTGGTCCAAATGTTCCGTGGAACCATTAAAAGCTCCAATGACCTTCCTGTGACCTCAGATAATTCCATTGCATCCGTTTGGCCATAGAATCATCCATTTAGTTTTGGTCCAAATGTTCCATGGAACCCATAAAAGTTCCAATGACTCACCTATGACCTCAGATAATCCCATTGCATCCGATTGGCCATAGAATCACCCAGATAATCCCATTGCATCCGATTGGCCATAGAATCACCCATTTTGGTTCAAATGTGCCATGGAACTCATAAAAGTTCCAATGACCCGCCTATGACCTCAGATAATCCCATTGCATCCGATTGGCCATAAAATCACCCATTTTGGTCCAAATGTTCCATGGAACCATTAAAAAATCCAATGACCCGCCTATGACCTCAGATAATCCCATTGCATCCGATTGGCCATAGAATCACCCATTTTGGTCCAAATGTTCCATGGAACCATTCAAAAATCCAATGACCCGCCTATGACCTCAGATAATCCCATTGCATCCGATTGGCCATAGAATCACCCATTTTGGTTCAAATGTGCCATGGAACTCATAAAAGTTCCAATGACCCGGCTATGACCTCAGATAATCCCATTGCATCCGATTGGCCATAAAATCACCCATTTTGGTCCAAATGTTCCATGGAACCATTAAAAAATCCAATGACCCGCCTATGACCTCAGATAATCCCATTGCATCCGATTGGCCATAGAATCACCCATTTTGGTCCAAATGTTCCATGGAACCATTAAAAAAATCCAATGACCTTCCTGTGACCTCAGATAATCCCATTGCATCCGATTGGCCATAGAATCACCCATGTTGGTCCAAATGTTCCATGGAACTCATAAAAGTACCAATGACCCGGCTATGACCTCAGATAATCCCATTGCATCCGATTGGCCATAAAATCACCCATTTTGGTCCAAATGTTCCATGGAACCATTAAAAAATCCAATGACCCGCCTATGACCTCAGATAATCCCATTGCATCCGATTGGCCATAGAATCACCCATTTTGGTTCAAATGTGCCATGGAACTCATAAAAATTCCAATGACCCGGCTATGACCTCAGATAATCCCATTGCATCCGATTGGCCATAAAATCACCCATTTTGGTCCAAATGTTCCATGGAACCATTAAAAAATCCAATGACCCGCCTATGACCTCAGATAATCCCATTGCATCCGATTGGCCATAGAATCATCCATTTTGGTAGAAATGTTCCATGGAACCCACAAAAGACACAATGACCCGCCTGTGACCTCAGATAATCCCATTGCATCCGATTGGCCATAGAATCACCCATTTTGGTAGAAATGTTCCATGGAACCCACAAAAGACACAATGACCCGCCTGTGACCTCAGATAATCCCATTGCATCCGATTGGCCATAGAATCATCCATTTTGGTAGAAATGTTCCATGGAACCCACAAAAGACACAATGAGCCGCCTATGACCTCAGATAATCCCATTGCATCCGATTGGCCATAGAATCATCCATTTTGGTAGAAATGTTCCATGGAACCCATAAAAGTTCCAATGACCCGCCTATGACCTCAGATAATCCCATTGCATCCGATTGGCCATAGAATCATCCATTTTGGTAGAAATGTTCCATGGAACCCACAAAGGACACAATGACCCGCCTGTGACCTCAGATAATCCCATTGCATCCGATTGGCCATAGAATCACCCATTTTGGTAGAAATGTTCCATGGAACCCACAAAAGACACAATGACCCGCCTGTGACCTCAGATAATCCCATTGCATCCGATTGGCCATAGAATCACCCATTTTGGTAGAAATGTTCCATGGAACCCACAAAAGACACAATGACCCGCCTGTGACCTCAGATAATCCCATTGCATCCGATTGGCCATAGAATCATCCATTTTGGTAGAAATGTTCCATGGAACCCATAAAAGTTCCAATGACCCGCCTATGACCTCAGATAATCCCATTGCATCCGATTGGCCATAGAATCATCCATTTTGGTAGAAATGTTCCATGGAACCCACAAAAGACACAATGACCCGCCTGTGACCTCAGATAATCCCATTGCATCCGATTGGCCATAGAATCATCCATTTTGGTCCAAATGTTGCTTCAACCAATAAAAGTTCCAATGACTCCCCTGTCACCTCCATGGAATCCATGGAATCCATTAAAGTGCCAATGACCCGCCTGTGCCCTCAGATAATCCCATTGCATCCGAATGGCCATAGAATCATCCTCTTTGGTCCAAATACTCCATGGAATCCATTAAAGTGCCAATGATCTGCCTGTGACCTTAGATAATTCCATTGCATGCGATTGGCCAAGCATAACGCAAAAATAGTTGATAATTCAACCATAACGCAAAAATAGTTGAAAATTCAAGCGTAACGAAAAAAAGTTGAAAATTCAACCATAACGCGAAAATAGTTGAAAATTCAACCGTAACGAAAAATAGTTGAAAATTTGACTTTACCCCCTAATATAATTTCTTTTCATGCAAATCGATTCTAAAGGAGTAAACTCTAAAGACTTTCGTTTTTTCTGATACGAAATCATGCAAATTATGGCTCAAAAAATTTTCAGGCTTCCCGATAGTTCGATCATTTCGCAATTTAACAGTAGGTGTTTTGAGCTGAAGGTGTTGAACCATTTTTCGCTTCTCTTCAAAAGAGACGTCTGAATCGAAAAATGCTAAAGCTATCAACTCTTCATATAGATACCATAAATAGTTCCACATTTTGTTTAATATTGCTGCGGATACTCTTGAATCAATTTTTGCGTATTCGATGGAATTTTTCATGAAATTGTAGTCTTGGTTTGGGGCAGCGATTGCACTCGTGCAGCCAAACCAAACTTTAATATACATTCGTGACAAAAAAATGCAAATATCACGTAAACTATTCAATTCTAGTGTCGTTAGGTGAAATTGGTGTCAAAATAAAAATATCTTTATTGAATAAATAGCCTTAGACATCCACCTTGCATGACTTGTTGCACCAGGAGCATGGAATCGAGTGTTTTTGACGCCGAGGAAAGCCAAAACAAGTTGCAACAATTCATTGTAATCTTTGCGGGTGTTAAATTGAAGTGATTGAGATATGCAATAATTATGAATTTCGTTGCGTTCAGCTTGACTTATTTTCGCGCATACTATTGCATCTTTGATGCCACTTTGGAATGAATTGTGATTGGGCTTCTTCCAAACTTCAGCAAATCTATCGAAAATTTTGACATCAGGTGCAATGCTTGTGAAGAGTTTGACCTCGAAAACTTTTCGTAAAATAATTTCTTATTATGATGACGACATGCCAATTTAACCAGCTTTCGACCGAAACGGTTTTCCAAAAGATTGCACGCGCCAGCATTTATGCCAGAATTGCTTGAAGTTGTATCGAAACTCATGGCATTTACCTGATCGAGGATATTCTATTGGAGCAACGTTTCGTGAATGGCAGTAGCTACATTCTCTCCAGTCGCAGATGCTATTTTCGGAGCACCAATGAACTTTGATGTTCCATTAAAGCTGACTAGAATCGCAATTCTTTCAACTTTGCTTTTACCAACGAGATCTTGTAACAATTTACCGTCCCAGTGAAGCACTAATGAATGTGCAGTACTTAACTATGTATAAAGTAATAACAAAAAGTTGGCTTAGGCCTTTTAGTTTTTTTTCAAAGGACAATTACGATATCCTTTGTTTTACTTTTTAAATGAAAAAAAACTGAATTGATCGAATTTAGAGACCAAAATGAGAGACAGAAAAGCAAAAATAAATAATAAATCTGTCAAGCCTACTATTGGATCCAAGTTTATTCATTTTTTAAAATGATTCAAAATATTCACTCAAAATGTGTCAAAATATGAATTAAAGTCGTTATAACTTTTTAAGTTTTCATCCGATTTCGTTTATGAGTACTCCGTTGCAAAAGTAATTTAATGTTAAAAAAATTATAAATAAAAATGTGTTTAAGTAAATTAAATTTAAGTGATCTTGTTCAAAAAAATGCGAAAAATTGCTTTTTTTTTTAAAAATTTATGATATGGAACATTCTATTGGCTTCCGCGTCCATTAGTAGTGGTCCCATCGGTCCCAAATTTCACATTGGATAGTCTTACATAATGTATAACCATAATCTGAGCGTGATTCTGCAAAATTCATAAGTTTTAAATTTTTTCCAGCTAAAACAGGTCTAATATACATATTTTGTTTTGTTTTATTTTTTCATCTATAATGTAACATTTTTAGTAGGGAAAGCAGTGTTATTTAATTTAATATTTGTTTGTATCTTTTAATTTTTTTTTTCTATATAAATTTTTTTTTTTATATATTTTATTTATTAATACTATTTTGTATTAATTGAAAATAGTCAAAATATTAAGTAAACTTTGAAGAAAATTATTATGCCTTGGAGCGCATTTTAAAATCACTAGGTTTTAAGATAAGTTAGTTTATTGAATTTAATTTGAGTGAATTTTGTTTAGTTACTTTATAAATTGGCATAGTTTTAAAATACTTTTAATATAGTTTTAGATAGTTTAAGTAAAAAATTGATTTTTCTGGCTAACACTTAAGCACCACGTTGCAGCTTATTCATTAGTTTTAGGTTTAGTTGGTATGTTTTTGTAGGTCAAGGTGACCTTGTACGCTAGAGTCTTGGTGGTCCACGTGTAGTTTTTGTAGGAGCGCTTGTTACGTAATTACACGTGTGGATCCTGCGCGAGCGGATATTTCTGCTGGTAGAATTGCAGGTAAGATGACCAATTCTTGACGTAAACGTGGACTTGCTTGTTGCAGATTCTGTATGCAATATCCATGCACGTGTACGGTCAAGTTATTAAAATTCCTAAGAAATGTATGGTTAACATTATACAAATGTCTATGTTTAATCTTTAATTGACAACTTACCAACGAAATGTAATCAATCCTATATATCTTTCTTTTCTGCTTCTAATCCTCTTTAAACCTTTTATATTTAATATGTAATATTATCTTTCTTGTTTAAGAGTTCCAGGAAACTTTACCACTTTAGTTAAACACTTGCACTATGGTTTTAGTTTCAAACCTTTCACACTGCTTGACTCTTGTTTAATGAACAAGAAAGCTAAGCTTAAAATTAATTTGGCTAACCTATTGAGTAAATAGATCACGGGAGGATCATGCGTGTCTTCTTGGAGACATAAAAAGAGTCGGCAAACAAATTAATTCATATCCCTAAAATATTAATTTTTTTGTCATATTTTATAAGGGAGAGTGGGGTGTTGTGAGACAGGTTTAGTTTTTGGACGATAACTTCTTTAAAAGTTCATATTTTTTTTTCTGGAAACATTTTTTGGATAGCTTATTCAATTACCTAACAACCTGCGATGACATTTTTTTGAAATTCAAAACATTTAAGAATTTTCTTGAAGCCTGAAAAAAAGATTGGAATTTTTGATTTTAAAAAATTATGGGGTGTTGTGAGACACTACTATAAATATAACAAAATGGAATTTTTTGCTTAAAGTCCTTATTGAAATAGGAAAAAAAATTAGGAAAAAATTAAAATACAGATAAGAGAAATTGTTCGCGTTAATCTGATTCGGCTAACAGTTAAAATATCCGGTTTTCATTTTGGCACACTGCAGATGAACAGTTCGATCACAGTTATTGCAACTAATGAAATTGTTTTCGTCCGGGCTGATTTTAGAATGTAAGTCGTGAATGCGTATAGTACGGGCTATACGTATTCATGAGATTTCACACTCCCTTGGCGAATCCAAAAAAAAAAAAAAAAAACACTGGCACGTTTGCCCTACAAAAGATGCAAAAGTATATAAATCTTCATCATCTAATGACAAAACTTTTTCCGGTACGTATTTCGTATGATGACTACGCTTTGCTGGATCCTTCAGCGATTTTTTTTTGTTTAAGTTGTTTTTTCATTCTTTTGGTCGGATTTTTTGCTCAATAATGCCACATTCTTGGAAGTTGTAAATACGGTTGCAAAAATAGGCTTCTGGCCGCGTTTTGATTTTTGGAATAGGGGATCAAACTTCGGAGGACTAACCTTCTCTAGTGCACTGCTCAGCTCAGACGCCTTGAAAAACCAATTTAATTTGTAAAATATTGGAA
Organism: Tetanocera ferruginea; assembly: GCA_958299015.1. Classification (NCBI taxonomy): domain Eukaryota; kingdom Metazoa; phylum Arthropoda; class Insecta; order Diptera; family Sciomyzidae; genus Tetanocera; species Tetanocera ferruginea. The sequence continues at coordinate 57,207,959 of OY282641.1, read as the reverse complement.
AAACTGGTTTCCTGTCAGTTTTGACACTTTGATATGCAACAAAATCGACTAATTTATCATTTGAAGTCGATGCGGAAAAAATTGTGTCTTCAACTTTTCCATATAACGGGTTCCATACATTCTAGATTTATCAAAATTATATGATTTGCAGACAACTCGAAAACAATTATTTTTTTTGGCAATTTCTTTGATGGCTGCCACTAGGTGGATGGATGCGACATTTCCTTTTGGCTTTGGCGATACTTTATATGCATTTCGTGGCATGATGGCTATAAAAATAATGAAATAAAAACAAAAATGAACTGTCTCACAACACCCCATATTTACTGTCTCACGACACCCCATATTCGACATTTTCAAATGGCCATTGCTCCATCATCACCCGCAATTTTTTTTGCAAAATCACTTCGGTGGGCTTGAAGGCAATGGAAGAGATATCATTTTAATAAATATTTACCTTCACGTTTAATTGGCAATGTTTCTTTAAATTCCACTAGGCAAACTGTACAAAAAACTTTTAAGAGCGCGATCAAAACTCATAATTGTTACAGACACTAGCAACACGTGTCAATTGCAAGAGTGCACATAATAAGTGAGATCCCATTGAGAAAATATCTTACAGTTGTTGTGAGCATTCATAACATTACCACTATGTCAGATATTGACGTGTCTCACAACACCCCATGTCTCACTACACCCCACTCTCCCCTACTTATTTTTTTTATTGTATTTTATATTTATATGAGCTTAATCATTTCAATGTTATAAATATCTAAGATTCTAAATTATAATAGGTTTTATTTTGGTTGGTTTTATATAAATAGATTTTAAATAGTTTTAGCAAGATTTTATTATTAAACATAGTTATAGTTATCAATTACATTTAAAGTCAACAAAAATATATTCACCTTGTTGCAGTGTGTAGATCTGTGTGTTCAACGTAGGGTGCAAAAACGGTGATCGTGATCGTGATCACAGTAGTGGCGAATTAAAATGAAAATTTAATAACAAGATGTTATCAGAGGTGGGTAACATTGTATATCGGCGTGCCGGTACAATAAAATATTTTTTTGTATAGTAATGAACTGTTTATTTATTAATTATTAAAAATGTACTTGTTTTTATCATTATTTTTTATATTTTTTTTTTTTTCGAAGTTTGGGTGAAAAGTATTAATACTCGCTACAAAACAAATGATTTTGAAATGGTATACATATAAAAATCCTCCAAAAAAGATGGTTTAAAGCTATGTCGTTTTAGAATGCCTCTTCAGATCTTTTGCATGGAAAACTCCCAACTTTTTACCTTCTAAGTCTACCAGTTGATAATAGCTGTTGCCTATTCTTTTAATAACCTTAGCTTTAAGAAACTTTGGAGCTAGCTTAGCATTAAAACCAATAGCTTTATTGCTTTGCGCAAAATTTCTTCGAAAAACTATTTCTTCTTCAGCAAAACTAATATCTCTAGAGCGAAGGTTATATACTTTTTCATTGATATTATATGCTTTATCAATATTTTTCATGACATATCCTGTTATCAGCTGTAATTTTTCTGGTGTGTCTAATATATTTTCTCCTTCTTGTAACAAATTAAGTTTTCGCAATATATCGTACGAACCTGCATGAGCAATCATCTGATGTCCAAATAAAACAAAATCGGGTGAATAACCAATGGAACTGTGATAAGAATTTCTTATGGCTACCGCAATTTGACTAAGGTTAGAATCCCATAGCCTCTGATCTTTAAACAAATATGATCGTATTCCAGCAATAACTGATCTGTTAACGCCTTCCGAGCCATGATATAATAATGAGGTACGGTAAAGAGATTCACCTCACCGTCTACGAATGTCATGAATGTGAAAATGAAAATTAGCGATGCCACTTTTTCTTTGATTTGATAAATGTGGGACAAACACGAAGAGAGGGTAAAAGGGATCAAATAAGAAGAAATGCATTTTTTGACTCGATTTCGTTATTTAATCGTTTTTATATAATTTTTTAAAAATTTTCAAACTACTTATGAAATATCGATAACGATTTGCAAATAATAAATTGTTCTGAAATTAAAAATAACTTTATTTCTTTGTTGCCAGCAGTATTTATAATTAAATAAACTATGAACTACAAATTATTTGAGATTAAATATATTAAGGGTGTTCATGCAAAGCGGCAAGCTTAAATTTTGGGCAATAAGTTATTTTTATCAGATAGATTTTGTGCACGTCCCCTAAAGTTGATTGTGCATTTGCAGAGATAAGTCAGTTGTTAACTTGTAAACAGCCAACTTTCAGCATTTCATTTCGTTTTAGTTTTATGTAATAACAATTATTTTTATTGCTTGTTTATTGTAGATATGCTTTTATTTGGTGGAAACAACTTTGCTTGGAAATATATAAATAGCTGACGGCTGGTATAAGTTTGCCAGATCAATTGATCACCTAAATCGTTGAGCAAATATATCTGGTATATGCAAACGGTTCTCCATACATTTAATTTGTAAGGCTGATACACTTGTATAGTTTATACTATTTATAAGGGAACATATTGCCCATTTGCATGAAGACCCTTATTATTTAAGATGAAATTATATAATGCTTAATAGGATAACGTAAGGACGAATGTGTTAAAAAAGTTTTAAATATGAAAAGCTTTTATTTGATTTTAAAGTTTTATTTTAACTAACTTATAATTGCCCTTAAGCTTAATTCTTTATTTAAAGATTTTGTATTCCTAATTTTTATTTAAAGATTTTGTTCTTGAATGCATTCTAAATCTAATAAATAATTTTTTTACATCGTTTGGCAAAGAAAAAATTTGTTTTTGAAAATTTGTTTTTGAAAATTTGCATAGTGCATAATTTTTAATAACAAAACATGTACTTCCCCGTTTTCTGCGCAATTAATTCAACAAATCACCATGGACAAACATGGATATTTCATGAATGCTTTTTAAGATACGGCATCACTGATTTTTTGTTATTTTGACATTCGTAGACGGTGTGGTGAATCTCTTTACCGTACCTCATTATTATATCATGTTCCGAGCTATTAGATTGAGGTGAACTATTGTCCATTATCTGTGGATAATAATTTCAGGTATTTTAAAAATATGAAAAACATTCGTTTCTAGAAAATCAATCAGAGCTGATGCAGTAAATTTTCTTACTGGTTTCAATAGCGGAAATTTGGTTAAATGGTCAACCACGATAAAAATGCCGACATTTCCTGACTTAGAACGAGGATATGGGCCAACCAAATCCATATACAAGCGCTGAAATGGTTGCGAAGACTTACTAGGTGATCCCATAGGTGGTCTTAAGACAGTGTTTGATGCTTTACACTGTCGACAAATGTCACTGTTTAGAACAAAATTTTTCACAAATAAGGTTGTGAAAAAAATTGTTCAGAGTAAAGGTCTACTTCTCGCAAAATTATTTCAACACTTTTTATGTTATCATAGGGTAAACGAGAAAGAGGATCTGGGACAACATGCAAACTACCCTTTCGATGTTCTTTTGAAAATCTAAAGCCTTGAAGCTTCAAAGCCCATCGAGCAAGTTGACCATTAAGGTCTGTCTGACGCATTAGCCAATGAAGACTAGCGTGATCTGTTATGACCTTAAACTCATGTCCTTCGACATATTCTCTAAACTTTTCAATACTAAGTATAGCTGCCAAACATTCCAATTCAGTGATCGAATAATTTTGCTGAGCGTGATTAAGTTTGTGGGAAAAGAAGGCGATAGGTCTTTCGGTGCCATCGCTATCTTCTTGCGCTAGCATGCCACCTACACCAGTTTTCGATGCATCACATGAAATTATGAAGGGACGCTCGAAATCAGGCGTAACTAAGACAAGTGCACAAGTTAACTTTTCTTTAACTTTATCAAAAGCGATTTGAGCTTCTGGATTCCATTGAAAGGTTTTAACTTTTTTCGTTAGGTCTGTAAGAGGTGCTGTTAGCGATGCATAATTGGGTTTTATGCAAACATTTCCTATAATATTACCTAAATAACACACTTCTTTTACGCACCATTAACATTTTGCTATATTTAACGTTAACCCTGATTTTCGCAAAAGCTGAGCAACTTCAGCAAGCAAAGAAATATGCTCCTCAAAACTACTACTTACCAAAAGCAAATCATTCAAATAAAGAAAAACTTGATTTTGGAAATGAGCTGGAATAATAATGTCCATCAAACGACACATCGTTTGTGGGGCATTCGTTAGTCCGAAGGCATAACTTTAAACCTATACAAAGTCGATTGGGTACTGTGAACGCAGTGAAATCTCGTGGACTTTCTTCAAGACCAATTTGCCAAAATGTGTGTTTTAAGTCGAGAGAACTGATAAACTCTGCTTTAGGAAGTCGAGAAATAATTCCATTAATTTTTGGTTGCGGATACGCATCCCTAATTGTTACACTAATCAATTTTCTCAAATCCAAGCAAAGCCTGATCTTTCCCTCTCTCTGCACGATAGCTACAGGCATATATGTAATACTTCTATATTGGCAGCAACCTACATTTTCAATGAATTTCAACTATGAAATCAAAGAGAGATAGCTACCAAAGATTTTGTTGTTTGTATTTGTATATTTGAATATATAAAAATTACTACACACAAGAAAATGTCACATCGTCACAGGGGCGGTTTTTATGAAAAATATGTTATGTTTTTTTGTTTGGCATAAATAACATCTACGCATCATTATACTACAATTATAAGAACAACGCGTAAAATATGATTCAATTAAAAAAAACAAAAATTCAAGACAGCAAAATTCAAACAATAAAAATTTAAACAACAAAAATATCGACTGGAATTTTTGACAATGAATGCACCGCTCCTGATTTTTTTTATTTTGAAATTTAAATTCGGGTACATTCGTTAATATATTTTCTCGCTCACATAACAATATAACTGCACTCTTATGTTGGCGAATGTACCTTGAGTGTACTGCCAATATAGAAGTATAACATATGTGGCTACAGGACTACACCATGAACAATTTGATGGAGCAAGTTCTATGACTCCAAGCTTAAGCATTCGATCAACTTCACCATGTATTTTTTTCTCAATAGCTGGTGCAACTGAGAAATATCTTAGTTTTATGGGCTTAGTACCCTGTTCGACTTCTATTGTGTGTTTGAGAACAGAAGTTATTCCCAAGCCTTCTACATCAAAATTCGGGAACAAAGATATTACTCGTTTAATTCTTTGCTGTTGATCGACACTCAAATCATTTGGTTAGAACAATCATTAGAACAAACGTTATCAAGAATTTGTTTAAGGAATCCAAAACTCTTCCAAAAATCAACACCACGATAAAGATCTTGTTTCAGTTCTGGAACTATTAACAACTCTATAGGCTTTATTTGACCTCGAAAAGTGATATCCGCTATAACTTTTCCTAGAACGTTATATTTCTGACCTCCAGCGACAAAGTTTGAATATTTTTTAAATGTTGCTATTTAAAAACTCTTTAGCGGCTGAACCACTTAAACAAGAAGCTGACGCACCCGAATCTAAAAGTCCAACTACACTCATTCCAAATACTTCAACTTGCACGTAAGGTCTACAGTTATTTTTTGATTTATCAATTGCAGCGATACAATTTTTAAAATTGAATTTACTGTTTTTGATTTTTTTATAAAAGTTTCGAATACAAAGGGTATTTCGTTTTGCTTTCTTAAGGTACTATTACAGTGTGTAAATAATGAAAAATAATTTTTTGTTTTTTTTTAGAATCTGGTTCCTTAAGGTCTTAAGAATACGTATACGAAATTTTAGAAAAAAAAATATCAAATGAAAAAAAAGATATAACATACATTTTATTCGCTTGTCGCAAACAATTCATATATAATCGTTCATAGAAGAAAATCTAATCGCGTTTTTCTCAAAACATGTTTTTTCGAATTGGTTTCTAAGATATCTCGAGTTCTGCTTGATCGATTTCGATGAATCTTGATTCATTGTGATCTTCATAAACTCTGTTAAGCACTCTACCTATAAAAAGCCGAGAAAATTTTGTATATTGTTTTTTATGGCTAAGAATTTCTGCCAAAAACAGGGGTTTTTTGTAAATTTGTTTTTCAACGCATGCCATGTTTTTTATTTTTTTGTTATTTTTAATTTGCATAGGTAGAGTGCTCAACTACATCCCTTAACTGAAGAATGCACTTTAATTTTTTACTTTCAGACGCCTTGAAAATGCTGGAGACGAGAAACCAACTAACAACCTTTTTTTAAACACGCCCACTTCAACGACCTCTAGAAAAGAAACAACATATAGAAAAACAAAAAAAAAAACATTTTTTTTATACACTCGACTTTAACTGTACATAATGTAAATAAATATGACTTAAATAATTTATTAATACAAGGTAAAAAAATTAATAAAAAAGGTGTTGTTTTGAATAGCTCCACACTGTAATAGTACCTTAATTTTCTTGAATGTTTCATTGAAATTATTTTCTATGGACTCACATAGTATTCGTTTTCTTGCTTCCTCATACAATCTTACACGTTCATGATATGGTCTAAAAGGGTATAAAACTGGTTTAGGAACGCTCTCAATTACATAAGCATTCTTAGAAAACTCTCTTCTTAAAATTTCGATATTTATACCCCCACGCGTACTCCGTATGGGGCAGGGATGATATTTTGAGTGGAATAGTACTTTTTTGAGTACTATTGACTCTTCAAAAGTACCGGAGTACCTTGTTGCCGAAAAAAGTACCCTGGTACTTTTATATTTTATACTTTTACAATTAATTACATATTTAATTCCTTATATCAAGTAGAGCTCTCACTATCTGCAAGCACAGCATACACAAAACAAGAATTAACAATTGCATCAGCACCAAAAATTTACTGGGATATGACAATGTCTTGTGTTGCGTATTGGGTTAAGCATACCATAAATGTTTAACTGGGCCATTAGCTTATTTTATTTTGATAATGACAATTGATTTGTTTACTTAAAGAGTATTCTAAGGGCTTACTATATAACGGAGAAGGTACCAGCTGATAAGTTGCTGAGTTTAAAACTAATATTAAAGAATTTTACTTGAAATTGTGTCAAGAGTCAGTTTTGAAAATTAAGTCATAAACTTCTTGCCAAAATTCTCGCCCAGTGACGTATCATCTGCTGAAACAACCAGCATTTTGCCGTTGCTTTTAAAAATGTTCCCAGGACAACAACTTTTAAATGCAGAGTCGATCAATACGGAATACAGGGCGCTGGCAGATTATGAGGAACAGAAAAACTTTAAGGATTCGACTATTTCCGAATTGTGGGCTAAAGTGTAGGTAATAAAAAATGAGCTAAATGTAAATATGTTTTCAAATATTTTCAGAATAACCCGTTGTATCTTATCAAAATCCCATTCATCTGCCATCGTTGAAAGTATTTTTCGAATATAAATTTAATTTAGACCAAGTGTCGTAATCGTTTGGCAATATCTACTTGTTCCGCACTCCTCTAAACAAAGGATTTAATTACATCTAAAAATTGCTATTGTCATAATTACGACACTAAAACTACTAAAAAGAAAACATACATAACTGTATATACAGTGCTGGACAAAGAATTAGCACAATATGGAATCGGTTACTCTGCCACAGTATTAATATCACTAGATTCAATGCAGCAAAATTTTGTTGTTATTTTTTAAACTACGTGTTCTTACTCTTGTATTTTATGGAAAAGAACCGTTACAAGTCACGTGATTATTTTTTTCTTAACAAAAGATCGGAGCAATCATTCAAGTTAGCTGGTCATTGAATTAGCACATGTTGCTTAATATAGTCTTATTAATTGATTTTAAGCAAATTCAATAAAGTTTTTATCGAAACACGGTTTGTTGATGTTTTATTTCTTTATTTAAAATAAAAAATTAATGAAAAAAATTAATTAGATGGGTCGAAAGTCGTCATGCACTGCAGAGCTAAGAAAAATTATAATAAATATGAAAAATAATGGAAAAACTATAAATGAAATCGCAAACGATATAGGACGCTCTAGAAAAATTGTTTACAATGCAATCCAACATTATCGGAAACATAAAACCACCACATCTATTAAAAGAAAGGCTCCTCCAAGAAAAACAAGTGCTGCTGAAGACAGATTAATATCGATGGAAGCGAAGAAAAATCCCTTTATTACATCCGCAGATATCCAGAAAAAAGTCAATCAGCATCACAAAATTGCAGTTAGCAGCAGGACCATCCGTAGAAGACTTAATGAGGCTCAATTGATAGGATACGTAGCGCAGCATAAACCATTAGTTTCAAAAAAAAATATTAAAGCTAGGTTAAATTTTGCCAAAACGTTTGGAAACAAACCATTATCATTTTGGAAAAATATATTGTGGAGTGATGAGTCCAAATTCAACCGATTTGGGTCTGATGGAAAGCGGCATGTGTGGCGTCCACCAAAACAGCGGCTTAATCCGAGGTATACAATGAAAACAATTAAACACGGTGGAGGGAATGTTATGGTCTGGGCCGCGTTTTCATGGCATGGCGTAGGACCAATTGTAAAGATAGATACTAAAATGGATCAGCATTTATATAAACAGATTTTAGAGCGGCACATGGAACCGTTTGCAGAGGAAAATTTACCATTAAGATGGTCATTCATGCATGACAACGATCCTAAGCACACTTCACGGCTTGTGAAGCAGTTTCTTAGTTATCAGCAAATCAATGTTTTGCCGTGGCCTGCACAAAGTCCTGATCTCAATCCTATTGAGAATCTTTGGAACGATGAGGAGAAAGCTGTACAACCGAAAAACCACGAAATTTGGGTGAACTTTGGAATGCCATACAAGAAAGTTGGAATTCCATTCCCCTGGGCCGTTGCCAAATTTTGGTTGAAAGTTTGCCTCGCAGGTTAGAAGCAGTTATACGCCAAAAGGGATTCCCTACTAAATATTAATATAAAAATATATTAAAACTCAGGTGAAAGCTTTTGTTTCAAAATGTGCTAATTCTATGACCACAAAAAAATTTAGCCTTATATATACATAAATAGAAAAACATTTAAAAATAACTTCCGAACTTAAATGAACTGTTTATTTTTAAGAACATTAAATTTTTTTATTTTTCTGTAATAATGAACTTAAAATAAAACAATTAATAAATAAACATTAACAAGTCTTTTTAAAATACATGCTGCGTGTGCTAATTCTTTGGCCAACACTGTACATACTTAAATACATACGTATATACATATTTCATATTTAGGCTCTGAAAGAAAGTCTTATTTATTTTTGTTCCTTTATGTGATAAAAATAATAAAATTAAAAGAAAGTATTGGTTTTAATGTATCGTCACCTTAATATAAAAAGGACGTAACTTATAATTCCATAATTTTACAGGAAAATTAAATAACTTCATACAATGTTGTGTAATTAAAAATTATTTAATGCAGATTGTAATAAAAATCGTCAAAGAACTCAGTATTTAAAACCACATTTCAGTTTTTTTGGTTTCATGGTGGGCATTCTAAAATTTAATGCAAAAAACACTTATTTTGAATAATTAATTATTTTTATATTATGTATATATACTAGGGTGGGTCGATTTAGCAATCGATATTGTGCCATCGATTTTTCGATAGCTTTCGTCATGAGGAAAAAAAGTTCCACTACGACATATCCAAAAAATCATTTTCGAGGCGCCAAAATTTCAATTGTTTGAATTGTTCTCAACTTTTCTTTTTAAGGTTTTTTTAGTAGGTAATAAAAAAAAAAAGGACTGATTTAATTTTTTTTTAAATATTACATTTCCAAGGTGAAATTGTACGCTTAAAACGATGGCAATAGCAGTTTAGCCACAAAAAATGTTTTTCTTTAGGTTTTGAACGTGTTTTTGTCGAAAAATTAATTTTTTGAAGCATTAATTTTTAAGTTTTTTTTAGTAGGTATGTTTAAAAAAAATTCGCCGATTTCAAATTCTTTAAATATATCCCATCCAAGGTAAAATTGCGCGCTTAAAACGATGGCGATATCATTTTTTCGTAAAAACTGTTTTTTTTTTAATTTTGGACGATTTTTTTTTAAATATTACATTTTTTTTTAAATATTACATTTCCATTGATGAATTTGATGAATAAAAGATTTTTAACTTTGGATTTAAATGAAGATTTTTTAACTTTGGATTTAATTGATGTTTTGTATGAGTGTTAATTTATTATTAAAAGACATCGTTGTAAATTTTCAACATTACTATTATAATTGCTGTTATGGTTGTTAAAATAAAAATAGTTTTTTAACAATTTTATTGATTTTTCATAAGCGAAAAATATGGGAATTTATTTTAAAAGTCAGATATTTCCTTGCAAATTTTGCTTGGATTCCATTCGACTCATTTTAATTCGGCTAGCTGACGTAGTCGCCATGATCCCTTCGCGGTTTTTATGAATTGCACGTTTAGCTACGCTGGTTAGGAGTTGAACGTACCGCTCGGTACCTTGAATATGGCATGGAATCTTCGGATCGTCTAGCAATGGATCTTCATTTTCGTCATCATCAAAATAAGTTTTCAAATGTTCATATGGTATGCTTCTTGTTAATGGTGGTTCTGACAGGTTTTCATCGTCGTCCAAATCAATCATATGAACGTTATCAGTGGCATCAAAATTAATTTTCGGGTTTACGTAGGTACGAATATTGGACGGTTCATATAGGTCGTTACGAAAATGTAAAATTTTTTCCAGTGCATACTTCCGAATATGTTGTCGATCGTCGAAGAGCATACTGAGCAAAACATTTTCACAATGGGCAAAATATGAATTATTTTCAATAGTATAAATACAGTAATCCCTCGATTTAAATCGTAATTGGTTCCGCAAAATAGCATAAGTACTTCCGACGTATGCAACTTACCAAAAAAAAAGATTTTTCGACAAAAAATCGTCCAAAATTAAAAAAAAAAACAGTTTTTACGAAAAAATGATATCGCCATCGTTTTAAGCGCGCAATTTTACCTTGGATGGGATATATTTAAAGAATTTGAAATCGGCGAATTTTTTTTAAACATACCTACTAAAAAAACCTTAAAAATTAATGCTTAAAAAAAATTAATTTTTCGACAAAAACTCGTTCAAAACCTAAAGAAAAACATTTTTTGTGGCTAAACTGCTATTGCCATCGTTTTAAGCGTACAATTTCACCTTGGAAATGTAATATTTAAAAAAAAATTAAATCAGTCCATTTTTTTTTTTATTACCTACTAAAAAAACCTTAAAAAGAAAAGTTGAGAACAATTCAAACAATTGAAATTTTGGCGCCTCGAAAATGATTTTTTGGATATGTCGTAGTGGAACTTTTTTTTCCTCATGCCAAAAGCTATCGAAAAATCGATGGCACAATATCGGCAAATTTTTGTCCTTACAAATCGGCCCGGTCTAATACACATATCATTACTTAATAAAAAGTACCCTGAACAATAAAAAAGTACTATTTGCCTTTATAAAAAAGTACTCTCGAAAATGATCTCATATCATCACTGGTATGGGGTATATTAATTTTGTCACGACGTGTGTAATGCCCATAAGGAGGCGTGGTAGGTATATAAAAGTATATATATTCTTGCTCAGCATCACCACCTGAGTTGATTTAGCCATGTCCGTCTGTCTGTCCGTCTGTCTGTGGACACGATTACAGCCGTAATTTTGAAGCTATCGCGCTGAAATTCGATATTTATATCTAAGATATTTTATAAATTATTAGATATTTTATAATTAGATATTTTATAAATAAGATATTTATATCTTCGCTTACATGTAATCGCAAAAGTAATCCAGACAATTTCATTCATCGCTTACCCTCTCGCTTACGGAACCCATTATTTTAATACAGGCATGTCATTGGAGGTAATTGATGTAGCTTTCACTTGAAATGAGAGTACTAATGTAAGCAGTTATTAAACTTGATAAATCACTTCTTCTCAACAACCACTTATTTATCAACAAGAAATAAGATATTGAATAAGATGTTTCTGTGCATAAATTAGAAAAGCGATTAAAATTTTGAAAAATAAGGTTTTTTCGTACATCTCTTGCTTAACAGTGGGAAGATCAAAAACACCAATCAAAATTTAGTGAATTTCTTCATTAAACTGAGAAAAATGCTTTTGTTTAATATATATGATATATCAGTTAATTAATTTATGTATTAAATTGCTGTATTTCATTCATAAATCTTGGGTTTTTTTTGCATATTCAAAATTATAAATATTTGACACGTTTGAAGCCAAAATAAAAGTCAAACAAAAAATTCAATCAATTAAAATCAATTATCTAAAAAACAGTACAATCATTTCAAACGAAAACAGGGCTGACGTTACTTACTGCATTACGAGTAATATACAATATAATGCATTATTGGGCACCAACATACATGTAATGCGTTTTAGAATCGAATGCAAATCAAGGCAATACGAAAAATTTTGCTGGACTAATATGTGAACTTTAGTTTTTCAGACCCTATCTATTATAAGTTATCTGCTTAGGATGACAGGGTGTTTCAGATATCAGTTAATTGTATGAAAAATTCGAAACATTTAAAAATTCATAACTTCCTTGCAGTGATTGAAAGGTCATGTTTTCAGATGTTCTTTGATATGGCATTGATAAATTTTAGTATATTTTATAAAAAAAAAAATTGTAAGCAAAAATCTAGTCTAGAGGCAGTCTAGTCTAGGTCTAGTGTACACCAGGACTCAAGGACAAAGAGCCTGAAACCGGATCATATCCATATTTTCCGGGATGTCTGGCAGCCCTTATCTATGCTATGCTGGTGCTCATGGCACATCATGGTATTGCATCAAGGTTGTTTCAATGTTAATAAAACTTTTGAGAGCTGGAGCGAGAGAGTACATTTTCCCTATACGGTAGAGGGGTAAAATGACTAAACACATAGGCATCTCCCAAAAAAAGTCCACCAAAAGTGAAAAAAAAACATTTAAATAAAGCACTCTAACAGCTTTTAACTTTATTTTTTTTTTTATTTTCATTAGTGTTACTGCTATGTAACTTGAATTTAACTTATCTATACTATTATATAAAATTGAAGTGGAAATATTAAGTGCGCTAGAGACTCCAAAACTACTGGACCGATTTTTATGAAAAAAATTTTAAAATATCATATTTGTGCTACAGAATGCCATAAGCGGCATTTATTTAAGAAAATTTAACAATAAATATATTTTATGAAGTTGTAAAGTTTTTTAGGAAATTACCACCCATGCTTAGCATTGCTTGGTCGTTTGCTTTTCACGCATTTGTGTTACGAGAGTTTCAACTACATGTTGCTATCAACCCTTCTCTTTAAAGTTTATTGATCTAGCTCTCCACACTTATTCGAAGAGTAACCAAAAGCAGTTGGCGCTCTTTGATGTGATGGGAATACAAGTTAAATTAAGCTTGCTGTGCTGTTGTTGCTGTGGAATGATGAGCTGCAAACCAATGCGTGCATATTTGTTTCGCCGCATGCAATTTCTTTACACATATTTTTATGGTAATTTTCCTATTTTTTAATACACAAAATAGAAAAAAAGATATTTTAATATTTCAAAATGTGGCATTCACAAGTGTGATAGCATATTTTGTATAGATTAAAGATAAATTAAAAGTTTGAAAAACTAAGTGTTCGTTTTTCCCTTAAACTACAAATAAATGCCTCGACGTAAAACAAGTTTGACAAGTTTAACAGAAAATACAAGAGCGATGCTCCGCGCTAGGAGAGCAAGAGCAGGGACTAAAGCGAAAATTGTTGGTAAATTATGCATGCAATTATTAGCTTACACGACTGCGATTGGAATGAGGTAGTGGCGTAGCTAGGGTTGCTGGCACCCGGGCCGGAAACTAAATTGTGCACCCTTTAAGAAGGTTATACTAAACCTCATAAAAGCAATGCTTAAAAAGTACTGCGAAATTAATATAATTTTTTTTTAAATAATAGTTTGCTGTTATAAGTATTTTGTTAAAATGCAAATGAGTAAACATCTATATATTTTAATTCATTGCATTATTTATAAAAGTCGGTAACAATATACAAAATTTACCTCATCGATATTAATATATTTGATATCATTTGAAAAATAATTTGGTAACTTAAACAAAACTTAAAAATTTTCCGCAATCAAGGAATTTTTCAAAAATGTTTTGTTTACGCAAAATTTTGACTTGCAATAGTGAGTAAATCCCCAAAGATCTATTTTGAATAATTTTGCATAATTGAGGAAAAAATAGGACCGGGAAGTAAAACTTTAACAAATTTTCCCTCAGTGACCCTGAATAACTATCAATTTAAATAAATTTTCGAAATCAATCCACGTCTTCTATATTAAAGTTAAGTGAAAATTAGAACAAAATATTAAAATTAATTTATAAACTTTTTCCTAATTTTTATAAATTTCTTCATAGTGCTCTTTATACGTTTCAGCTTCGACTTTAATTAGGCTTCCCATAATTTTCAAGGTCCAATTCCTGACGGTGGTTAAAATATTAAATTATCTCTTAAGACTCAAAATAAAGAATGGTGAAGTACCAAAATCAGTACATTTATTTTACAAACAAAAAATTAAATAGTAAAAATACATAGTATTTATTTATGAAGGTACAACATTTTATCAAATAAAAAAAAACAATTCATATATATAAATCACAAAAAAATGTAGGAACATGTGTAAATATAAATGTGTAAATATAAACATATGTATGTATGTATGTATTGCATCAAGTCGGAATAAACAACCTTGAAAAATGAGAAATCTGATTGCGTTTATTCAATTGGATTAGTAGTGCACCACTCGTACTTTTCCGGTGAAAGTCCCTTTTTTAATAACAGGATGTTTGTTTTTATTTTGTCGTAGAATGCCGCACAGTCCACGGTACTGTTTATTTGAATATTTAACAATTGCCCTACTACTGAAACACGCAGTCGACCGCGTTCTTGTGTCCATTGGTGTTTCATTATCGAAAACGTTCTTTCAACTGCCGCTGATGTTCCAGGAATGCATAAAACAAATTCTACCATTTTCATTAATTTATTTAAATTTATATTAGCTTATTTAGCTACTTCATTAACTCGGAGCCATCTATCTACGCATGATAACTTATTCCATTTTTCAGTGTTTTTTTCAGTGTATATGATATTATTAGTCAATGCGATTTCATCAAAAATTGCATCATCGTGAAAATCATGGACTGTTACATGAGTATGCTTAATTATTACTGCAATCCTTTTTTCAATGTCTTCCCATTTTATTTCTTCATGAATTTTCACCCACTGGAACTCTGACACTTCTTTAAAGTTGCTCTGCCAAGTGACTAAACAATTTATTGCGACATTATAAAAGCGCAATACATATTTTTTTAAAATATTTTCATCCGAATTTGGAAAGTTGCGTAGCAATTTTGACCACCGCTGCTTTGCAGTAAATGGTACAAATGTTTCTCGTCTTCGACTTTCGAGTTTGTTGAGTAAATCGGTATAAGCACTAGCAATTTCTGTTGCACTTATTGCTTCTACTTCAATAGCTAGGATACCGTTGTTAAATAAGGTTAAACTTCCATGTAAAAAAAGAGTATATATTTCATTCATAGGATCGCTGAAATATAATTTTATTGCATGCGGGCAATTAGTTATTTCGTCGAAGTAAATTTTAAGCGCGTCATACATTTGTAATATACATCCAATAGCTGGCTGCAAACTTAAAAAACGCGTATTTCCATGAGACAACATCCTTTCATATTCGATTTCAGCTTCTTCGCAAATGGTTTTCAAAGCCGTGTTTCTGACAGTATAGATATGGAAAAATTTGAAAATTTTAACTGCAATTAGCTCGAGGTCAACTGGCAAACTATCGGCAGCTATTTGGACAGTATTGTGTATTATATGTGCCGAACAGCCAACACCAACTATAGATCGATCTAATTCCTTTTCCAATTTACGGTAAACGTTTTTCTGCCCTTGTCTAGCTACACCACCGAAATTTGTATTAGTATTATCAGCCGACAGTGCAATAACTTTTTTGTCAAGGTCATACTTCCGTAGGGCTTTCAAAACATTGTCCTTTAAAATATCTGAAGTTTCCCCTGGTATTTCGTTAAAACAAAGGAGTTTGATTTTAACACCATTACAAGGGTTAAAATATCTAACGAGGATCGGCAATAACTTAACATCTTTTCTGTTCGAAGTGTCTATAATCACGGATATAAAATTTGCCAATTTAAGTTCAGCTAGAACTTCGGAAAATATATGTGGTGCAATGACCCCAACAGCCAACGCTTCTAATTTAGTTTTGCCTGCACTAAACTTTCTATTGTAAAACTTTGTTATAAGTTTAGAAGTACAATCTGATGCATTAAAACTTATATCATGTTTTGCACAATGATATGCGAACGCCATTTCTTTAGCCATACATTGAAGGTCTTCAGATGTTGCTTCTCGCTTCTTAAAATAGTCTGAAATGGAAGCCTCCTGCATACATTTTACAGCGTTCTTGTGTTTATCCGATTGCAAATGCCTCTCGATGTCGGCTTTACCTTTAAATTCGACGGAAAATATTGCTTTGCAAATTGTGCAAACCACTTTATCTTTTGAGTTGGTATCAGTTTTTATGAAATCGTACTCCACCTTCAGCTTCTCCGTAAAAACACACTTTCTTTTTGCCATTGTTCTATTTGCGTGCTAAATAATAATGTAAAAACTACACTGGTATTAATATAAAATATTAAAGAGATGTGAGCAACTGCAAGCGCTCCAGTTGCTGAATAAGTTGTTTGTGATCAGCTGATTGCACTTGTGATGGCACTTAATAAAACAGATATTTTCGATAAATCATTAAGCATCGACACTAGGTTGCTGTATCCACTATACAAACACAGCTCATTTTAAGTAAGGTCATGTACAGACTGTGACGCATGTAGCAGTAAAAAGTGTTTCAAACTAAAAACAAAACTCGTCAAATTGAAATTTGAGGGTAAATTTCATTATTATTTTTTAAATGCCTGACAATATACGATGCCGGACAAAATTCCTGACAAGATGTCTTATACCTGACAAACAGGCCTAATTCCTGACGTATGGCAAGCCTAACTTTAATAGACAAGACTGAGGTCTGTAACATTTGACTGCCTTATTCTCGACCATAAATTTCACAATACCAATCACCAAATTGATATCAGAAATTTGTTTCATAGTCATTATCTACATAATTCCCAAAGCAAACTTGCCCTGGGAGACCAAGTTCAAGAGTCATGAAAATTAGAATAATTTTTAGAATGGTTTTACTTAAAAACTGGATTTTTTCAGTTTTTGTTGGTTGATTTGAACAGAATAATAATTATGTATTTTAGTAAAGTAAAGGAGTTAGGAAACCTTCATAGAGTTTTAAAAAACATCTTCAAAATAAAATAAAAAAACATCAGAACGCCATAAAATTGTTATAAAACACCATTGTAACGAGGGACGCCAGTCGCTCTCGTGTTTGTTTTTAAATAAAAATTATTCTTAAAATATTTTATTGAATCAGATTTCCTTTCCAAATTAAAAAACGTTGTCTCCTCTTTGAGCTAAAAATCTGAATGAAATTTTATTTTATAAGTTTCGAAATATCTCAAATAATTATCAATGAATAACAAATTATATTTCAAACAAGTATTTTAAGTAAAGTTAAATATTATCATGAATAACAAAGAATATATATAACAATAAAAACATTCGTTACAAACTCCCCCTCTGCTACAGAAAATCGTCCCGATGATGTAGCAGCAAACTTAAAAAAGGCCGAGATAACGAGTTGCTGTGATAAATTAATTGTATCTTTTGATGGTATTTGGGACTTTTTGGTATTTTGGTATACCATCTGCCAGAACTAATTCTGCAAATAACTCTTTGAAATTTACGCCTTTTTCTTTTAATTTTTTGAAAAGCAAGTGCCCTGCAACACTTGTTCTAGCGGCGGTATCTATATATGCTTCGCCTATAAGGCCGTTAATATTTAAAGCAACTGTTGGAATATTATTCCTGAACATTGAGGTTTGCAATAAATTTAAGTTTAACTGCTTTTGGTTATCGCCAGTAGTCAATTTATCGCAGTTTGGACAATTATATCGATTAACACCTGGTGTACCACAACCGTAACATCTAACCGAGTTTCTTTCATCTGTTGGTTGTTTGTACTTTTCCATTTGAGCTTTTTTATGGCATTCTTCGGTTATATGGTTTTGTTTGTGACAGAACGTACAGTGTTTGACTGAAAAATTTCTAAATTGGTATTCTTTTCCTATTGCACTTTTCTTTATATTAGCTATGACTTCAGCTTCTCTAGCTTTATGCAACAATTCTTGAAAAGAGCGAATATCTTCTCTTGAGATTTTATCGCGAATTTGAAAAAGTAGTTGAGAGTATATAATATTGAGCATAGCATTTTCACTCAATTTTTCTTTGAGCTGAGCAAACAGTTTTCGTTTATGGCAGATGAAACTATCTGGAGAAAATGCTTGCAACAAGAGATTGATTGCTTCGTCGAAAGTTTTTATTTCATCTTTTATACCTTGCCACCAAGAAGATGCATAGCCTTCAAGTAATAGTGGAAGGCTCGCAAGAGCAAATCTATCACTGATGCTCTCGGCTTCTTTGTATACTTGGATAGTTGCTATAAAGTTCTCAATATTATTTGTGCTTCGATCCCCATTAAAACGAGCACTGCATTTACTAAAAGATGATCGAACGTCCGGTCTAGATTGGACACTCTCTAACAGTTCTGCAAATTGATCACGAGTCATGATTATATTTGTTGAACTACTCGTATTATGATCAACAGCAGACGACGTTGATGCAGCAACAGCTGAAGTGTTACGAGGACTTCTACGCATGTTGTCGTTGGGAGAGGTCTTTATTGAGAGTTAAATAAAATGAGAGAGACCAGCACGAACAATATGTTGTAGCAGTGGAAAGGGGTTTAAGAACCAGATGTAGGTGAGAAGGATGGATCTCGCTTCTGAGAAAAGTTCTGATGGTATGGAGAATCGAAAGAGGTTGCTTCTAGATCTTATTATAAGTACGTAACGAGGGACTTGGTAAGACTGCAATTGCGTCAGTACCTGTCTCTCCCGTATTTCTCAAATGAAAGATTTCGTTTGATGAATGCAGAAACAGTAGAAGAATAGACGTATTTGCGGGTGCAATGATGAATGTAGGCTTAAAGCTGTAACGAGGGACTTGGTAAGACCGCAACAGCGTCAGTACCGGTCTTTCTCGTGTTTTTCGAATGAATGGTGTCGTTAAATGGACGCTGAAACAGTAGACGAATAGACGTTACTGCGCTTGCAATGATGAACGTTGGTTTAAAGATGTAAGGAGGGATTTTGTAAGACAGCAAAAGCGTCAGTACCTGTCTCTCTTGTATTTCTCGAATGAGCGGTTTCGTCAGGTGGACGCAGAAACAGACGAATATACGTTACTGCGGGTGTAAAGCCAGCGTTTGATGATGAGCATAAACAGTACGTGCTCAGTTGGCTTGATGATGAGCACAAACAGCACAGATACAGATGCTGAGGCAGGGACAGGACTTTCGTAAGCAATCGCTTGATGACGAGCACAAACAGCACATATGCAGGTGCTGCGGCAGGGATAGGACTTCTTTTGAGTACCACAATTAGTAGTATAAATGCTTGGTCGTTGTTGCAGCCAATTGAGTGCAGTTTCGATTTTCATTAATGTTGGGCAGGCATAAAGCAGTTAGCCTTGAAAATTTGCGGCTAGATTTTAGTTATTTCCGTTGGGCGCCAATGTAACGAGGGACGCCAGTCGCTCTCGTGTTTGTTTTTAAATAAAAATTATTCTTAAAATATTTTATTGAATCAGATTTCCTTTCCAAATTAAAAAACGTTGTCTCCTCTTTGAGCTAAAAATCTGAATGAAATTTTATTTTATAAGTTTCGAAATATCTCAAATAATTATCAATGAATAACAAATTATATTTCAAACAAGTATTTTAAGTAAAGTTAAATATTATCATGAATAACAAAGAATATATATAACAATAAAAACATTCGTTACACCATTTATTTAATTTAAATAAAAAATTTAATGAATTTAATTTTTGTTTAGAAATTTTAAAGCAATTAATAAATTGAGCTTTTAAATTGTTTTATGTAACAGGATACCCAAAATTATATTACTATTTTAAATTATGTTCTAGCAGGTTAAGAGCTGCAAATAAGGTTTGTTTGTCAATGTATAGTCTCAGAACCTAGTAATCACAAAATTATAAAGTATATTTTTATTCCTGACATTTATGACATGAGCACGTTTTTCTAAAAAGCTCTGGAGAAATGTATTGCTGGAGAACATCCCAGCAAAATCATCGCTTACATATAATCGAAAAAGTAATCCAGAAAATTTCATTCATCGCTTACCCTCTCGCTTACAGAACCCATTATTTTTATATAGCCATTGTTATATAGCCAGAGGTAATCGAAAGCGCTGTCACTTGAAAAGATTAAGCGCTTAAAATGGTTGGTTTATAACTGATTTCACGAAATTAATACTTGAATAACAACTTTCAAGTTGATGTGAATGCATTGCCGTGAATTAATTACGGATTAAATTTAAGTTCTTGCATTAGCATTTATGTAATGCATTTTAGAATCGATTAAAAAACAAGACCTAACGAAAAATTTTGCTGGGATATTGGATGAAATGTCTACTATACAAGCATGTTTGAACACTTAAGATGAATATTTGAAGTACAAAAGCTTTTTTAAAAAACTTTATGGAATATAAAGTGAGGAATATATATATAGGTATATACTTTAATTCATCACTTTAATGATGAATAAAAGACAAATGAAAAATAAAACCATTAAAAAATGATTTCGACTTGCCCGAAGTCAAATTACTCAGGTTGAAGTTTATTCGAATTTATTTAGGTTATATTAATTTGATGACGTCACTTTGTATGGGGGGATAGGCGTATTTTTTTCCAATTTTTCATATTTCAAACTCAGAGTACGTTTAATACTTATGTATAAACTTTCAATTCAACACATTTATTTTTGTGTAAATTATGAAGGTTTTGATATTTTGGTGACGTCACTTTTTATGGAAGTGTTCACAAAATTTTGTTGAATTTCAACTTCAGGGTATATGTTTCAAATTTAAGCATTACAGTGGTGATCCAATTTAGCGAACACCGATTTAACGAACTTCCAATATAACGAACCCTTATTTAATGTTCATTGTTGACTCTATATTGCGAACATTTGAAATTGTAGGTATTCTATTTAACAAACATTTGCTTCTCTGAGCGTGTTTCGTTTGTTTTTAAATTTTTAATAACATTAATATGTATTTACTTATCTAATTCTCAAATAATCCCTTCGGGTTAATATAAATATTGTAGGGTTTCATTTTTAAAAAAAAAATTGACATAATCTGGGATTTTTCATTTAGAGTGTGAACATATTTTAACCAGCAGCTTTCTAAACATTTAATAATAATAATAAATAATACCTTAAACAAGTTCAAAAATTCAACTTATTGGAGTGCATAATTAAGACAAAACATGTAAGGATATTTGTTTCAAGTTGACAAATTTATTAGCTTTGTTATATGATAAAAAACTCGAAAATAGTATTACCGATTTAATTAACTTTTCGATTTACCGAACGACCCTGCACATTATATCTTTCGTTAAACTGGAGAACCACTGTATGACAAATCTCAAATCATGAAAATTATTTCATTATGGACTTTAAAGAGATTTGCAATAAAGAGACGGCTGTAATCGTGTGGACAAACGAAAGAGCAGACGGACATGGGTTAATCGACACATGGTCGTCAAAAAACTTTCGTGACAAAATTATTGTGCCCGCTACGCTTGCGGGTGGAGCATAATAAATATTTAATAAAAAACTTTGAAAAACGTAGAAGTAGATTATGGTAAACGAGTCGGTACAGCAGAAAATCAGATTTTTCTTATTCCTGGTAATGCCAATGAATCAAAAAACGTTGTTTATTATTAAGTATTAAATAACTAAAATGAAAATATCTTCACTTTATTACCATTATTCTATTTAATATAATTTGCTTCCAAATACAAATAATATGCAAATATTTTAACATTTTTTATTATTGAAATTTTTCAAATATACAAAGGTATTATTGATAAAGAAAAAATGTCCATGGCGAAGCCTCGGACGACTGTGAACTGCTAGTTATGATATATTTTTATTAAAATTTATAATTTTTTTTTTTTTTTTTTGGATTCGCCAAGGGAGTGTGAAATCTCATGAATACGTATAGCCCGTACTATACGCATGCACGACTTACATTCTACAACACTCCGGATTAACCGGAAAGATAGAATGCACCTACGTACTAAAACACACAACCAGTTGGCGAAGTGTGAATTTCCACTAAGCACATTAATTGGCTTTTCAGCGGAACTTAAAAAAAATTTTATACAGAAACACGAATTTATTAAGAATTTATGAATTTGAAAAAGTAAACAACATCAAATAAGTAGTAAACTTTACATAAAACTCTAAAACAAAGAGACCAAAGTAACTATAAATAATATGAATATTAGTAAGTTTGCGGCAACTATCCAACCCAAGATCCTACGTGGAAAAGAGAGTAAACTCTTAAACACCAAACCAATTCCAATTATAACGGAGATATATACGTGTAAATATGTACAAACATATATGTGTATATATATACGGGTCACTTTGTAATTTTGGAACAACGTGCTAATGTTATTAATTGGATATGTATTTGGGCCAACGCAGGCATAAACTTGCATGGAAAAGAGATAAACTCTTGCGCACCAAACTAAGTAACTAATAAGTCAACTGAATAAGAAAAATTTTAAAATTTTTTTGATTAAAAGCAAACAAGTTAAAGCATACATATCGTATTCGATGGTGTTTACTTCATCAAACGCAATATTATAAGGGAAAAACAATTGAAACGGTCTCGAATATATGGAATAACTTCAGCCAACATTTTAACAGAATATAACAATATTATTAACCGAGTTAATGTTTGAAACAAAATTCTAAAATGTATCAATTATTTAAATGTAAAATCAATTTCCGTTTCAAGGCATACACTGAATCACAAAAATTAATTAAGCTGTAGCTATTGTTGAAATCACTACACATACATCGTAAAGGGTCATGAAGGGCAAAATTTGAAGTGCACTGGCTCAACTTAAAAAGCACAAAATGTCTAGATCCTCTTCTTGGGATGTTAAAGTTAAGAGATGAGAGAATATATTGGGAGTCAATTTCACCACAAAGTAATTTATATAGGAAGGTGACATTTAGCACCATCCTTCTGCTTCTCAGGGAAGGCAGTAAAATTTGTTTAAGGCGGGTTTCATACGAAGGAAGAATAATATCTGGGTTCCAACGATGATGACGTAAAGCAAAAAGTAAAAACTGTTTTTGAACCGATTCTATTGCATCAATGTGGACGTGATATTGATGGTTCCATACTAATGGAAAAATTTATGTGGAGATTGAAGCGAAGTTTTGGATCCATAATTACACCAAGATCAACAAAACTATGAACAATTTCTAAATGGATGTTATTTATAGTGTAATTTGTGCTATGAGCAGTTCTACGTGAGAAGGTCATTGATTTGCATTTTTTTAAGTTAAGGTGTAATAGGTTGAAGTTACACCAATCCACTAGTCTGTTTAAATCAGATTGTAAAAGGTGTTGTTCGTCGAGTGACTTGTAGGTGAGAAAAAGTTTCACATCGTCAGCATTAGACGTACATTAAGACGTCACAATGTTTAATTGTCGAGGGAAGGTCATTAATAAATAGTAAGAATAAAACCGGTCCAAGATGACTTCCTTGCGGAACACCAGATGTAACCATAATATTTTGTGATAGAGAATTTTTATATAAAACTTTTTGAAAACGTCTCGATAAATAAGATTCTATCCAATTCAGCAATTTTACAGGCAACCCAATTAGCTTAAGTTTATTCAATAGAAGTTTATGATTGACACTGTCAAAAGCCTTGCTAAAGTCCGTATAAATAACGTCAGTCTGTTTTCCCAAAGTGAAACCTTTTATTACACGAGTTGTAAACTCCAAAAGGTTTGTTGAAGTTGATTTACCCTTTAAAAAACCATGCTGAGTGACAGAAATGGAAGATGAAACGAAGTGGGTTAGTTGTTCAGTTATGATTTTCTCAAATAATTTAGGGATTGCGCTTAATTTGGCGATGCCTCGGTAGTTAGTGACATCAATTTTAGAGCCAGATTTATGAAGGGGTATAATATATGAATCTTTCCATATAATGGGAAAATGTCCACTTTGCAGGGATATATTAAATATGTATGATAGAGGAGCACACAGGTTGCTAGCACATTCCTTTAGAATGCAACTCGGAATTTCATCAGGGCCAGTCGAAAAAGAGCATTTAACTTGACGAAGGTTATGCATAAAAATAATTGAGTCTATTACTGGAGTTTCAAAAGAGCTAACTGGAGGTAAATAAGGATGCTCAGAACACATATTAAATGGTATGTTGGAGTAAGTTGATTTGAAGAAGCTTGCAAACATGTTAGAAATAACATTGTCACAAGACGATTCCTCTTGATTGAATCTCATAAGGGGTGGAAAGTTGGAAGCCTTACGTTTTGAATTAACAAAAGTATAGAAGAGTTTCGGATTATCATTAAATTGAGATTTGATGTTGGCTATATAAGCAGTATAACACTGTTTATTTAATAGCTGGTATCTGCAACGACAAGATGTATAACAAGAAAAGTCAGTATTAGAACCAGATTTTTTATATTTTTTAAATAATCGATTTTTTAAATTTTTTAGTGACTTAAGTTCACTTGTTAGCCAGGGTGGACTTAAGGGTTTAGAATTAATTTGCTTTGTTGGGACGCACAATAAGAAGCACCTTTGCAAAGTATCATTAAAAAACTGTACCGAGGTTTCGACGTCATAATATGAATACGGTGGTTTAATAGATAGAATCGGTGACCAGTCAGTCTGCGAGAGTAAGGTGTTGAGTTTAACATAGTCTGTACTTTTGAAATTATATGATTTTGTATTTCGCTTATCAGGTGTAAGTTTATTTTCATTTTCATGAGCAAGTAAAACTGTTATTTCAAGAGTTGGATGATGTTCATCTTCCGGAAATGATACAGGGTTTGATCGATTGAGATATACAGTAGTGCATCTATCTACAAACACAAGGTCCAGCGTTCTATGGTTTTTATTAAAAGTATTATTGACTTGTTGAAGACACAGGTCAGATAACTTATCTAAAAAATCATTTATCCAATTACTAGTGGAAACAGGTGTAAGAAATGAAGAGTCATCTATCGAATTCCAAGACACAAAGGGTAGGTTAAAATCGCCCAACACAATAAGAACATCATTATTTTTTAACATATTATGAACTTGCTCGATGGCGTTTATATGTCTTAAGTAAATTGATATGTCACAATTTGGAGGAATGTAAGAACAGGTAAGATAAGCAATGCAGTTATTTAATTTAACTGAAACACAAATAAACTCCAGTTCACTAGTGTCGAGAATTGTTAATTCATCAGATGCAAACGAGATATGAACAGCTATCAGAACACCACCACCGATCTTATTATAACGGTCTTTACGGAAAATTTGATAATTTTTACACATTATTTCAGAATTTAGAATATTAGAGCGAAGCCAAGTCTCCGTGAAAATTAAAATGTTATATTCGAAATCAAAACTGTTAATGAACATTGCAGAAAGTTTGGAATTAAGACCCCTTACGTTTTGATACACAAGTTCTAATTTAGACTTACGATTTGTTAATCGTTTTTTGGATGAGATTGCGTGCTATTTCGCGGGCGAGGCAAGTGTACGACATTTACTAATCGCGGATTATTTTTGAATTCGAATTCGCGTACGATTGTATTTCGTGGCCAGAAACTTACATCAACAATAGTATTTAATAAATTTTCTGGAACTGTCAATCTAAAGGAAGTAGTCAGGCGTGCGTTTACATATTTGAATTTATGAATAGAAATAGAAAGAGTCGATGAACATTTCAGCTTTGATTTAATGAAAAAATCTATATCATTATCTGTTATATCAGATGCTAAGCGCGAAACAAAGATTGATTTAGTTGGAGGAATAGCAATCAAAGGTTTAGGAACAGAAATGTCAGAAGTAATTGCAATTTGTTGGACATCAGCAACAGTAGGAGCCAGAGAAGCAGCTTGTGCATACGTTATTTCAGGCAAAACGAGAGGTAATGATAATGGAAAAGGAGCAGACATAGACAAATTTGCCGAAGAAGAAAGAATAGGAGGAGGAGCATCCGTGTCCATGTCGTCAACGTTGTCTTGTTCTATAGAAGGTTGTGTTGGTGTCGAGTCAGTTTTCTGTTTGCTTCGAAGGGTCATATGTTTCTTTTTTCGCTTTGGTGAAGGAATTGACTCATCAATATATTTAAATTCGTTGAAATGAGTTTGATATTTTAAAAATTTATCAGAAAGTGAAGAAAGTTCTCTACTTATTTCCGAGAAACCTTGCTTCGTTTGCTTAAAAAGCTTATAAAGGTTAATGTCGGCCAACCTACACTTCTCACAAGACCAACGCAACCCTTTACCTTCTTCAATGGCATCTGCCACTCGACCTGACACTCCTGCACACTTGATGTGAACGATATTGTCACATAACCAACATGACAAACATCGTTCATTTTCACCTTTAGTGGAGCAGCCAGGCTTAGCACAAACCATTGTTTTATTTTTTTTTTTTTTTTTTTTTACTTCAATGTATTTAATTTAAGAAAGAAAAATAAAACAATAAAGTAAAAAGATATAAAAATAAATAGTGGCGAAAGTTTAAAAACAAAGAGATAAAAACTCTGAGACACCCTGTGGGAATAGCTTAAAGAAGTGCCTACAGGTATGCAACGCTATTTTACTTAACTTAAGAGAAGCTAAGAAAAAAAAATAGCGAAATGTCAAAAAATAAAAAGAACAACAAGAACAGAATTTAAAGAATAGAAATAAAGCACAACAATGTTTGTATGTTTTTGTTTTGTTGAGTTTTTTTTTTTTTTTTCACTGCTTATAAAAATAAGCACAAGTGTCAAGCACTTTAAACTTATGCACTTATATATATATTTTGAACGCGCAAATTATCGCAATTCGCGGAAACTGTGCACAATTATTGAAGGCACAGAACACTCAATTCTATAAACGAATTAAAATATCGAAATAACGTATTTAAACCGTTTATTAAAGAACACAAATCACAAATTGAAAAACAATTAAAACACGAACAGAAATTTTCGATGCTGATAGTTCGACGGAGTTGCCAGAGTTGCATCGTTGCATAATGAACATCTTTACTGTATTTTACTACTGTTTGAAAAATTTGTCGCGTCCATGATGTCGCGTCCGAATTCGTGCTTTATCTATTTAAAAAAAGGGAAGAGATAATTCTAATATTTCATTTCAGTCTACGAAGAATAGTTATCCTTTGACCTCCATTAACATGTATATTATATGTAAAAAAAAATTCTCAAAATTAGCTAAATTTTGCATATTTCTATATCAGCTTAAAAAAACTTCTGTTTTTAGTCGCGTCCGTTTCAATGTATGATTGCTTATTACTTTGTACTAATTTGTACTAAATCTCGCCAATATTTTTATAAAATGTAGCACTCTTTCATCGCGTTAGAACACTTGAAATACATATGGATTCTTTTTGTTTCTTTCTTGTTTTTCGAGTAATTAAAACCGTGCGAATGTCGCGTCCGTATCACTGGGAGATGCCCATGTGTATTTATATCAAATCACGGAATCAAAAGTTTTGCGTTAATACATTATTAACAAAATTTTTGTTTTGACATGGAAATAGTACGCTTTTAGTTCGAAATGTAGGATAGCAGTAATTAAATATGGTTAATAGCAACACTTAAAGTATTAAAAGTAGCAAAAAGTTTACTACTATTCAGGGATCATTTGGCTGCAATCTGAACATGGCACTTTCAAAATAGATTCAACCTCATTGACATTGGAACTCGTACAAGACATTGGAACTCGTACATTGGAACTCGTACAAGCCTATTTTTTATTTTTTCGTATTTTTTAGATATACTTTGAAAACTATGAGACGAATATACCCTCAAAATTTCGCCCTTGTGGGAAGTAGGTTATGAATTACCATCCCGATGACAACTTTGCGGTCTTCTGGCAGATACTTGCAACCATCCAAATAGGCTTTCAATGTTTTTTTACACTTTAATATATATGTAAGTTACAACATATTAAAATTTGATCCTTGTGGGACCAGGTTCAAGAAAATGTTGTTTTTTACATTTTCAAAAATGTAAAGGACAATGAACGGTATTTTCTTAATAGACTGATAATAAATCATTACTTGAAAATTTTCTAGCTTTGTGGGAAACGGGTTAGTCAGATGGTTCACTAGCTCTTAGACCATTAGTCAGCTTAGTAGAACAGTAGACTCGCAGTAACGTGAACTCATAAAAACCGAGCGTGTTTACGTTTGCGAAGTTGTTCACGTCTACGAAGGAGTAACTCTTTAAATTTTCCAAATATATTAGACGTGTGTTTTAACTCAAATTCATAAATTTTTATTTTATTTCGGATTGTAAATACATATAATTCATATGTTTATGTTTTGTTAAGAAAAAAAAAGAAGTCCATTGAAATTATTGGAAAAAATGGGTTATCTTTTTTTTTGGATTTTATTTTTTTGCAAATTGCTGAACACGGTCTTTTTGCGGAGACGTTTAAGTACGTTGATATCTGTTGGACTTATGTTTTCATCTTCCGCCCATTCCAAAGCTTTATTAAAAATGTTGATTGCTTCACTAGGCTCTATTCTTGTATGTGCTCTTTCCAGATAACTATCCTCGCTTTCACTTTCATCACTAGTTAAAACCTCGTTCGTTTCGGTTGAGTTTGGAAAATCTTCAGTCCATTCATTGATATCAGCAATTGAAAAACTAACCTGCAAATACACAATTTGAATCAAATGAGTTATTGGAGAGAAGAAAAGGTTCAAACCTCTGGATTAATTGTATGAAGCAGTTCTATTGTGCGTTCTTGTTGGGAGTTAATTGGTAAACAAATCCTTTCTCTCAAAGTAGCTAATGGGATATTCTCATCACAGTTTTTTTCATCTTCTATAGAGCTTGAAATGTTCGTCCAGCATTTTGCTTTTGTTTCCTTTCAAGACGTTTCCAAGCTGAACTAAATAGCCAATAGCGTCCCTTAACGTCAATGTCTTAAGGGCTTCAATAACATCAGTCCCTTTGGCTAAAATTGATGCCAAAAGACTGTTTCTGTAGAAAAGTTTTGTAAGTCGTATGGCATTGTGATCCATTGGCTCTATGAGTGGCGTGACGTTTGGTGGCATAAACATTGCAGTTATTAACTCGTCGTCTGATCTCAATTCATTTTCAGGAGGATGAGATGGAGCATTATCTATCAACAGCAGAGCTTTAATGGGCAATCCTTGATCTTTTAAAAACTTCCTGACCTACAATAATAAGAAATACACATGTAAAAGTTTGAGATATTTAAAACTGTTTTTTTTTTTAACCTGTGGTACAAACGAATGGTGAAACCAATGTTTAAAAATGGAATCTGTCAGCCATGACGACTTGGAGCAATTATAGCCAGCAGGAGAATCAAAATTTCTAAAAGAGCGAGGATTTTTTGCCTTTCCAATCACAAGAAGTTTAACTTTATGTTCCCCCGTTGTGTTTGTACAAGCCTGAAAAGTGACACGCTGTTTTTCCGTTTTTCTTTTAGGACCATTTTTTTCTTGAGATGATACGTATGTTCCAGGGATGGAATTGGACCTTTTTTGATTGTGCCAAATCAGAGAAAAATAGTGCTTTTTAGAAAGAAATAGTGCCGAATTTTAACATATCGCGCTCATTTCGTTAAAAACCGTCAAAACTCAAATTTATAATTTTTAAGGAAAATATACAGAAAAAACACTAGAGAGCTCTATAACGGTTTTGCGAACACCTTTAACTCGCTTTCTCTATGGAAGATAAATTTAAAAAGTAAAAAAAAGGTCTTTATACAAATTTAAAATTCAAAAATTATCATATTATTCAAATTTTATTTGAGATCTTTTTTAAACTTCAATAAAAAATAAAAC
The DNA here is from genome assembly GCA_958299015.1 of Tetanocera ferruginea. NCBI lineage: Eukaryota > Metazoa > Arthropoda > Insecta > Diptera > Sciomyzidae > Tetanocera > Tetanocera ferruginea. The sequence goes on along the minus strand of OY282641.1, from coordinate 57,177,751 downwards.
AATGTATTCATTAAATGCTTATCATATACATATGTATTAAAGCCCTGCGCAGGGGCATCTATTACAACTCACACACACTGTGGTTCATTGCATTGCTCTCAATTGCTTGTCATCCAAAACACTTTTTTGTTGTATTTACTCAACACCGAACTAAAACAACACAACAACAAGCACTACCTACTTCTTTCGCTCGGCAATCAATGCACGACTTTGTTTGCATTCGGCAACACCACAAGCAAGGCAATTTCATCATAGTGAGTCAGAAGACAGTAAAACGCAATAGATGTCAATAGATCATTTGGATCATTTGAATTGTTGATGTACGAGGAAACGCAGTAAAATAATCTTTAAACCATAATAAATGATAATTAAAGCAAAAAAACACAATAAACGTTCGATTATAATTAGAATAAATAAATATGTCATAAGTAATTGAATTATTTTACTAATTATTTAAAAGCTTGAATTTTTTTTTATGCTTAAAAGAAGAAACATAAGCTTTATTTCTTGTATGTTTGTCCCATACAAATCTTGGGATCCTTTTATAACCAATTTCCTGATGACCTAGAGATTATAAATTTGAAAAGTAGCTCAGAACAAGATGAAAAAACTTTATTATAATGATGCTAGACCGTATGGCTGAATACCACTGTCTTGTCGTCAACAAGCAAAAAATATGTCTAATTCCACATGCTACAATACTGCCGTCATAAGGAAGAGTGCCGTATCTAGCATGAAAATCAAAATTGATTTTATTGTATTTTCATAGTCAATCATCCTTCCTCTTTAATATTAGGAAGATACTGCATTTCACCTGAATGTGGTTGTCATAAAAATCGTTTTTAAAACATTGAATGATTTTTTATTCATATAAAATCAAAATTTACAAAACAAAAAATTTTCCTACATGCAAAACAAAGCATAAACTTCCAATAACTACCATTCTTCCTCTGCAGTTTCTGCATTTTTGATAAGAATATCAAAATGATGGTTTTGTGCTGGATTCTACCATTCCGACTTATCAAAAATATATAAATAATCTTCCCAGTTTCGATGAACTTAAATAAATTATTAAGTTTTTTATTAATTATTAATTTTTTATTCATTATTAATTTTTTATTCATGCCTGTGGTGTTAATTTTGCAACCAAAGTAGTATATTTTTAGTTTGGTGCAACAGCGCAATTACCGGGGGCTTGGGCTAATTGTTTTATATTTTTAATTTTAGTAAAATTTCAGTTTAAAATTCGCAACTGGGTAGCTTCACGTGAATAGAGTGAAAATAGTGTTCTCTCAAGAATAAAAAATTAATAAATAAATAATGAATAAAAAATTAATAATGAATAATAAATGAATAATGAATAAATAATGAAGAATGAATAAAAAATGAATAATGAATAAAAAAATGAATGCATGAATGCAAAATGAATAACGATTCTTTGTGAATTGCATTCTTTATGAATAGCATTCATTTGAATAAAAAAATTAATGCATTATTCTGAATAAAGAAAAATTAATAATCGAAATGAATAACAAATCAATTTTTTGAAATTGAATGTGAATTGAAATTTTATTCATGGATCAATTTTGTTTTCATTCAATAGCATTCTTTTGTCCTTATTCACTTGTACTTAGAATTCTGAATATGAATGCAAATTTTACAGCTCTGACAGCAACAATATCTTGTGTCTTGTTTCACTTGCTCTTATGTGTTTTGCTTGTCTTCGCTGCAATCACACACTTGATTTGTTTGCGGAGAGCAAGATAGTGATTGTAGTGTAAAAGAAGCAGGTGTCTTGAAACCTGTTTCAAGTGCACTCACGCAAGCCTTTAATATGTATATGAGATTTCAAATACAGTGTTGCAACAAAAATATTTCAAAATTACACAATTCTGATCAAATTACACAAAGTTTTTATTAAATTTTCTTATATTTTTCTTTTTTCGTATTAAAAGAATATTAGCAAAACAATAAAAAACAAATTATTCATATTAACTATTCAAGAATTAAGCACAACAAAACAATAAAAGAGTACAAAAAATTATAGCGGATTGCATACATATACAAATGGTTATCAATTATTTCCATTTTAATTTATACATATCAACCTCTGGCTCAAAAAATTCTCCTACACTGCTATTTATTCCTTCCTTGACAAAAATTAAGGAATTGTATCACTCTTTAGTCTATTTTTCTGTCAGTCTCACAATTCTTTAATATACTAAATATTTGTTCGACCCAAACATTTGAAAATGGAAGTGTTAAAAGCAGGCATGCACGTTAACGTTAATTGTAACGAAAACCAAAATAGTTTTTTTTTCGTTGAAGCGCAATCAAAAAGTAAAATTATAACGTTAATTCAAAATTCGGACAATATTTATTTCGTTTCAGAGAAAACGATATAAAAATTTTTTATTTTTGTGTTCAATCAAACGTTTAAAACAACGTTAATTTTATCAAAAAATGTCGGTTTTTATTGTATCAGAACAAATGTTTTTTAGTATTGGTAGAAAATAATAGGACAATTTTCATTACAACTACCAGGTTCTTTCTCAAAATAATCATATCTTTGATTCCCTCTTCAGTACTACTGACAACGATGACTTGCTTGATGATATTGAATTTAAATACAATATTAGAAAAGAATGCATTCTACAAATCTATCTGAAGTATTTGCAACAATAAGATATTTTTTGTGAAACCACCAGTACAAAAAAAAAAAACTGCCAGAGTTTTTAGAGACCAGAAAGTATTCGCTAAATGTGCTGAACCATGAATGAAAGAATTGTAGATAACGACATCCGTATGTTTTACCGCTAGATGACATAATTGAACTGATCCTATTGGCTAAAAAATCCTTCTTGAATAGGAACAGTTGGCTTCAATCACGTCATCTAGCGATACAAAATGCTCACAGTACATCGACAGTACAATTACACACGTTTCGAAATTACACACGTTTTGTGTAATTACACAGAAAGTGGCAACACTGTTCAAATATTAATCTTTATGAGATTTTGAATAGAAAATATTCACTCAAGGCAAGCGGATGAGTGTGGCAAGGACACCTTGGACAATTCTGTTTATATTTTTAAATAAAAAACATCAAATTCATTTTTAATCTTACTTAATTTATACCAAAATTGTGAGATTGAGACATTTTCCATACTAGATATTAAAGAACATAAATCAATATGTCAAAATAACAATGTCTAAATAAGTATTTGCATCTAAAACAAAGTATGCGAATTCTGGCGTCTGACTGCATTTCAATATTCACATCGTTTATCATTTTTAAAATATAGGATAAAAAAAGAAATATATTTTTTATCAACGGGTCTCTGAGGTTTCACTTATGGAAAAAATATGTTCGTTACTATAGTGTGCTTCAAAATCTGTAAGTCCAAAAAAATAGTCAAGCGCAGTCCACTGCTCCAAAATTCTATCCACTGCATCCTAAATGATACAAGAAACTGTTATATTTCAATCCGTATTTTAAAATGGATTTTAAAACCTGTCGGGAGAGCCATCGCGTTGGAGCTAATCGCATAATTTGGTGCAGCTGAAAGCCAAAATCTGCTTAATGCTCGCTGAAGTCTTCTTTTCTGCTAACGCTATGACAAAAATGTTCATTGATGTTTATTATAAGTCTCTCAACGGCTTTCGGAATTGTTGCAGCTGCTGCTTCAGACGAAAGACTTAAATTGTGGCAATTTTCTTTTTTCAAACTTTTTTCAATTTTGAGATTTTCAAATTGCGCCGAAATGAAAAAGGCACGTGCTTAAAGTGCCGTGTAGTCTCGAAAGTGCCGAAAAAGCACAATTTTGCGTAAAATGCCATCCCTGGTATGTTCTGTCAGGTAGCAGCTTCCAAAATAATCCCGATTCGTCTGCATTATATATTTGATCGTGCGACAGACCTAGCTCTTTAACTTTGGCTTACAGCTTGTTTTTGAAAGGGTCCACAAGTTCAGGTCTAGAAGATAACTTTTCTCCACTTATTTTAATAAAACTCACACCATAACGATTCTTAAAGCGTTGCAACCATCCATCACTCGCATTAAGATCGCTTTGAGTTTCTCTAATTTTTGAATGAAAAAATTTAGCTTTTTCTTTAACTATCAATCCATTAACAGGATAATTTTTTTGTCGCTGTTTAAGGAACCATCGGTACAGCTTTTTTTAAATTTTAGGAAGTTCAGAACACATCAAAGTCTTCCGCATTCCAGGTCCAGAAAATGTATTGTTAACACATTTTAAAATGTTCTCTTTTTTTTTTGTTGACAGCGCAAATTGTTGACTTTGCAACACTATACTGCTTTGCTAAGCTCGTTACGTTTGATCCTTTAACTCCTTTTAATTTTTCTATCACATCCACTTTTTCCTTTAAAGACAAGTATTTTGGTCGTTTCAGCGAAATTTTTCACGAATAACTTTAGATTAGATCATGCCAAGTCAACAGCGCGCACTAAACTAAATACCAATCCACATCGATCCATGCCAGTATACTCACAAGCAATCATTTACGGGTATCCCCCGTTTTATAAAAATGATTCGCATAATCAACATACGATACAATAAGTATGTAGAAAAGCAACTAATGTTTTAAATGGATTTGAAATTTGTTCACGTTATAAGGCTTTCTCACCGTGTTCACACTACAGAGTAGTCAGTGTAAAAAATTATATTCATGTTAGCCGGTGTTCACGCAAGGCGGTGTTTTTGTTACCGCGAGTCTACTGTATATGAAAAAAAAATTCAAAAGTCCTACCATCATCAAGGTTAGACCATCGCAAAATTTAAAAAAAAAAAAAATAGCTACACTCAGAAAAAAATACCTATATTTTTCAGATAAAACATTTCTCTTTTTTCGACAATACCAATCTTTTTTCAAATAAAATTTTCTTTAACTAGAATAAATTTTCAGATTTTCAAAGAAATATTTCTTCACTTGTGGGAAATGGAAATATTTCAATATCTCTAATAATGATAAGTATTTTTCTCGCACTAAAAAGTCTCATTTATTGACACTTTTGTTCAGTAAATATAGATATAGCTACTTTTTATCAAACTAAAAGTAAGAATGTTAAAATTAAATGAAAATAAATAATATATTTTTTTCTAAATACCTTTTTACACATGTATATTTAAAAAAATTTTATATGAAGTATGTGCATTATAAAAATATCTAAACATTTTTTTGTATCTATGTCTTCTCGAAAGAAATGCAAGTTTACTGTTTGTCCAATAGCTGAAATTATCGACATTTAAAATTCTTTTAAATCACCGTCATGATTTATCCGTCAATAATTTGCTATGATGAAGAAATATTTTACAATCGCAAAACTTCAGTAAATTTCTCTCTTTTTATAGAAAATGAACTTTTTGTATCAAATTCATATAGTAAATAGCTAGTTTTGATCATACATATCTAATGCTTTTAATGCAAATGTGTTTAATGAAATTATTTGGCATAAAGCTCAAAATATAATTCTTAAAGAAGATGTTTTTTATGAATTATAAAATAAAATAAAAATGTTTTATTTTTATATAGTCAGTTTTAATCGATCTATGACAATTGTAGTCCTTGGGTTGCGACTCAATTTAAAAATTTTAAAAAATTTACACATCTATGCATAGTTTAACACTACGAATGCGAAAAGAATGCTATCTCAAAAATTTCCAAAACTGTAAATAGCCAGTTTTGAACAGTCACTGCTTAAATAAAATAAAAAACTTCGCAGATATCTATATCGAAAGATACAACTTTACATATCGTATTTTTTTCTTAACTTCAATTGGAAAGACTTAATTTTTTTAAATATTTTATTAAACAAAAAATATCTAAGTTTATTCAAACAGCCCCTTTTAAAATTTAATTACAATACATTTTTTATTTTTCATTGATTGAGTTCTGAATCCATTAAAAATGGCATGGTTTGGGAATAAGAGATGTTTTGTGGGATTTTTTCATAATTTATTTTATTGACATCATCAAAAAGAGAGACGCACGATCTGTCAACGCAGTAGTATTTTTTGTTAAGTTTGAGGTTGCATTGCATTTTAGCTATAATTCTTGCGCTTTAGCAATAGCATTGGGGAGATCCTCTGGATACAATGAAAATAAAATATCTTCTTGAGAATATGAAATCTAGCCGTTCGGAGTTCTCGGTTAATTGTGTGCAAACATTTAATAACACTCACAACACAATTGATCATTAAAGATCGGTCAAAGTCCTTTCAAGGGCTGAAATGGTCAATTTATTTTATGTTTTTTTTATTTAAACAGGCCAAACAGTCCACTGTGCGTCGTTTGCTTAAACTTTTAGTTTATTTTTTAAAATGGTTAATGCTCCAAAATACCTTCTGCTGCATTTTTCATATAGTACATCGAATTGTTGGATGCTTCTCTCCAACTAACGTAGCTGTTTGGTTTTCCAGAGAATTCTGGTAACGTTTTTATCATGTCTAACGGCTCATTACAAATAATGGAATTATCTATTGTCTGTATTTTATTATCGAAATGAGTTGAGATACCAAATCTGTAGTAATGTTTGCCATTCTAGATTCTTTTTATCTCTTAATGAGAGTTTCTATGAAAATATAACTAAATCGATCTCGAAATTCTTGCTCGTTTTACCTTTTATCATTTAATTTCCAATCGTATCAATCAGTAGCTTCATTAGCCTTTTCACTTTTTATTAATTTTCTATACATATATAGAATATAAATATATATATATAAATATATGTATATAAATGTATATATATATTTCGGTTTATACTATTTACAAACTTTCTTTTTGATATGAATTTATCAAAAAGAAAGAAAATAATTATATTAATTTTTTTTATATTATATTTTTATAAAATTTTTGCGATATTACTTTTTATAGAAATCTGTCTTTGTATTTAAGCAGACTTCTTATTTTAAATAAAATTTATAATAATCTTCTTTTATATAAAAATCTCTCTTTGAACTCTTCCGAAACGGCTGGACCGGTTTTAATGACATTTTTTTTGTATATTTATTAGGTACGAGCAGGGGCGCAACCAGGAATTTTTTTTGGGGGGTTTTATCAAATGTAGAACTTATATTTAAAAACAATTATACGTAATTACAGCGGCTGAGTTGTAGCGGTTAGTGCGTTAAATTTTTGCACTAATGGTTCCTTGTTCAAACTTCAGTCATGACCAGCACCATATTTTTTTTTTTTTTTTTATTTAAAACGGTCACTGTCAGGACATTCTATCCGTAAAGAAGGTGTACAGCAGTGGTAGCGGTCGTTTTAAAATAAACTTGCTTCAACGTTGTTTAGGATCTGTTCACAAAAAAAAACAAATTGGCCATTTCAGCCCTTGAAAGGACTTTGACCGAGCTTCTTATGATCAATTGTGTTGTGTGTGTTATTAAATGTTGCACACAATTCACCGAGAACTGGACCTACATGTTTTATGCCGACTCCGAACGGCTAAAGTTCATGTTCTCAAGAAGCTTTACATGGCATTATTTACTCTCTAAGGTTTGCCATTGTCTGCAGAGAGGTGGTGACCGATCAGAAAAAAATTTTTTATTGAAAAAAACTTTTCGCCGGCTGGGGATCGAACCCCGGCTCCGAGCATGCTAAGCCACACACTTAACCTGCATGCCACGGTGACCACAGGATCTGTTCGGCCAAAATATTTTGCAAGCACCAGTTGTAGGCCGTTTAATGGATTTTTTTCTTGTTTGGCAGTTGTACGGAGGTTATAAGGCTTGAGCTAAAATATTTTCATTTTTACTCGGGTCCCAATAAGGTCAGCAAAAATTCAATATTCTTCTCCCCACACATTCAGAAAAAGATACCTACCTTTCTCCGATGAAAAAATTTCTCTATTTTCGATAATTCAATTAGAATAAATTTTCAAATTTTCAAATAAATATTTCTTCACTTGTAGGAAATGGAAATATTTCAATGTCTCTAATAATGATAAGTATTTTTCTCGCACAAAAAATTCTCATTTATAGAGAAAAATTGAAGGAAAATGAAAAATTTTTACTAAATTTTGATAAAAAATTCCCTGTGCGAAGTATTTTCTTCAATAAAATGAAATCATTTTTCAAAAATAAAAAAGTCTTATATTTTTATATATTTCCCTTTTTCATGGAAGCTTTTTATCATTTTTAGGAATTTTTTTGTACCACATTAAGAGAAAAGCATTCTCTGGAGCAAACTCTATAACATATTTCTCTAAATATTATGTCTTTTTACTTATTCCGAGAAAGTTTTTACTTAGTGCAGTAAAAATTTTTCATGCATACATCACTTCGTTGTAAAAATACCCAATTGGCTGGCACTAGCTTTCAAATTCGTCCTTTACTGAGCACTAATTAAGCTCAATTTCGAAAGTAAAAACCGCTAAATTTCTGACATCTTGGGATGAAAAACAAAGAGTCTAAATTTGAAAATATCGTTTGGTATTACTTCTGCAATGCGCAAATGCTGACGAAATCGAAATAATATATATTTAACGATAGGTCTTTCCTACACTTTTCCAAAATCGGTTAATATTTGCGCAATTTTGAGGGATTTTCATGAAACTGATTTTGAAAATCCAATGGAAGATTATGAATAAGGCGAACATAAGAAAAATTAAACCAACATATTTTTACCTAATAATCCATAATTCCTTAATATCGGATAAAATTTAAAAAATTAAGAGAAATTTTATGAAACGGATTTTGGAAACAACGATGGAAAAATAGAAATTGTAAATTTTTTTCTCCACTTTCGGAGGTCAATCGGAATTATTTTTATAATGAATCACATGACTTCACTATAAACTTAATTCTGTAGAATTTGTGTTATCGATGTTTAAAAAATGACTTTAAAAAAAGACGAAAAATAACAATTTAACGGGAAATTTCCTTGATTTTTTTCAGTGGCGAGTGACTCAACCGATTTTCCTCAAATTTAGGCTTTTTTACTATGTCTTTTGAATTAATTTGTTTCCAAATATTTCAAGTTTCCTCCATGCTAGAAGTTGAAAAAATAACTCAAATCGTAGTATTGCCAACAACCCTTCAAGTGGTCAGAATCAGAATATAACAAAAATAAAACATGTGTAGTAAGCCGGATAGAAATTGAAATTTGACTAGACACTGACTTAAAAGTTAGAGGGACTCTTAAAAACAATTTCTATATAATTTTGTTTGGATCGGAGAAATCCCCATGGAGCGGTTTTGGTTCTTCTGAACGTCTTTTCGTAGAAAACGAATTTTTTTGCATAAACTTTTTTCTTCAGAATGCATACCCAACATAAGCAAAAAACTAAAGATTTTCATGGTACACTAAAAAAATTTTGGAAATAGGTACATAGGAGTTTTTAGGTACGTAAATCGATTTCTTTTAACCAGTTTTTAGTTAAATGTGCGCTAGATAACGCTCCAGTACAAAATTCATGATTTTCGATAGTACTTCGATAGTACTTTCGAACGCATTTTTCATAGTATTCAGTTTTGATTAAACAACACCATACGATACACCAAAAGAAAGAAGAGCTCAGTACTTTTCCAATAATCTTAAATGCATTTGAATATCAAGAAAACAAATTTTTTATAGGTTTTTAAAAAAATATTTTCTAGGTTTTAAGAGTACTTCTTACTTTTGAGTCGGTGTCCGGCTCACTTTTTTTTCTCCATACAAAATCGATCCGGCTTAATGTGCAGTCTGAAAGAATAAAATATAACTTTGCAGATTATGCATCAACCAGAATTGATGTGAAATATACATTTGGGGTTTTCACTCATTTCATAAAACGTGTGATTGCTTTTCATGTGACTCACTTTGATTGAATTCTATTTTGCTTGGTACTACAATAATTTTTGGGGGGGTGGGTTTAAACCCCGAAAACCCCCTTTGGTTGCGCTTATGGGTACGAGAATAGGTCGTTAAGTATTTTTCATCTTCCTACTCACGAAGGGCGTGGTTCTGTTTCAAGAAAACAAATTTTTTGGTTTGCTTGCGTCCATAAATCGCATCAATGAAACTCGGTACGAACTTACTATTGACACGCACCCTTTCACTGTCAAATTTGAGCGACCTTTGGAAAAGGGCATGGCGCCGCCTATACAATTAAACTTTTTGATATCGAATAGATTTGGAACTAAATGTTATACGATAACAATGAAGTTCAGTATGAAATAACTGATTAATCAGGTCTTTCAATTATAAAAAAGACACGTGCATTGGAAAAGGGGTCGTGGCTACGCCCATACAAGTCGAATTTTTGATAGAGAAGTGTGGCTCCACCCATATAAGACACATTTTTGAAATTGAATCGTTTTAGAAATAATAGTCACAGATCAAAGAAACTGGGTTTGGAGTAACTATTTGGTAATATCCTACTTCTCGAATATACTCACAAACTAAAACGGGCGTTGGAAAAGGTGTGTGGCTCCATCCATAAAGACAATTTGTTATATTTAATAGCTTTGGAAATAATGGCCAAAGAAAATTGAAACTCAGAGCGGAGTTACTATTTGTTGATGGTCTTCCATTGGCAATCTGTAACAGGCATTGGACAAGGACGGCAGCAACGCGCTGGGCACTAGCTAGTAACTTATATAATTCAACAATTCTACTTACTTTTATTAATTCCTCCTTTTTCTTCCTTTGAGATACTCGGTTGTATTGATTCCTTTTTTCTCCTCTCTTGGGATTCTCGGTTATTGATACGACCTGCAACTCTGCTTGCTTTTAGGGCTTTTATTTTCTGTAGTTGTTTTATATTCTCATGAATACACACACCGCTTGATGATCAGTTTTCGTTTTTTCGTCCTTTGCCTCTTTGGAGATTAAAATTTTCTTTGATCTTTACTTTTTCTGTCGTTACGTCCTTTTTCCCTTTTATTTTTTGTTGTCTTTTTTACGGATTTTGCTTTTATTATTTCAAGAGTCTTTCTAACAAATAACTTTTTAAGAATCTATGTTCTTTTTTTTTACCTCAAGAGGGACTGGTTTTTTAGGCACAGTGTAGCTGTGGGTAGTTAATTTGTTTATAGAATATTTTTTTTTCTCCTCGCAAGATCTCCAATTAAATTTTTTACTTTATTTTTTGGTAACAAAAAATCTTTATTATTAATTTTCACTTAACATTTCTGTTATATTACTTATTAATAATTTAACTCCAAACTGAGATTCCAAACTGAACCGAACAATAACTGAGCTTTGACTGAACTAAGAATGAGCTCCTTCTTTAACTTGACTCCATTATTTATTCTCTTAATTCTATGCTTATTTTTATTCTGATAATTGGATTGAAAATTTGTGGTGAGGTGTTAAAAAGGGCATTGCTGACTCTAAACCTTCAAACAAACATAAGTTTTGGGAAGAGGTTCAGCGAATTTGGTAATCCATACCCATTAAGACCAGTCAGGATCTAGTGAACTCAATGCTTCGTCGTTGTAAAGCATAAAACGTTCGTTTGATATTTTAAAATGAACACTTGAAAAGAGCTTCTAATTCAAAGAGCTACAATTTTAAAAATGTTCATTTTAAAATATCAAACGAATTTTTTTAAAGCTCATGTTCAAATGTTTATAATAGAAAATCAAACGAGCGTTTTAGAAGCTCATTTTAAAATGTCTGTTCTTAAAATGAAAATAAATGTTAGAGGAAAACAATTTTCTCAGTGTAAGGATGAATATGCTTTGAAATGATGACATGTTATTAATTGTAATTTTTTCATTTTTTTTTATATTTTTGGTCACTTTACAATATCTGTGACCCTCTCCCATCTATCGTTACTTATCGTTGTACATTTTTAACGCACAGAAAAAAAAACATTCTATATTTAAGAAACCATTTTGAGCCTCTTCAACCTCTTTGTTGGAATTCAAATGTTCAAAATAAAAAAGAACTCAAGATTTTTAAAATAAAAATGTGGGTCTTCCTGCATATGTATAAAAAAGGTATTTTTAAAGGATAAGTATACTGTTTAAAAACAACCTTGGTTTTTAAATTATTTTGTCTGGGAATTTTGAACTTAATGCATTTTTTTAAATGAAAATTTTTTTAACAACGAAATGGAAAACATTCTCTTGAATATGTTGCCACAAAAAAAATTTCGCAATATAAAAATAACTTCTATAAAGAGTAATGACTTCCATAAAAGTCTTAAATATTAGGTGAAATATTATCAAAAAAAATAAAATTTTGTATTTGGAACCAGAAACAGTCAGAAGGTGTGAATCTTTTATCCCCAAATGATAATAAGAGCCGGAGATAAGGGGGCGATCTTCACATGGCAACGTGTCTGACTGCCTCAACTTGGCGAGGCCAGCATTATCCATGTCGAAATCGTCTCAAGTCGACTCAAACCTCCGCGTGGTGTCTCCTGGAAACGTCAAAAAACTATCATACCGATATACTTTGGCGGCGAATCTGAGCGGCGGGCTTCCTTTGGTCATCAAGCAAAGGTTGTGCGTTGGGTTTGAAGCCCACCATGTAATAAAAATATTTCAATGAAAAGTTTAAGAATGAATAAAAGAATGATCCCCAAATCTGATGACGACTACCGCAAACGAAAAACTGATAATGATTTACGGATATGCACCTGGAATGTCCGAACCCTAAATTGGGATGGTGCCTCTATCCAACTGATTGATATCTTGGAAAGATATAATGCTGATATCACTGCAATCCAAGAAATGCGATGGAAGGGACATGGTTGCTTACGGCAAGCATCCTGTGATATCTACTACAGCGGCCATGCGGAGAAGCACGAGTTTGGATGCGGATTTGTAGTTGGCAAGAGAATACGGCATCATGTCCTGCGATTCACTCCTGTGAACGAACGCCTTGCCATAATTCGCTTCAAGGCAAAATTTTTTAACATAAGCCTAATATGTGCGCACGCTCCGACAGAAGAAAAAGATGACGAGACCAAAGAAAGTTTTTACGAGCGCCTTGAAGACGCATACGAGCGCTGCCCCCGTCATGACATAAAAATCGTGCTTGGTGACTTCAACGCCAAGGTGGGTAAGGAAAACATATTTGGTCCTACAGTCGGAAAGTTCAGCCTCCACGACAACACATCCGATAACGGAATGAGGTTGATTGACTTCGCCGCAGCACGAAACATGGTCGTTTGTAGCACTAGATTCAAGCATCTCAATATTCATAAGGCCACCTGGTTGTCCCCTGATCAAAAAACATACAACCAAATTGATCACGTTTTGATTGACGGAAGGCACTCTTCCAGTGTACTAGACGTACGCACGATCCGTGGTGCTAACATAGACTCGGATCATTATCTTGTCGCAGCCAAGATCCGCACACGTCTGTGCGCAGCTAAGAATGCTCGCAATCCTACACAAAGAAAGCTAGACGTCGACAAGCTGCAGTCAAAACGGACGGCCGAAGCCTTCGCTACTCGACTCTCACTCCTGCTTCAAGAAAGCACTCCTCCGATCGACGATATATGCGGACAGTGGACGCACATATCCCACTCTATGCGTACGGCTGCCGAAGAGGTGATAGGCTACCACCGCCCTCGCCGAAACCAGTGGCACAACCAGGAGTGTCGCGACGCCACTGCAGAGAAGGCCGCCGCCTACAAAGCCACCCTGCAGTCGGTTGTGACGCGTTAAGGAGCGATACCGAGAGAAGAGCAGGAAAGAGAGACGCATTTTCAGGCGAAAAAAACGAGAGGCGGAAATGCGTGAGTGCGAGAAAATTGAGATGCATGGCGACAGGAATGAGACTCGAAAATTTTTCGAAAAAATAAGACGCCTGGCCGATGGTTTTATGACCGGAGCCTCTTCCTGCAAGGACGAAAATGGGAATCTAGTGACAGATATCCAGAGTACACTGATGTTATGGAGGGAGCACTTCTCTAGACTTTTAAATGGCGACGCTGTCAACAATCCCGCCAGTGGAGATGATATCCCGGAAACCCCAATTATGGATGACAGCGTTGAAGTTCCGCTGCCCGACTATAATGAGGTCTTAACAGCTATAGCTCGGCTTAAAAACAACAAAGCCGCAGGAGCCGATGGCCTACCGGCTGAGCTGTTTAAGACCGGTGGCGAAGCTCTGTTTAAATGCATTCACAGACTTCTATGCAGAATATGGTCGGAAGAATGCATTCCAGATGATTGGAACCTCAGTGTGCTCTGCCCAATCCATAAAAAAGGCGATCCCACCATTTGCGCCAACTACCGTGGGATTAGCCTTCTTAATATCGCATATAAGGTCCTGTCGAGCGTTTTGTGTGAAAGACTGAAGCCCATCGTTAACCAACTGATTGGACCTTATCAGTGTGGCTTCAGACCTGGAAAGTCCACCATCGACCAGATCTTCACGCTCCGACAAATCTTGGAAAAGACCCTCGAAAAACAAATCGTAATACGTCTTTGCAGGATGACACTGAACAACACAAGCAGTGCAGTGAAAATCGGGAAGGACCTCTCCCTTCCTTTCGATACCAAGCGAGGTTTCAGACTGTGATTCCTTATCGTGCGACTTTTTTAATATAGTCATGGAGAAGATCATCCGAGCTGCTGACCTGAGACGCAGCGGCACAATTTTCTATAAGAGTGTTATGCTGCTGGCGTATGCTGATGATATTGACATCATTGGTCAAAATACGCGCGAAGTCAGTGCAGCATTCTCCAGGCTAGAAAAAGAGTCGAGTCGAATGGGTCTTGCAGTGAACGCAGATAAAACGAAGTATCTTGTGTCAACAAACAAACAGTCCCAGCGTCTTGGAAACCACGTCACTGTTGACAACACCTCCTTTGAGGTAGTGAAGGACTTTGTTTACCTGTGATCCAGTATAAACTCCTCCAACGATATCAGTATTGAGATTAAACGAAGGATAACTCTTGCCAACAGGTGTTACTTTGGGCTCAGTAGGCAATTGAGAAGCAGAGCTCTCTCTCGACGAACAAAACTGACGCTCTATAAGTCAATAATCATGCCCGTCCGACTATACGCATCACAAACCTGGACGTTGAGCAGCTCTGATGAAAGGACTTTGGGAGCGTTCGAGAGAAAAATCCTTCGCAAGATCTATGGTCCAATCTGCGTCAATGGCGAGTACCGAATACGATGGAACCATGAGCTGTATGAGCTATATGCCGACATCGATATAGTCAAGCGTATTAAAATTGAGCGGCTTCGCTGGCTAGGTCATGTCGAGAGAATGAACGACGAAGCTCCAGCGAAAAAGATATTGGATTCGGTACCTAGCGGTGGCCAACGCAGACGAGGAAGACCGCATCTCCGTTGGAAAGACCAGGCATAGGATAACCTGACAACGCTTGGAGTTTCCAACTGGCGCCAGCAAGCGCACGACAAAAGAGGCTGGCGAAAATTCTTAGACCAGGCCAAAACCGACCAACGGTTGTAAGCGCCACCTAAGTAAGTAAGTAAGATAATAAGAGCAGTAAGGAAGTAAGTAAGGTAATAACTATCAATAATAAACCACGAATGCAATAATTTAATGAAGTTGGTGACAATTTAAAAAATATTGATTTTGCTGATATTTTTATGGTCATTAATATGAAGCTTCTTTCCGGATAGGATGTAACAATATGAAGTTAGCCATCCTAATTGTTCTTATGGTTAGTTGTTTTCCTATTTACCTGTATACTGTATGTTTAAACACTTGAAATTAATGGAAGAAGAAAGTTTGTTAAAATTTTCAAAGTTTTACAGCCCGGACAGGATCGGGTACATCAGTTAGTCTTATAAATAAATTGAAGAAATTATTGACTATCTCAATTAAAACTTAATTTTGTTTAAAAAATAAAATATATTTAAATTTAAAGAGAAAAACTTAACGAAAACTAAGTAAGAACATTTCGAATAATCTGACATGAAAACCAGCCAGTTTTGTGAATTGCCCAATTTGCTGATTTCAAAAAAACCGAAATCAAAAGCACCGGAAAATGAAAAATAACCAGTTTTTCAATTTACCCGAAACTAACCACTTTGACCAAGAAATAACATCTGAGAGATAGTTTCACCCTTAAGATTTTTTGAAATTGATATTTTGTCACTACAAAGATTTTTTATTCACAGAAAAGTTAATAAAAAGATATAAACAGTGTAAAAAGTAGTAATTCTTGGTTATACTTCAATTCCTTCTCAAATTAAAAAAAATCACAAGTACAGTGAGAGAAAACACATACTTTAAAATTAAACAAAAAATTTCAAAATAGAAATTTAACGCCTTTGCGTTTCTACAAAACAAAATTTAAAACAAGTGTGTTCAATTTTCAACTACCTATAAATTCCATTCTTATTTTAATTTTCTCTCATTATTTCTTTGAAAAAACAAACAAAAATCTGAATACAATGACAATTTTTGAATTTTTTGAATTGGTTTGACAAATATATACCATCCCAATAAACCACATAGCGGACTCGGTTTAGTTTCGAATTAGTAATGAAACCGAGAACTCTGATTAGATATCTCGTATTCGATTCGATTTCGAAACGAGTCCGCAATCTCGTTATATAAAATAAATTTTTATATATCTGCAATTAATCATCGCAACATTGATTTTTTTGTTTTTAAATTTGTGATCCCTCCAGATTTTTTTAAAAAAATAGAGAAAAAACACCAAAAGCAAAAAAAAAAACAATGATAAATTTTTTGCCTGAGCTGGGAGTCGAACCCACTTCCTCAAATGTTTGTTTTCATAATGAAGCAAATTACGCAGAATTAAATCAACAACTGCGATAGGCTAGTGGATAACGTAGGAGACTGGCATCCGGGAAACGTGGGTACGAATCCTGAACGTTTGTTTTTTTTTTTTCTTTTTTATAACAATAATAATCTTCTAATCTTGAATCATATTAATCGATTTGCGTAAGACACAAATATATTAAAAACATTTCATTTAAAAAAAAATTGCTACAATTATTCGAAAACGATTTGCTAATGTTGAAATTTTCGCTTCAGTAGTGGTTCGATTATGATAAAAAATCTCGTTTCGAGAATGAAATGTGCATTTCTCCCGCCATTGGGTTAATTAGCAAAACATTTTCGAACTTCGTTTTCGAAATAAATATCCGAGATCTCGGATTCACCTCGAATTCGAGGCAAATTCGTTTGGTTTATTGGGATATGACAAAATAAAAACTTATATTAACTAATATTGAAATATTTTAAATGCAAGCTTCATCGAATGGCATTAACATTTGGTATTCGGAGAGTCCCGGAGATAGCTGATTATAAATCTGATGCCAAAAACTCGAAACAGCTAAAAAAATGGCATGGACAAAATTATGCTTTAAAATATTTGTTTTAAATTTTAAAAGTTTTGGTTTCAATTGTTTTTCATAACAAAAACATTGTTTTAAAAACAAAAACTCTTGTTTTGAATTTAACTTTAAAAACAGTTGTGTTTAATTTTAATGAATTTGTTTCAAGCTCTATTTCAAAAACAAATTCGTTTAATATGAACACAATTTCGTTCAATTTTAACACATATTTCCCTCAGTGTAAGGAAACTCTTCGGTCCTCTTCGTCGGTCTAGTCCGACTATGGAAAACCCTAAACCCCAATAATATTTCTTAAAATACTTCTTATTTTAAAATACTAAAACAAATATAAGTACTTCTAATTAAAGTACAACTATGTATTTCTTTATAGGTTTATAAGGGTTTAACTACTGTGGGTTGAATAGGGGTTAGGCGTGTTCATGTCGGTGATTCCATATCATGTCGAAAAATTTTTTTAAAATGTGACCAATTTGTGCTTCCAATTTTTTTTTAAACTTTATAGGTTAATAGTTGTTAAAATATATTCTGTATATATGCATATAATACATATTCTGTGTTTTTTATTGTTGCGAAATTTTGTTTTTTTGCAATGTCATGCACTGTCAAAAACATTGAAAATCATACAAAAATTAAATAGGTGCATGTATTTAAACTGCTCTATCTTCTTAACTCGAACAGAAAATAAACTCAGGTGTAGTTTAGACCTTGAATGCATCTTTCTAGTGCTGTCATTTTTTTATAGTACTTTTATGAAAAAAGTTTTTTTTTCTTATCTCGAAATTTATCATCATAGTTTTCACAGTCGGCGCAACAATTTTTTCACCATTATAATATAATGTAGTATGTAACCATTCAATTTGAAGGTTTGCGCAAAATTTTAAGTTGCATCCCCAATGATTGCTTTTTTTAATGAATTTTTTAAAATATGCCTGCTAAAGATTTCCTATTTTGTGTATCGAAAATTTTATTTTAATATAAAAAAAATTATTGTTTCTTACTTTATATGTAGGTACATTTGCAACCAAGGATTGTTCTGATTGTAATTATTCTGAGTTTAAAAAGTTTCAAAAATAGTAATGTCAGAAAAGTGTGCCTTTTGACATGGAATCAACGATGTACGGATGACACGTACAGCCGTGGACACATAAATAGCACAAAAATGCATGCAGGATGTTTCACATGATTTAAAATATAATACATCAAGGAAAACAAAAATTAATTTCTTGATATTTGAGTTCAAACATTAAAAACTTAAAATCAGTAGTTGTTTCGTTAAGACTAAAGAAACATCAGACCATTAATCCAAAAATCTGAAATTGCTCCTTTCTTAGACTAAAGCGATATTCAGAAAGAAAGTAGAACTGTATACCTTTCCAACAATAACAATTCCACATAAATCTAATGAAAAATGTGTCTTTTGTTTTTGAAAATAGCAAAGAAAGAAAGTAGAACTTAATTCCTTTCCAACAGTAATAATTCCACATTAATCTAATGAGAAATTTTTTACATGCAATAACAATAGAGTTCAGCTACTACAGCTTTTTCGCACATTCTCAGCATTAATCTATTTAAAGCCACAATCCAGATCTCATTAAAATATTTCAATGTCTTGAATTCCAGCGGCTCAAAACAGGTTAATGTGGGAAAAATTTACCCACCATAGAATGGATTGGGCTCAGGACAACACAGGACATAACAACTAACCATGCATACACAAATACAGATCTAATTACACAATAGCTTTCAATCTACTTTTGAGTTGACCTTTTGACAAACTAACATCAAACAATGCACAGTTGTTAACAGAGGCACTTAGCGGTTTAAAGGAGCAGTAGCCATGTAATTTGTTCTACTAAATGGTAGATAAATTAAGTTGTTAGCATTTCTACTACTTCTACGGTTAGAGTTAAAGTTTATAAGAGAAAGTAATTCCGGACAATTGAATACACCGGTTATAAGTTGGTGTAGATAGACGATATCCGCACACTTCCTTCGTTCACTTAAAGATTGCATTTTTAATGGTCTTAAACGATCCTCGTATGGAGGAAGGTTAAACAAATCAATCCCACCTAAGCCCCTAAGAGCAAACCGAACAAAACGTTTTTGGATTCTCTCTATACGTTCAACATGAACACTATAACTTGGGGACCAAACTTGACTTGCGTACTCCAAGTGAGGGCGCACTATTGCATAATACAACGTTGTAGTTGTTATCATGCTATTGAATTCTTTGGCCCAGCGTTTTATAAATCCAAGCATTGAAGATGCTTTTTTACAAATGTAGTCAATATGATTGTTGAACGATAGCTTAGAATCCATGCATATACCAAGGTCTTTGACGGCACCTACTCGACTTAAAGCAGTATCTTTTATATTGTAATCAAAAATTAAATTATTCCTTTTACGCGAAAAGGTCATAGTTTGGCACTTATCAGGATTTAGAAACATATTATTTTTAAAGCACCAAACTTCAAAAGATTTCAGGTCAGCCTGGAGTAGGTTGGAGTCATCTCTGGAATTTATTGTTCTGTATATTTTCATATCATCTGCATAAATTAACAGGTGAGAGTGTTTAATAATGTGGGTAACATCATTAATGGCTAAAATAAACAGAAGTGGACCTAAGTGACTGCCTTGAGGAACACCTGATTCCGCAACAAATTCAGGAGACAGAACCCCTCGGAATCGTATTTGATAAGATCGTTCTGTCAAATACGATTTAATCCAGCTAACAAAATATTCTTGAAATCCCAATAACTTGAGTTTGAATAAAATTAAATTATGTGGTAATTTATCAAACGCTTTACTAAAGTCGGTGTAAATACAGTCGACCTGGTTACCAGATTCAATTGTATTAAGGCAGAAAGATGTAAAATCGAGAAGGTTGGACACAGTGGATCTGCCATTGACAAAACCATGCTGACGAGTTGTTATGACTTCTCCACAGTATCCCCTTACCCGATCATACACCACTCTCTCAAAAAGTTTTGGAATCGATGATAGTTTAGCAATGGGCCTGTAATTAGTAACATCATTCCTGCAACCCTTTTTATAAATGGGGCTTATAAATGATTTTTTCCAAAATTGAGGAAAATGGCTTTCATTTATAGATTTATTAAACAACAAAGAAAGTGGTTGACATTAAAAAGAACCACATTGTTTTAACACAGCGGCAGGAATTCCATCAGGTCCAGCACTAAAATCTTCATCTATCGATCCAATATAATTAAAAATATCCTCAGCGGTAAAGGATATAGATTCCAAAGAAACCTTGGGTGAAGAACTCATGTAATCAAAATACCCAACATCAGGGTTGAAAGAATCGGAACAGAATGATTCTTTAAAAAGAGTAGCAAATAGGCCACAGATTATGACGGGATCATCAGTAAATCCGTCTAGAGTTTTAAATGATGAGGGGAATCCATCGGATTTCTTTTTTGTATTTATGAATCCCCAGAATTTCCTTGGATCAGACAATATTCTCAGCTTAATATTGTCTAAATATTCATTATAAAGCGTAGCTGAGCAATTTTCAAATTCCAGAAACAAACATTTGTAAGTTTCTAGGTCATTTGAGTCTAAGTTACAGACATATTTCTTCCATGCTCTGTTTCTGTTGTTGCGAAGTGTTTTTAATTCCTTTGTGTACCAGGGGTACATTGAATTATTCGCAAATTTGAGGCTATATGGTACAGATTGAGAAAACATAGCAAAGAGTTCCAAATAAAAATAACTAATGGAATTATTAAGATTATTTTCATTTATGTATTCTAAAATTACATTGAGTTTACTATGAATTAAATTATTTAACTTCAAAAAGTCAGCTTTTTTAAAGTTGAATTCATAAACTTTGTCTATGGAATTTTAATTAACTATATTTTCTCTATCTGATTTGTACCATATACTCAATGGTGGATGGTATTCATCAACAGTTGTAAGAGCATAGAAGACCCTCTTAACAATGACATTGTTACTGTCTGTAGTTAAGACCAGGTCAAGAAGTCGATTAAGACTATTATAAATACAACTCACTTGTTGTAAGTCAGAACATATATTATCAACGAATATATGTTCTTGTCGGGTCTTCGAATTAGAAGCACATAAATGTGTATCATCGTCAGAAGGATGAAATTTTAAGTCAGGCAAATTAAAATCACCCAACAATAAAATGTCGTCATTGACGTCAAGTAAATTTATAATGTATTCTATGCAATCCGCAAGGTTTGCATCGACGTCAGCACTGCTCTTTGGAGGAATGTACGCGTTGACAACATATACATTGGAATTACAATGTACAACCTTAACGCATATTAGTTCGATATTCGAAGACCAGGGAATATCAATAAAGGAACTAACAAAGGAGTTCCTGATAGCTAATAAGACACCACCACCAACAGTAGAAGAACTGTCAGCGTATCTGTCCTTTCTAAAAACTTGGAAACTATTGTCAAACAATTCCAGGTCAGTAATGCTTTCGTTGAGCCACGTTTCAGTTAATGCAATAATATCTTCTGAAAAATTCTGAGTTGAC
The DNA here is from genome assembly GCA_958299015.1 of Tetanocera ferruginea. Taxonomy (NCBI): domain Eukaryota; kingdom Metazoa; phylum Arthropoda; class Insecta; order Diptera; family Sciomyzidae; genus Tetanocera; species Tetanocera ferruginea. The sequence continues at coordinate 57,155,943 of OY282641.1, read as the reverse complement.
AAAAATATGTCACGCGTCTTAGAACGTAATCCTCTTACATTTTGATAGTAAAGGGATAGCCTATTCAGTTTTTTTGGGTCTGACGGACGATATTATTCAACCTTTCAGACTTATTTTTAGGCTTAAACTCAGAAACGAAAATATTATCGCCCCACAAATTAGAGTTAAAAACAGTTGCAAACTCTTAAGCTGCAACTGTTAGAATGAAGGAAGCGTGGGAAGGTTTATTTCCTATTTTTTTGCATGATTAGAATGCATTATGACGTATTAAATGATTTTGTTTGACAAACGTCAAAACATTTTCAGTAGTGTCGGGCTGAAGGCGTGAAATAAATATTATTTTTTTCCTCGACACTGCCCTTAAATTGAAATTTAGTTCATTATTGGGCTGACTTGAAATTGGACTGTTAGTCAATGGAGGAATATTCACTATTTGATTCAGAAGGCATTGCTGAGGATTGCATAGCCTGAGAAGTGATTGAAGATATTTTTTTAGGTTTATGTAGGTCTTTTTTTAGATGAAAGGATGGTTTGGGCACCGAAAGAAACTGTCTGAGACAGAGAAGGGGAGACATTTTCCGGTATTGAAATTTCATCGTAAACGCTGGTACTGGCTGCGCTAGTAACTTCGCTAAAAAATCCAACAATTTAATGAAGTTGGTGACAATTTGAAAAATATTGATTTTGCTGATATTTTTATGGTCATTAATATGAAGCTTCTTTCCGGATAGGATGTAACAATATGAAGTTAGCCATCCTAATTGTTCTTATGGTTAGTTGTTTTCCTATTTACCTGTATACTGTATGTTTAAACACTTGAAATTAATGGGAGAAGAAAGTTTGTTAAAATTTTCAAAGTTTTACAGCCCGGACAGGATCGGGTACATCAGTTAGTCTTATAAATAAATTGAAGAAATTATTGACTATCTCAATTAAAACTTAATTTTGTTTAAAAAATAAAATATATTTAAATTTAAAGAGAAAAACTTAACGAAAACTAAGTAAGAACATTTCGAATAATCTGACATGAAAACCAGCCAGTTTTGTGAATTGCCCAATTTGCTGATTTCAAAAAAACCGAAATCAAAAGCACCGGAAAATGAAAAATAACCAGTTTTTCAATTTACCCGAAACTAACTACTTTGACCAAGAAATAACATCTGAGAGATAGTTTCACCCTTAAGATTTTTTGAAATTGATATTTTGTCACTACAAAGATTTTTTATTCACAGAAAAGTTAATAAAAAGATATAAACAGTGTAAAAAGTAGTAATTCTTGGTTATACTTCAATTCCTTCTCAAATTAAAAAAAATCACAAGTACAGTGAGAGAAAAAACATACTTTAAAATTAAACAAAAAATTTCAAAATAGAAATTTAACGCCTTTGCGTTTCTACAAAACAAAATTTAAAACAAGTGTGTTCAATTTTCAACTACCTATAAATTCCATTCTTATTTTAATTTTCTCTCATTATTTCTTTGAAAAAACAAACAAAAATCTGAATACAATGACAATTTTTGAATTTTTTGAATTGGTTTGACAAATATATACCATATGACAAAATAAAAACTTATATTAACTAATATTGAAATATTTTAAATGCAAGCTTCATCGAATGGCATTAACATTTGGTATTCGGAGAGTCCCGGAGATAGCTGATTATAAATCTGATGCCAAAAACTCGAAACAGCTAAAAAAATGGCATGGACAAAATTATGCTTTAAAATATTTGTTTTAAATTTTAAAAGTTTTGGTTTCAATTGTTTTTCATAACAAAAACATTGTTTTAAAAACAAAAACTCTTGTTTTGAATTTAACTTTAAAAACAGTTGTGTTTAATTTTAATGAATTTGTTTCAAGCTCTATTTCAAAAACAAATTCGTTTAATATGAACACAATTTCGTTCAATTTTAACACATATTTCCCTCAGTGTAAGGAAACTCTTCGGTCCTCTTCGTCGGTCTAGTCCGACTATGGAAAACCCTAAACCCCAATAATATTTCTTAAAATACTTCTTATTTTAAAATACTAAAACAAATATAAGTACTTCTAATTAAAGTACAACTATGTATTTCTTTATAGGTTTATAAGGGTTTAACTACTGTGGGTTGAATAGGGGTTAGGCGTGTTCATGTCGGTGATTCCATATCATGTCGAAAAATTTTTTTAAAATGTGACCAATTTGTGCTTCCAATTTTTTTTTAAACTTTATAGGTTAATAGTTGTTAAAATATATTCTGTATATATGCATATAATACATATTCTGTGTTTTTTATTGTTGCGAAATTTTGTTTTTTTGCAATGTTATGCACTGTCAAAAACATTGAAAATCATACAAAAATTAAATAGGTGCATGTATTTAAACTGCTCTATCTTCTTAACTCGAACAGAAAATAAACTCAGGTGTAGTTTAGACCTTGAATGCATCTTTCTAGTGCTGTCATTTTTTTATAGTACTTTTATGAAAAAAGTTTTTTTTTCTTATCTCGAAATTTATCATCATAGTTTTCACAGTCGGCGCAACAATTTTTTCACCATTATAATATAATGTAGTATGTAACCATTCAATTTGAAGGTTTGCGCAAAATTTTAAGTTGCATCCCCAATGATTGCTTTTTTTAATGAATTTTTTAAAATATGCCTGCTAAAGATTTCCTATTTTGTGTATCGAAAATTTTATTTTAATATAAAAAAAATTATTGTTTCTTACTTTATATGTAGGTACATTTGCAACCAAGGATTGTTCTGATTGTAATTATTCTGAGTTTAAAAAGTTTCAAAAATAGTAATGTCAGAAAAGTGTGCCTTTTGACATGGAATCAACGATGTACGGATGACACGTACAGCCGTGGACACATAAATAGCACAAAAATGCATGCAGGATGTTTCACATGATTTAAAATATAATACATCAAGGAAAACAAAAATTAATTTCTTGATATTTGAGTTCAAACATTAAAAACTTAAAATCAGTAGTTGTTTCGTTAAGACTAAAGAAACATCAGACCATTAATCCAAAAATCTGAAATTGCTCCTTTCTTAGACTAAAGCGATATTCAGAAAGAAAGTAGAACTGTATACCTTTCCAACAATAACAATTCCACATAAATCTAATGAAAAATGTGTCTTTTGTTTTTGAAAATAGCAAAGAAAGAAAGTAGAACTTAATTCCTTTCCAACAGTAATAATTCCACATAAATCTAATGAGAAATTTTTTACATGCAATAACAATAGAGTTCAGCTACTACAGCTTTTTCGCACATTCTCAGCATTAATCTATTTAAAGCCACAATCCAGATCTCATTAAAATATTTCAATGTCTTGAATTCCAGCGGCTCAAAACAGGTTAATGTGGGAAAAATTTACCCACCATAGAATGGATTGGGCTCAGGACAACACAGGACATAACAACTAACCATGCATACACAAATACAGATCTAATTACACAATAGCTTTCAATCTACTTTTGAGTTGACCTTTTGACAAACTAACATCAAACAATGCACAGTTGTTAACAGAGGCACTTAGCGGTTTAAAGGAGCAGTAGCCATGTAATTTGTTCTACTAAATGGTAGATAAATTAAGTTGTTAGCATTTCTACTACTTCTACGGTTAGAGTTAAAGTTTATAAGAGAAAGTAATTCCGGACAATTGAATACACCGGTTATAAGTTGGTGTAGATAGACGATATCCGCACACTTCCTTCGTTCACTTAAAGATTGCATTTTTAATAGTCTTAAACGATCCTCGTATGGAGGAAGATTAAACAAATCAATCCCACCTAAGCCCCTAAGAGCAAACCGAACAAAACGTTTTTGGATTCTCTCTATACGTTCAACATGAACACTATAACTTGGGGACCAAACTTGACTTGCGTTCTCCAAGTGAGGGCGCACTATTGCATAATACAACGTTGTAGTTGTTATCATGCTATTGAATTCTTTGGCCCAGCGTTTTATAAATCCAAGCATTGAAGATGCTTTTTTACAAATGTAGTCAATATGATTGTTGAACGATAGCTTAGAATCCATGCATATACCAAGGTCTTTGACGGCACCTACTCGACTTAAAGCAGTATCTTTTATATTGTAATCAAAAATTAAATTATTCCTTTTACGCGAAAAGGTCATAGTTTGGCACTTATCAGGATTTAGAAACATATTATTTTTAAAGCACCAAACTTCAAAAGATTTCAGGTCAGCCTGGAGTAGGTTGGAGTCATCTCTGGAATTTATTGTTCTGTATATTTTCATATCATCTGCATAAATTAACAGGTGAGAGTGTTTAATAATGTGGGTAACATCATTAATGGCTAAAATAAACAGAAGTGGACCTAAGTGACTGCCTTGAGGAACACCTGATTCCGCAACAAATTCAGGAGACAGAACCCCTCGGAATCGTATTTGATAAGATCGTTCTGTCAAATACGATTTAATCCAGCTAACAAAATATTCTTGAAATCCCAATAACTTGAGTTTGAATAAAATTAAATTATGTGGTAATTTATCAAACGCTTTACTAAAGTCGGTGTAAATACAGTCGACCTGGTTACCAGAATCAATTGTATTAAGGCAGAAAGATGTAAAATCGAGAAGGTTGGACACAGTGGATCTGCCATTGACAAAACCATGCTGACGAGTTGTTATGACTTCTCCACAGTATCCCCTTACCCGATCATACACCACTCTCTCAAAAAGTTTTGGAATCGATGATAGTTTAGCAATGGGCCTGTAATTAGTAACATCATTCCTGCAACCCTTTTTATAAATGGGGCTTATAAATGATTTTTTCCAAAATTGAGGAAAATGGCTTTCATTTATAGATTTATTAAACAACAAAGAAAGTGGTTGACATTAAAAAGAACCACATTGTTTTAACACAGCGGCAGGAATTCCATCAGGTCCAGCACTAAAATCTTCATCTATCGATCCAATATAATTAAAAATATCCTCAGCGGTAAAGGATATAGATTCCAAAGAAACCTTGGGTGAAGAACTCATGTAATCAAAATACCCAACATCAGGGTTGAAAGAATCGGAACAGAATGATTCTTTAAAAAGAGTAGCAAATAGGCCACAGATTATGACGGGATCATCAGTAAATCCGTCTAGAGTTTTAAATGATGAGGGGAATCCATCGGATTTCTTTTTTGTATTTATGAATCCCCAGAATTTCCTTGGATCAGACAATATTCTCAGCTTAATATTGTCTAAATATTCATTATAAAGCGTAGCTGAGCAATTTTCAAATTCCAGAAACAAACATTTGTAAGTTTCTAGGTCATTTGAGTCTAAGTTACAGACATATTTCTTCCATGCTCTGTTTCTGTTGTTGCGAAGTGTTTTTAATTCCTTTGTGTACCAGGGGTACATTGAATTATTCGCAAATTTGAGGCTATATGGTACAGATTGAGAAAACATAGCAAAGAGTTCCAAATAAAAATAACTAATGGAATTATTAAGATTATTTTCATTTATGTATTCTAAAATTACATTGAGTTTACTATGAATTAAATTATTTAACTTCAAAAAGTCAGCTTTTTTAAAGTTGAATTCATAAACTTTGTCTATGGAATTTTAATTAACTATATTTTCTCTATCTGATTTGTACCATATACTCAATGGTGGATGGTATTCATCAACAGTTGTAAGAGCATAGAAGACCCTCTTAACAATGACATTGTTACTGTCTGTAGTTAAGACCAGGTCAAGAAGTCGATTAAGACTATTATAAATACAACTCACTTGTTGTAAGTCAGAACATATATTATCAACGAATATATGTTCTTGTCGGGTTTTCGAATTAGAAGCACATAAATGTCAAATGTCAATGCACTGTCAAAAACATTGAAAATCATACAAAAATTAAATAGGTGCATGTATTTAAACTGCTCTATCTTCTTAACTCGAACAGAAAATAAACTCAGGTGTAGTTTAGACCTTGAATGCATCTTTCTAGTGCTGTCATTTTTTTATAGTACTTTTATGAAAAAAGTTTTTTTTTCTTATCTCGAAATTTATCATCATAGTTTTCACAGTCGGCGCAACAATTTTTTCACCATTATAATATAATGTAGTATGTAACCATTCAATTTGAAGGTTTGCGCAAAATTTTAAGTTGCATCCCCAATGATTGCTTTTTTTAATGAATTTTTTAAAATATGCCTGCTAAAGATTTCCTATTTTGTGTATCGAAAATTTTATTTTAATATAAAAAAAATTATTGTTTCTTACTTTATATGTAGGTACATTTGCAACCAAGGATTGTTCTGATTGTAATTATTCTGAGTTTAAAAAGTTTCAAAAATAGTAATGTCAGAAAAGTGTGCCTTTTGACATGGAATCAACGATGTACGGATGACACGTACAGCCGTGGACACATAAATAGCACAAAAATGCATGCAGGATGTTTCACATGATTTAAAATATAATACATCAAGGAAAACAAAAATTAATTTCTTGATATTTGAGTTCAAACATTAAAAACTTAAAATCAGTAGTTGTTTCGTTAAGACTAAAGAAACATCAGACCATTAATCCAAAAATCTGAAATTGCTCCTTTCTTAGACTAAAGCGATATTCAGAAAGAAAGTAGAACTGTATACCTTTCCAACAATAACAATTCCACATAAATCTAATGAAAAATGTGTCTTTTGTTTTTGAAAATAGCAAAGAAAGAAAGTAGAACTTAATTCCTTTCCAACAGTAATAATTCCACATAAATCTAATGAGAAATTTTTTACATGCAATAACAATAGAGTTCAGCTACTACAGCTTTTTCGCACATTCTCAGCATTAATCTATTTAAAGCCACAATCCAGATCTCATTAAAATATTTCAATGTCTTGAATTCCAGCGGCTCAAAACAGGTTAATGTGGGAAAAATTTACCCACCATAGAATGGATTGGGCTCAGGACAACACAGGACATAACAACTAACCATGCATACACAAATACAGATCTAATTACACAATAGCTTTCAATCTACTTTTGAGTTGACCTTTTGACAAACTAACATCAAACAATGCACAGTTGTTAACAGAGGCACTTAGCGGTTTAAAGGAGCAGTAGCCATGTAATTTGTTCTACTAAATGGTAGATAAATTAAGTTGTTAGCATTTCTACTACTTCTACGGTTAGAGTTAAAGTTTATAAGAGAAAGTAATTCCGGACAATTGAATACACCGGTTATAAGTTGGTGTAGATAGACGATATCCGCACACTTCCTTCGTTCACTTAAAGATTGCATTTTTAATAGTCTTAAACGATCCTCGTATGGAGGAAGATTAAACAAATCAATCCCACCTAAGCCCCTAAGAGCAAACCGAACAAAACGTTTTTGGATTCTCTCTATACGTTCAACATGAACACTATAACTTGGGGACCAAACTTGACTTGCGTTCTCCAAGTGAGGGCGCACTATTGCATAATACAACGTTGTAGTTGTTATCATGCTATTGAATTCTTTGGCCCAGCGTTTTATAAATCCAAGCATTGAAGATGCTTTTTTACAAATGTAGTCAATATGATTGTTGAACGATAGCTTAGAATCCATGCATATACCAAGGTCTTTGACGGCACCTACTCGACTTAAAGCAGTATCTTTTATATTGTAATCAAAAATTAAATTATTCCTTTTACGCGAAAAGGTCATAGTTTGGCACTTATCAGGATTTAGAAACATATTATTTTTAAAGCACCAAACTTCAAAAGATTTCAGGTCAGCCTGGAGTAGGTTGGAGTCATCTCTGGAATTTATTGTTCTGTATATTTTCATATCATCTGCATAAATTAACAGGTGAGAGTGTTTAATAATGTGGGTAACATCATTAATGGCTAAAATAAACAGAAGTGGACCTAAGTGACTGCCTTGAGGAACACCTGATTCCGCAACAAATTCAGGAGACAGAACCCCTCGGAATCGTATTTGATAAGATCGTTCTGTCAAATACGATTTAATCCAGCTAACAAAATATTCTTGAAATCCCAATAACTTGAGTTTGAATAAAATTAAATTATGTGGTAATTTATCAAACGCTTTACTAAAGTCGGTGTAAATACAGTCGACCTGGTTACCAGAATCAATTGTATTAAGGCAGAAAGATGTAAAATCGAGAAGGTTGGACACAGTGGATCTGCCATTGACAAAACCATGCTGACGAGTTGTTATGACTTCTCCACAGTATCCCCTTACCCGATCATACACCACTCTCTCAAAAAGTTTTGGAATCGATGATAGTTTAGCAATGGGCCTGTAATTAGTAACATCATTCCTGCAACCCTTTTTATAAATGGGGCTTATAAATGATTTTTTCCAAAATTGAGGAAAATGGCTTTCATTTATAGATTTATTAAACAACAAAGAAAGTGGTTGACATTAAAAAGAACCACATTGTTTTAACACAGCGGCAGGAATTCCATCAGGTCCAGCACTAAAATCTTCATCTATCGATCCAATATAATTAAAAATATCCTCAGCGGTAAAGGATATAGATTCCAAAGAAACCTTGGGTGAAGAACTCATGTAATCAAAATACCCAACATCAGGGTTGAAAGAATCGGAACAGAATGATTCTTTAAAAAGAGTAGCAAATAGGCCACAGATTATGACGGGATCATCAGTAAATCCGTCTAGAGTTTTAAATGATGAGGGGAATCCATCGGATTTCTTTTTTGTATTTATGAATCCCCAGAATTTCCTTGGATCAGACAATATTCTCAGCTTAATATTGTCTAAATATTCATTATAAAGCGTAGCTGAGCAATTTTCAAATTCCAGAAACAAACATTTGTAAGTTTCTAGGTCATTTGAGTCTAAGTTACAGACATATTTCTTCCATGCTCTGTTTCTGTTGTTGCGAAGTGTTTTTAATTCCTTTGTGTACCAGGGGTACATTGAATTATTCGCAAATTTGAGGCTATATGGTACAGATTGAGAAAACATAGCAAAGAGTTCCAAATAAAAATAACTAATGGAATTATTAAGATTATTTTCATTTATGTATTCTAAAATTACATTGAGTTTACTATGAATTAAATTATTTAACTTCAAAAAGTCAGCTTTTTTAAAGTTGAATTCATAAACTTTGTCTATGGAATTTTAATTAACTATATTTTCTCTATCTGATTTGTACCATATACTCAATGGTGGATGGTATTCATCAACAGTTGTAAGAGCATAGAAGACCCTCTTAACAATGACATTGTTACTGTCTGTAGTTAAGACCAGGTCAAGAAGTCGATTAAGACTATTATAAATACAACTCACTTGTTGTAAGTCAGAACATATATTATCAACGAATATATGTTCTTGTCGGGTTTTCGAATTAGAAGCACATAAATGTGTATCATCGTCAGAAGGATGCCATTTTAAGTCAGGCAAATTAAAATCACCCAACAATAAAATGTCGTCATTGACGTCAAGTAAATTTATAATGTATTCTATGCAATCCGCAAGGTTTGCATCGACGTCAGCACTGCTCTTTGGAGGAATGTACGCGTTGACAACATATACATTGGAATTACAATGTACAACCTTAACGCATATTAGTTCGATATTCGAAGAGCAGGGAATATCAATAAAGGAACTAACAAAGGAGTTCCTGATAGCTAATAAGACACCACCACCAACAGTAGAAGAACTGTCAGCGTATCTGTCCTTTCTAAAAACTTGGAAACTATTGTCAAACAATTCCAGGTCAGTAATGCTTTCGTTGAGCCACGTTTCAGTTAATGCAATAATATCTTCTGAAAAATTCTGAGTTGACAAAAATATGTCACGCGTCTTAGAACGTAATCCTCTTACATTTTGATAGTAAAGGGATAGCCTATTCAGTTTTTTTGGGTCTGACGGACGATATTATTCAACCTTTCAGACTTATTTTTAGGCTTAAACTCAGAAACGAAAATATTATCGCCCCACAAATTAGAGTTAAAAACAGTTGCAAACTCTTAAGCTGCAACTGTTAGAATGAAGGAAGCGTGGGAAGGTTTATTTCCTATTTTTTTGCATGATTAGAATGCATTATGACGTATTAAATGATTTTGTTTGACAAACGTCAAAACATTTTCAGTAGTGTCGGGCTGAAGGCGTGAAATAAATATTATTTTTTTCCTCGACACTGCCCTTAAATTGAAATTTAGTTCATTATTGGGCTGACTTGAAATTGGACTGTTAGTCAATGGAGGAATATTCACTATTTGATTCAGAAGGCATTGCTGAGGATTGCATAGCCTGAGAAGTGATTGAAGATATTTTTTTAGGTTTATGTAGGTCTTTTTTTAGATGAAAGGATGGTTTGGGCACCGAAAGAAACTGTCTGAGACAGAGAAGGGGAGACATTTTCCGGTATTGAAATTTCATCGTAAACGCTGGTACTGGCTGCGCTAGTAACTTCGCTAAAAAATCCAACAATTTAATGAAGTTGGTGACAATTTGAAAAATATTGATTTTGCTGATATTTTTATGGTCATTAATATGAAGCTTCTTTCCGGATAGGATGTAACAATATGAAGTTAGCCATCCTAATTGTTCTTATGGTTAGTTGTTTTCCTATTTACCTGTATACTGTATGTTTAAACACTTGAAATTAATGGGAGAAGAAAGTTTGTTAAAATTTTCAAAGTTTTACAGCCCGGACAGGATCGGGTACATCAGTTAGTCTTATAAATAAATTGAAGAAATTATTGACTATCTCAATTAAAACTTAATTTTGTTTAAAAAATAAAATATATTTAAATTTAAAGAGAAAAACTTAACGAAAACTAAGTAAGAACATTTCGAATAATCTGACATGAAAACCAGCCAGTTTTGTGAATTGCCCAATTTGCTGATTTCAAAAAAACCGAAATCAAAAGCACCGGAAAATGAAAAATAACCAGTTTTTCAATTTACCCGAAACTAACTACTTTGACCAAGAAATAACATCTGAGAGATAGTTTCACCCTTAAGATTTTTTGAAATTGATATTTTGTCACTACAAAGATTTTTTATTCACAGAAAAGTTAATAAAAAGATATAAACAGTGTAAAAAGTAGTAATTCTTGGTTATACTTCAATTCCTTCTCAAATTAAAAAAAATCACAAGTACAGTGAGAGAAAAAACATACTTTAAAATTAAACAAAAAATTTCAAAATAGAAATTTAACGCCTTTGCGTTTCTACAAAACAAAATTTAAAACAAGTGTGTTCAATTTTCAACTACCTATAAATTCCATTCTTATTTTAATTTTCTCTCATTATTTCTTTGAAAAAACAAACAAAAATCTGAATACAATGACAATTTTTGAATTTTTTGAATTGGTTTGACAAATATATACCATATGACAAAATAAAAACTTATATTAACTAATATTGAAATATTTTAAATGCAAGCTTCATCGAATGGCATTAACATTTGGTATTCGGAGAGTCCCGGAGATAGCTGATTATAAATCTGATGCCAAAAACTCGAAACAGCTAAAAAAATGGCATGGACAAAATTATGCTTTAAAATATTTGTTTTAAATTTTAAAAGTTTTGGTTTCAATTGTTTTTCATAACAAAAACATTGTTTTAAAAACAAAAACTCTTGTTTTGAATTTAACTTTAAAAACAGTTGTGTTTAATTTTAATGAATTTGTTTCAAGCTCTATTTCAAAAACAAATTCGTTTAATATGAACACAATTTCGTTCAATTTTAACACATATTTCCCTCAGTGTAAGGAAACTCTTCGGTCCTCTTCGTCGGTCTAGTCCGACTATGGAAAACCCTAAACCCCAATAATATTTCTTAAAATACTTCTTATTTTAAAATACTAAAACAAATATAAGTACTTCTAATTAAAGTACAACTATGTATTTCTTTATAGGTTTATAAGGGTTTAACTACTGTGGGTTGAATAGGGGTTAGGCGTGTTCATGTCGGTGATTCCATATCATGTCGAAAAATTTTTTTAAAATGTGACCAATTTGTGCTTCCAATTTTTTTTTAAACTTTATAGGTTAATAGTTGTTAAAATATATTCTGTATATATGCATATAATACATATTCTGTGTTTTTTATTGTTGCGAAATTTTGTTTTTTTGCAATGTCATGCACTGTCAAAAACATTGAAAATCATACAAAAATTAAATAGGTGCATGTATTTAAACTGCTCTATCTTCTTAACTCGAACAGAAAATAAACTCAGGTGTAGTTTAGACCTTGAATGCATCTTTCTAGTGCTGTCATTTTTTTATAGTACTTTTATGAAAAAAGTTTTTTTTTCTTATCTCGAAATTTATCATCATAGTTTTCACAGTCGGCGCAACAATTTTTTCACCATTATAATATAATGTAGTATGTAACCATTCAATTTGAAGGTTTGCGCAAAATTTTAAGTTGCATCCCCAATGATTGCTTTTTTTAATGAATTTTTTAAAATATGCCTGCTAAAGATTTCCTATTTCGTGTATCGAAAATTTTATTTTAATATAAAAAAAATTATTGTTTCTTACTTTATATGTAGGTACATTTGCAACCAAGGATTGTTCTGATTGTAATTATTCTGAGTTTAAAAAGTTTCAAAAATAGTAATGTCAGAAAAGTGTGCCTTTTGACATGGAATCAACGATGTACGGATGACACGTACAGCCGTGGACACATAAATAGCACAAAAATGCATGCAGGATGTTTCACATGATTTAAAATATAATACATCAAGGAAAACAAAAATTAATTTCTTGATATTTGAGTTCAAACATTAAAAACTTAAAATCAGTAGTTGTTTCGTTAAGACTAAAGAAACATCAGACCATTAATCCAAAAATCTGAAATTGCTCCTTTCTTAGACTAAAGCGATATTCAGAAAGAAAGTAGAACTGTATACCTTTCCAACAATAACAATTCCACATAAATCTAATGAAAAATGTGTCTTTTGTTTTTGAAAATAGCAAAGAAAGAAAGTAGAACTTAATTCCTTTCCAACAGTAATAATTCCACATAAATCTAATGAGAAATTTTTTACATGCAATAACAATAGAGTTCAGCTACTACAGCTTTTTCGCACATTCTCAGCATTAATCTATTTAAAGCCACAATCCAGATCTCATTAAAATATTTCAATGTCTTGAATTCCAGCGGCTCAAAACAGGTTAATGTGGGAAAAATTTACCCACCATAGAATGGATTGGGCTCAGGACAACACAGGACATAACAACTAACCATGCATACACAAATACAGATCTAATTACACAATAGCTTTCAATCTACTTTTGAGTTGACCTTTTGACAAACTAACATCAAACAATGCACAGTTGTTAACAGAGGCACTTAGCGGTTTAAAGGAGCAGTAGCCATGTAATTTGTTCTACTAAATGGTAGATAAATTAAGTTGTTAGCATTTCTACTACTTCTACGGTTAGAGTTAAAGTTTATAAGAGAAAGTAATTCCGGACAATTGAATACACCGGTTATAAGTTGGTGTAGATAGACGATATCCGCACACTTCCTTCGTTCACTTAAAGATTGCATTTTTAATAGTCTTAAACGATCCTCGTATGGAGGAAGATTAAACAAATCAATCCCACCTAAGCCCCTAAGAGCAAACCGAACAAAACGTTTTTGGATTCTCTCTATACGTTCAACATGAACACTATAACTTGGGGACCAAACTTGACTTGCGTTCTCCAAGTGAGGGCGCACTATTGCATAATACAACGTTGTAGTTGTTATCATGCTATTGAATTCTTTGGCCCAGCGTTTTATAAATCCAAGCATTGAAGATGCTTTTTTACAAATGTAGTCAATATGATTGTTGAACGATAGCTTAGAATCCATGCATATACCAAGGTCTTTGACGGCACCTACTCGACTTAAAGCAGTATCTTTTATATTGTAATCAAAAATTAAATTATTCCTTTTACGCGAAAAGGTCATAGTTTGGCACTTATCAGGATTTAGAAACATATTATTTTTAAAGCACCAAACTTCAAAAGATTTCAGGTCAGCCTGGAGTAGGTTGGAGTCATCTCTGGAATTTATTGTTCTGTATATTTTCATATCATCTGCATAAATTAACAGGTGAGAGTGTTTAATAATGTGGGTAACATCATTAATGGCTAAAATAAACAGAAGTGGACCTAAGTGACTGCCTTGAGGAACACCTGATTCCGCAACAAATTCAGGAGACAGAACCCCTCGGAATCGTATTTGATAAGATCGTTCTGTCAAATACGATTTAATCCAGCTAACAAAATATTCTTGAAATCCCAATAACTTGAGTTTGAATAAAATTAAATTATGTGGTAATTTATCAAACGCTTTACTAAAGTCGGTGTAAATACAGTCGACCTGGTTACCAGAATCAATTGTATTAAGGCAGAAAGATGTAAAATCGAGAAGGTTGGACACAGTGGATCTGCCATTGACAAAACCATGCTGACGAGTTGTTATGACTTCTCCACAGTATCCCCTTACCCGATCATACACCACTCTCTCAAAAAGTTTTGGAATCGATGATAGTTTAGCAATGGGCCTGTAATTAGTAACATCATTCCTGCAACCCTTTTTATAAATGGGGCTTATAAATGATTTTTTCCAAAATTGAGGAAAATGGCTTTCATTTATAGATTTATTAAACAACAAAGAAAGTGGTTGACATTAAAAAGAACCACATTGTTTTAACACAGCGGCAGGAATTCCATCAGGTCCAGCACTAAAATCTTCATCTATCGATCCAATATAATTAAAAATATCCTCAGCGGTAAAGGATATAGATTCCAAAGAAACCTTGGGTGAAGAACTCATGTAATCAAAATACCCAACATCAGGGTTGAAAGAATCGGAACAGAATGATTCTTTAAAAAGAGTAGCAAATAGGCCACAGATTATGACGGGATCATCAGTAAATCCGTCTAGAGTTTTAAATGATGAGGGGAATCCATCGGATTTCTTTTTTGTATTTATGAATCCCCAGAATTTCCTTGGATCAGACAATATTCTCAGCTTAATATTGTCTAAATATTCATTATAAAGCGTAGCTGAGCAATTTTCAAATTCCAGAAACAAACATTTGTAAGTTTCTAGGTCATTTGAGTCTAAGTTACAGACATATTTCTTCCATGCTCTGTTTCTGTTGTTGCGAAGTGTTTTTAATTCCTTTGTGTACCAGGGGTACATTGAATTATTCGCAAATTTGAGGCTATATGGTACAGATTGAGAAAACATAGCAAAGAGTTCCAAATAAAAATAACTAATGGAATTATTAAGATTATTTTCATTTATGTATTCTAAAATTACATTGAGTTTACTATGAATTAAATTATTTAACTTCAAAAAGTCAGCTTTTTTAAAGTTGAATTCATAAACTTTGTCTATGGAATTTTAATTAACTATATTTTCTCTATCTGATTTGTACCATATACTCAATGGTGGATGGTATTCATCAACAGTTGTAAGAGCATAGAAGACCCTCTTAACAATGACATTGTTACTGTCTGTAGTTAAGACCAGGTCAAGAAGTCGATTAAGACTATTATAAATACAACTCACTTGTTGTAAGTCAGAACATATATTATCAACGAATATATGTTCTTGTCGGGTTTTCGAATTAGAAGCACATAAATGTGTATCATCGTCAGAAGGATGCCATTTTAAGTCAGGCAAATTAAAATCACCCAACAATAAAATGTCGTCATTGACGTCAAGTAAATTTATAATGTATTCTATGCAATCCGCAAGGTTTGCATCGACGTCAGCACTGCTCTTTGGAGGAATGTACGCGTTGACAACATATACATTGGAATTACAATGTACAACCTTAACGCATATTAGTTCGATATTCGAAGAGCAGGGAATATCAATAAAGGAACTAACAAAGGAGTTCCTGATAGCTAATAAGACACCACCACCAACAGTAGAAGAACTGTCAGCGTATCTGTCCTTTCTAAAAACTTGGAAACTATTGTCAAACAATTCCAGGTCAGTAATGCTTTCGTTGAGCCACGTTTCAGTTAATGCAATAATATCTTCTGAAAAATTCTGAGTTGACAAAAATATGTCACGCGTCTTAGAACGTAATCCTCTTACATTTTGATAGTAAAGGGATAGCCTATTCAGTTTTTTTGGGTCTGACGGACGATATTATTCAACCTTTCAGACTTATTTTTAGGCTTAAACTCAGAAACGAAAATATTATCGCCCCACAAATTAGAGTTAAAAACAGTTGCAAACTCTTAAGCTGCAACTGTTAGAATGAAGGAAGCGTGGGAAGGTTTATTTCCTATTTTTTTGCATGATTAGAATGCATTATGACGTATTAAATGATTTTGTTTGACAAACGTCAAAACATTTTCAGTAGTGTCGGGCTGAAGGCGTGAAATAAATATTATTTTTTTCCTCGACACTGCCCTTAAATTGAAATTTAGTTCATTATTGGGCTGACTTGAAATTGGACTGTTAGTCAATGGAGGAATATTTAATGGCGATGGTGTAATGACTTCATTATTTGATTCAGAAGGCATTGCTGAGGATTGCATAGCCTGAGAAGTGATTGAAGACACCTTGCGACGCTTGCTATTTTTATTTTTCCTCTTCTTATTTTTATTTATATTTTTTTAGGTTTATGTAGGTCTTTTTTTAGATGAAAGGATGGTTTGGGCACCGAAAGAAACTGTCTGAGACAGAGAAGGGGAGATATTTTCCGGTATTGAAATTTCATCGTAAACGCTGGTACTGGCTGCGCTAGTAACTTCGCTAAAAAATCCAACAATTTCTCTAAAATTGTTATTAAGCGAGTTAAGACTTTCTCCAAATAGCTTTATTTTAGAATAAAGTTCATCTGGAGAAATGGCCCTGCACGAAGCACAGTACCAGCGAAGACCTGATCGCACTGACATTAAGTCGTCAAGGCACGACTTAGAAATACCAGCACAAGATGCATGGAACATTCGCTCACATGGGCCAGAACAACTAAACATGGGATAGAGAATATTCTGGCTTTTGCATAGCTCGTTCAAAGAACAAGCAGCAATATTTTCTACGGAAAAATAATTCATGTTTATGTTATTGCTAATGAGCGAATCTTTAAAAAATGCAAAATGTGCTTCTAGGCTTTAATTTCTATTAAGCAGTGAACGCAACAGTTAAATTATACAAACAACAATCACTACAAGAAATAAACAAAGCACCGCACGAAGAGAATTGGCAACAATAACAACAACAAAAAACAAGCAAGCTAACATGCAAATGTAACAAATTTAACACTTAAGATAGTGAAAATTAATTTTAGTAAAGAAATAACTAAAACTTAGTCTTACTGTTAATATATATATTTTAACGAATAAATAATAAGAAATGTGTCTTTTGTAGAAATTTTAAAAAATTTTGTGTTTTTGAAAATAGCAAAAAACTCAATTTTTGGTAGTCAATAAGAGGTTATAATCAAACATAATTTTTAAAACTTTTTTAATTAAAAATATTAGTATGAGTAAGAAATTTAATATTAAAGCGGATGTGGGTATGCGTTCTGTAAAAAATAAAAAGTAACAATCAGAAATCATTTGTTTTATCAAAAAGGACCTTCAGAAGAATCAAAATTGCTTCGGCGGACTTTCTTCGAATTGAAAAAAAATGTGCAGAAATCATTGTAATGAGTTCCTCTAACTTTTGCGGCCCCGACCGGTGGAATCTAAATTTCGATCCGATGTTCGTCTGTATTAACATAAGCTCTTGCAAACACTAAGCGATCCTTCAAATTTTTGACGTAGAATTACGTCTTACAGCGCGGTTTGGATGGGGTCGTTTTAACAGACTTTTTCAAGGCCATGAAACTTTTTTGACGAATACTTAAGGGTATACCTACAGCCTTTAATATTCATCGTCCAAAGATAACATAAATACTAAAATATCAGATATATCCTGCGCTGAATTTTGGCTTTTGTCACTATTATATAAAAATTACAAAATAGCAAAATATAAGAAGAAAAATGCATGTGCTTATATAAGAAAATCAATCATCAGCAGCTTATGCTGTGCCTGCTGCTTTCTTTGTTTTTGTTTCGTTGTTTTCGCTTGTGTTGGTTTTGTTTTGTACCAACTTGGTTCTCTACTCCACGGCGTTGGCAGCATTGGTTCTCTACTCCACGTTAAAATGGTGATCCGATTAGATTTAACTCTTATGAAAAAATGACTTGCATCTTCGTTTTGTGCTATTACCCAAAAGATGGCGCTATCTGTTCGGCTGACATGAGACTTATTCTCTTCGCTTTAAAACGTCAACAAGCTTCAAGCGTCAAAAATCGTCATTTGCCCGTCCCAAAAACGTAATTGAAGTCCTTAAATCGTCATAGAGTACAGAAGGTTTAAATTTTTACTTAAAGCAAAACAAGTAATGAAAACTATTTATTCTGTGTCGACAAGGAATAACCACCTTAGTCGAGTAAGGACAAAGTGAGGTTATTACTTTCATTGCGTTTTTTGGAAGTCGCAACGTTTTCAAGTATATATCTTGGATTCGTCAGTTGCCGGAAGACGTTCAGAAAACCGTCCGTCCGTTCATTAAAAATAACGCTTTATTCTTTCACCCCCAGAATGTTTTGCTATCGGTCAAGAAGTAACTGGCTGTATTCGACACATTTTCGGTCTAGAAGAAGATAATTTTATAAATTTTGAAAGTGAATCATATATCAATATGATCAATTGGTCAAAATTCATATTTGCCGCGACCGAAAAATTTTCTCTACCAAAAAAGCTCACAAAATTTCAAAAAAATAACCAAAATATTTCCATTTTAGAATACAGAACAATTGATGGGGAAACGATATAATTCCTCCGAGTACATTTCAATGTCGTTTATTTCAAAAGAATTTGCCACAAGTTCGAAAGAAAACACAACAGGAAGCATCATTAACTTCAAATTTACAACAATACAATGTTTACAATGTTAAATTCCACAAGGAGTTAAAATCTAATAATTTATCTGAAAAGTTGCCAAAATAGAAATCTGCCTACCAACCTACCAAACCAAGAAAAAGTTACCAATTTTGGTATAATTCTATCAAAACGGCAACACTGAGCCACATTGCCTTCAATCTTTAACCAACTTGAGGCATTGCAATAAACAAATGACATAATCGAATTACCAGATAAAAAACAATTTCATTCGATATCTTTCCTTACTAAAAAATTTAAAAAAAATTTTTTAATATTTCTTGTAAAAACAGCTAAAAATTTCTTTAGTAAATGTTTAATGATTTTTACGGGCTTTCCATTTCTGAAATCTAAATGATACGTTTAGAATCTTAACTTTAGATGGTAAAAACTGAGGTCCGGTGTGTCAGTGCTATAAGGGGTTAACTGAGGTCAATATATTCAATGATTCGTCAATGATACAGTCTAATGAACACATAAATATCACAAATGTTAGCTTATGTTGTAGTTATAATTTCTTGAGACTCCAGTGTGACGTGTGTAAAACTCCGAAAGACATGTTCCGTTACATTCTTTTATTTGCATAGACCATCTGTTTTTGTAAAGGCACGTATGATCTGCAACGGTCATATAAATAGCACACATGTTAGTTCTTAAATAGGAGTTAATAAGGTCAGGTGTTAAAAAAATTTTAGGGTTAATTAGTGAATTAAGCCAATTCTGATTCTGAAACATTGCACTGCGGAAAGATGATCAGTTATTCACGAACTTAGTCCAAAAGGTAAAAAACCGGCTGAAATTAAGGATATTCTCAATATTTCGCATAAATATTCTCAAAACTTTGCGTTGGCATCGATGGCATCGTCATTTTGACGATTTAAGACCAAAATGACGATTGGACGATTTGAGATCACAAATGACGATTTAAGAACTCAAATGACTATTTACATATGCATATGTTTTTTTGTTCTGTATTCTAAAATGGGTTGTCAGAATTTTTGTATTCCATCAGAATTAAATTAAACGACAAATATGTAACCACCATTTGTTGTCAGAACATCCTGGGGTGGACGGCTAGGATCTGGCAAAACTTCTTGAAGAAAATACTATTTCACTTGAAAATAAATTCTTGAAACGTTTTGACAATCTATAAGTAGCATTTTGTGCAGTCTGCAGTCACCATTCATTTTTTTAAACTTTTATAATCTACCAGAATAACGAAGGCTGTTTCATTTCATTTCATTTCATTTATTTAGTCTATGCTAAAAGTAACTTACAGACTCGCTAAAACTACAAAGTATAATATGTAGAAATATATAAAATTATCAAAATGTAAGTTATAAAATATACATAATTTAAAACATATCTCATTTCATTTTTGGAAACAGAAAAATCTATACTATTATTAGTATTTAAAAAATTAAAGAATTGCAAACAAAGCTCGATTAATAGGTGCATCAACTGCATAATTAGCGCGGAAAATTTCTAGGTAAAAAGGATCATAGTGTCTTAGCATCCTAGCAGGAGCATTGAAATTGAACATTTCCAATAATGCTTTTAAAGATTTTACCTCATGATGTCTATTAGCTTTTGTGCATGCCAAATACGTAACTTTAGCTTCATTTCCGTTATAAATCTAAAGCTCATTGGTTGTGTTGTTGAGACGTTCTTGAATGGTTCGTCTGTTTTCGTACGTTCACTTTTAATATTGTTTTGCCAGAAATGAGAGGTTTTTTTAACTCATTTTGGCGAAACTGTCTGGGAAGGGGAAGGTCGAGTTCCTTAGGTTATGCACAATACTGTATATCGTTCTGTTTGGTAATGAAATGTTATAATACAAAAAACAAAGAATTTAATTTGTAAGCCTTGATTGAATAAAATTATTTTTAATAATAGTGGAAATATTTTGGTAACTTTTTTGAAATTTTGTGAGCTTTTTGGTAGAGGAAATTTTTCGGTGAAATTGTCTTCTTCTTGACCGAAAATTTGTCGAATACAGCCAGTTACTTCTTGACGTGCTGGTAAACCTTCGCATATCCATCTGAACGAACTAGCGGACCTTGGTCAGTTATCACCGATAGCAACACATTCTGGGGGTGAAAGAATAAAACGTTATTTTTAATGAACGGACGGACGGCTTGCTGAACGTCTTCCGGCAACTGACGAATCCAAGATATATATTTGAAAACGTTGCGACTTCTGTGAACTGCCAGGGGTTGAATTTTGACAAGAAACCAGAAAGTCGCATAAACTTTTACAATGAACTGCGATAGTTTCATTAGATTTGGCGAGGGTTCCGTGCACGTTATATACCAACGGTGGGCCAATGCGGCCCTTTGTAAAGTAAAATGCGGCTCTTTTTTAACTTATTATTATCATGTTACCAAATTTTTTCTCAAACTTTTGGTCAAACTGCACACAATTTTATGGTTTTTGACAAAAAAGATCAACAAATGTTTCGACGAATTTCATGGATTTCCACGTTTTTCTATTGCTTGACCAACGATTTGACGAAAAATATATATAATGTGAACCCTGTGTTTCTCTGTTGGTCGTTCTTTTCAATTATGTTGAGACTTTTTTATTCATTTTGTTTGACCAAGACATGAATAACAAAATACAATGAAAAAGCAGCTGAATGCATTTTGGGGATGTCAGCGACACATTTGAATTGTGTCGTGATAAACTTGTAAGCGTGGCAACTGGTGGAGCGCCTGCAATTTAAACAACCGCCTGGAATTCCTTTTTTTTTGCTTTCCATTGCATAATTCATCGCGAACATTTCATAGTAAAGTTTTTTAATTTCGAAAATGTCTGGACAATTGTTTTGAAAATTGTGAATTTCATCAGGACAAAAGCTCAAACTCATCTTGAGTTTCAATTATTTTTAGAAGAGTTGCAAAAAAACGAAAATGATGAATTTCCAAACGATTTAAACTTATGGTGTATTGTACGGCTGTTGTCAGCTTACAACGTTTTAAGCCGTTTTGTGAAGCTACTTTATCCTATTAGAATATTTTTAAAAGATAAAGCAAATAATTACCCTCAGTTGAACGACGAAATTTGGCTTTCTGACTTAATGTTCTTTACTGATATGCTGCAACATTTTCAAACATTTAATTTGTCTTTACAAGAAAAAATATTTTCGATTTATCGCAGACTGTTTTCAGTTTTGAAGCTTAACTTTGTCTTTTTGTGTATGACCTTAAAAACAAAATATGTAATCATTTTCCACTGCTAAAGAAAAATTTTGTAATTTTCAAAAAGGATAAATTAAGGCAGTTTATTGGAACAATACACAATCAACAAGCGGATTTTAAAAAGAGATTTACCGATTTAAAATTTCTTAAAACTACATTATCGTTTTTTTTCTTAATGCTTTTTATGTGCAACATAACTGAAGATGAATTTTATATATCCGAAATACTGCTTTCTAAAAAAAAAGAAACAGTTTCGATAGTATCGTAAGTGTAGACGTAGAATTCCGTTTTAGTTGTAGCCTCTTCTACTTTGTCTCTTTGGTCTGATTGTTTTGTCCATTTTGCACGTATATTTATTGATCTTCCGAAAATTAACAAATAAATGAATAACACTCAATTATGGACTCATTGAGCCCAAAATAAAGAAAAAGTAAAAATGTAAGTATGATTAAATGAGCAAGCAAAAGGAAACAAGCAAAATTTCAAATTTTTTCGATCATTTCGTTTAGTTTGATAGGTTGAGTTCATTGAATTAGTTGAAAAGAAGGCGAAGCAAATGCACTTTCTATTGGTGCCACTTTCGTCTCTGCCTGATATATAGTTTGCGAGCTACAGTCAGTTTAACTACTAATTTCAAATTAAAATTAAGATCCCGATTTTTAAAAAATCGTATGTTGTCTATATTTCACGCTTAGCGCATGCCTTTCCTCTCGTCTCTGTCTGATATTTAGTTTGCGAGCTACACTTTCGTCTCTGTTCGATGTATAGTTTGCGAACTACACTCACTAGTGCTAGTGGGATGTGGGATCCAAATAAATTTGCATTAAAAACATAAATTAAAATTTTACGCTATCTATTGGGTAAAAGCATAAAACGAAATATGATCCAACTCGTTTTTTTCATAAGAGTTAAATCTAACCGGATCTAAATCTAAGTCCCATTTCATTAAATTTAACAGTTTGAGTTCATTGACTGAGTTGAAAAGAGGTAAATGACCTCTGGTTTCAAAATAGAGCACTTAGTAAACAAGAACAGTAGTGCATATATAACCCAATGCGAACCAATGCTTACAATACTACCAATACGAACTAGAACTTCCAGTTTCACGAAAACACGAACCTTAACTACACGTGTATTTTATTCATGAACTTCACGGGAAATTCGTATTCACGTGAAAGTGCCAATGACCCACCTGTGGCCTCAGATAATCCCACTGCATCCGATTGGCCATAGAATCATCCATTTTGGTTCAAATGTTCCATGGAACCCATCAAAGTACCATTGACCCACCTGTGACCTCAGATAATCCCACTGCATCTGATTGGATATAGAATCATCCATTTTGGTTCAACTGTTCCATGGAACCCATCAAAGTACCATTGACCCACCTGTGACCTCAGATAATCCCACTGCATCCGATTGGCCATAGAATTATCCATTTTGGTCCAAATATTCCATGGAACCCATAAATGTGCCAATGACCCACCTGTGACCTCAGATAATCCCACTGCATCCGATTGGACATAGAATCATCCATTTGGGTCCAAATGTTCCATGGAACCCATAAATGTGCCAGTGACCCACCAGTGACCTCAGATAATCCCACTGCATCCGATTGGCCATAGAATCATCCATTTTGGTCCAAATGTTCCATGGAACCCATAAAAGTGCCATTGACCCACCTGTGACCTCAGATAATCCCACTGCATCCGATTGGCCATAGAATCATCCATTTTGGCCCAAATGTTCCATGGAACCCATAAATGTGCCAATGACCCACCTGTGACCTCAGATAATCCCACTGCATCCGATTGGCCATAGAATCATCCATTTTGGTCCAAATGTTCCATGGAACCCATAAATGTGCCAGTGACCCACCAGTGACCTCAGATAATCCCACTGCATCCGATTGGCCATAGAATCATCCATTTTGGTCCAAATGTTTCATGAAACCCATCAAAGTACCAATGACCCGCCTGTGACCTCAGATAATCCCACTGCATCCGATTGGCCATAGAATTATCCATTTTGGTCCAAATGTTCCATGGAACCCATAAAAGTACCAATGACCCACCTGTCACCTCAGATAATCCCACTGCATCCGATTGGCCATAGAATCATCCATTTTGGTCCAAATGTTCCATGGAACCCATAAATGTGCCTATGACCCACCTGTGACCTCAGATATTCCCACTGCATCCGATTGACCATAGAATCATCCATTTTGGTTCAAATGTTCCATGGAACCCATAAAAGTACCAATGACCCACCTGTGACCTCAGATAATCCCACTGCATCCGATTGGATATAGAATCATTCATTTTGGTTCAAATGTTCCATGGAACCCATCAAAGTACCATTGACCCACCAGCGACCTCAGATAATTCCACTGCATCCGATTGGCCATAGAATCATCCATTTTGGTCCAAATGTTCCATGGAACCCATAAATGTGCCAGTGACCCACCAGTGACCTCAGATAATCCCACTGCATCCGATTGGCCATAGAATCATCCATTTTGGTTCAAATGTTCCATGGAACCCATCAAAGTACCATTGACCCACCTGTGACCTCAGATAATCCCACTGCATCCGATTGGCCATAGAATCATCCATTTTGGTCCAAATGTTCCATGGAACCCATCAATGTGCCAATGACCCATCGGTGACCTCAGATAATCCCACTGCATCCGATTGGCCATAGAATCATCCATTTTGGTCCAAATGTTCCATGGAACCCATAAATGTGCAATGATCCACCTGTGACCTCAGATAATCCCACTGCATCGGATTGGCCATAGAATCATCCATTTTGGTCCAAATATTCCATGGAACCCATAAATGTGCCAATGACCCACCTGTGACCTCAGATAATCCCACTGCATCCGATTGGCCATAGAATCATCCATTTTGGTCCAAATGTTCCATGGAACCCATAAATGTGCCTATGACCCACCTGTGACCTCAGATATTCCCACTGCATCCGATTGGCCATAGAATCATCCATTTTGGTCCAAATGTTCTATGGAACCCATAAAAGTACCAATGGCCCACCTGTGACCTCAGATAATCCCACTGCATCCGATTGGCCATAGAATCATCCATTTTGGTCCAAATGTTCCATGGAACCCATAAATGTGCCTATGACCTAGGGTTGCCAACTCTGAAAAGTACAAAATCGGGACGGAGCCATCAAAAATGCGGGACTTGGCTGAAAAATGCGGGACAACATTAGAATTTTTTATTTTATTAAATATTTCCTTTTATTCTTTGAGAAATAAAGGGTATCAACGATGCCTTTACACCACCGCTTGGTTCCTTGATATTGCTTAGATCTCTTTCCAACTCTTGCCCAATGCATGCAAAAACCAAAAAATAAATTTAAATGGTTTCGATAAATAAAATGTATGAAAAATAAATGATATAGCCTGTTTCAAAAGAGAAGAACATTTTCGCGCATGTTTAAGAATTATTACTATAACATAATTCCGTAAAATGTGAGTGCGGAACGCTTGATTTTTTTTGAAAAATTTCGTAGCATATTTTTAGGCATTTTTGTGGTGTGAAACTTCAAAAACTTTTTATATATTTTTCATTTTGAAATTTTCAGTTTTATAAAAATTTTTCAAACATATTTCGGCGCACCTACTATGGTTTCCGTTTTTACTTTAAGGTATTTAATAAATATTGAGAACTAAAAATTGATATTTGCACAATTTAAATTCGAATATTTAACCATCGCTGATATCTAATTCAGCTTAAAGAAAGTCAATATTTTATGTTTTTTTCTTCCGGAAATCCGGGCCCGTCATTTTTGACGGGAAAGAACTGGTAAGAAAATAATTTGGAGAGTGTTCTTCATTCTGATTGGTCGACATTAAAAATAAAATTGAATATTCTCTGAGCAGAAAAATAAATGAAAAAAATTAACGTATATTCCTAAATTTTGTTGATCATCGCCACTGCGCTGCGGAAGTACTGAATTTTATTTTTCAAAATCAACCAATCAAAATTAAAAAAAAAGTGTACGTAAAAAAAAAAAATTAACATCCATAATTTCACTTCACAATTTTTTCTTGAGAAAATAATTTATTTTTTATGTTATTTCTATTTTATTTCTCTCTCAAGATTCAGGTTGCTGCAGGCCGTCGGTGCAACACCGTACTTGTGCGGTCATTTGTTCTAAATGTTTGCGCATTTAAATATAAATAAAACAGTAAAAAACGTTAAAAAAAAGCATAAAGTTCAGCGTAAAAGAGCAAGAAACTACGCTCTAAAAAATTTTCTAGCTTTAGAAATAATTACTCACTGCGCATCGAAGAATGAAACTTAAAAAATATTCTACTCTTTTGAAACGAGCAATAAATTTATTTTGATAATAAAATTAAACGGTTTAAGAAACTGTTTCATGTTGAATTGGAAATTTAGATACAAACAATCTTAACTTCTCAAATGCGGGACAAAAGGTGTCCCGCAAGGGGTCGTTGCGGGACGCTAAAAAATTAGCTGAAATGCGGGACGTCCCGCGAAATCCGGGACAGTTGGGAACCCTACTATGACCCTACTGTGACCTCAGATAATCCCACTGCATCCGATTGGCCATAGAATCATCCATTTTGGTCCAAATGTTTCATGAAACCCATCAAAGTACCAATGACCAGCCTGTGACCTCAGATAATCCCACTGCATCCGATTGGCCATAGAATCATCCATTTTGGTCCAAATGTTCCATGGAACCCATAAAAGTACCAATGACCCACCTGTGACCTCAGATAATCCCACTGCATCCGATTGGCCATAGAATCATCCATTTTGGTCCAAATGTTCCATGGAACCCATAAATGTGCCTATGACCCACCTGTGACCTCAGATATTCCCACTGCATCCGATTGGCCATAGAATCATCCATTTTGGTCCAAATGTTCCATGGAACCCATAAAAGTACCAATGACCCACCTGTGACCTCAGATAATCCCACTGCATCCGATTGGCCATAGAATCATCCATTTTGGTCCAAATGTTCCATGGAACCCATAAATGTGCCTATGACCCACCTGTGACCTCAGATATTCCCACTGCATCCGATTGGCCATAAAATCATCCCTTTTGGTCCAAATGTTCCATGGAACCCATAAAAGTACCAATGACCCACCTGTGACCTCAGATAATCCCACTGCATCCGATTGGCCATAGAATCATCCATTTTGGTCCAAATGTTCCATGGAACCCATAAATGTGCCTATGACCCTACTGTGACCTCAGATAATCCCACTGCATCCGATTGGATATAGAATCATTCATTTTGGTTCAAATGTTCCATGGAACCCATCAAAGTACCATTGACCCACCAGTGACCTCAGATAATCCCACTGCATCCGATTGGATATAGAATCATTCATTTTGGTTCAAATGTTCCATGGAACCCATCAAAGTACCATTGACCCACCAGCGACCTCAGATAATCCCACTGCATCCGATTGGCCATAGAATCATCCATTTTGGTCCAAATGTTCCATGGAACCCATAAAAGTACCAATGACCCACCAGCGACCTCAGATAATTCCACTGCATCCGATTGGCCATAGAATCATCCATTTTGGTCCAAATGTTCCATGGAACCCATAAAAGTACCAATGACCCACCTGTGACCTCAGATAATCCCACTGCATCCGATTGGCCATAGAATCATCCATTTTGGTCCAAATGTTCCATGGAACCCATAAATGTGCCTATGACCCACCTGTGACCTCAGATATTCCCACTGCATCCGATTGGCCATAGAATCATCCATTTTGGTTCAAATGTTCCATGGAACCCATAAAAGTACCAATGACCCACCTGTGACCTCAGATAATCCCACTGCATCCGATTGGATATAGAATCATTCATTTTGGTTCAAATGTTCCATGGAACCCATCAAAGTACCATTGACCCACCAGCGACCTCAGATAATTCCACTGCATCCGATTGGCCATAGAATCATCCATTTTGGTCCAAATGTTCCATGGAACCCATAAATGTGCCAGTGACCCACCAGTGACCTCAGATAATCCCACTGCATCCGATTGGCCATAGAATCATCCATTTTGGTTCAAATGTTCCATGGAACCCATCAAAGTACCATTGACCCACCTGTGACCTCAGATAATCCCACTGCATCCGATTGGCCATAGAATCATCCATTTTGGTCCAAATGTTCCATGGAACCCATCAATGTGCCAATGACCCATCGGTGACCTCAGATAATCCCACTGCATCCGATTGGTGGCCATAGAATCATCCATTTTGGTCCAAATGTTCCATGGAACCCATAAATGTGCAATGATCCACCTGTGACCTCAGATAATCCCACTGCATCGGATTGGCCATAGAATCATCCATTTTGGTCCAAATATTCCATGGAACCCATAAATGTGCCAATGACCCACCTGTGACCTCAGATAATCCCACTGCATCCGATTGGCCATAGAATCATCCATTTTGGTCCAAATGTTCCATGGAACCCATAAATGTGCCTATGACCCACCTGTGACCTCAGATATTCCCACTGCATCCGATTGGCCATAGAATCATCCATTTTGGTCCAAATGTTCTATGGAACCCATAAAAGTACCATTGGCCCACCTGTGACCTCAGATAATCCCACTGCATCCGATTGGCCATAGAATCATCCATTTTGGTCCAAATGTTCCATGGAACCCATATATGTGCCTATGACCCTACTGTGACCTCAGATAATCCCACTGCATCCGATTGGCCATAGAATCATCCATTTTGGGTCAAATGTTTCATGAAACCCATCAAAGTACCAATGACCAGCCTGTGACCTCAGATAATCCCACTGCATCCGATTGGCCATAGAATCATCCATTTTGGTCCAAATGTTCCATGGAACCCATAAAAGTACCAATGACCCACCTGTGACCTCAGATAATCCCACTGCATCCGATTGGCCATAGAATCATCCATTTTGGTCCAAATGTTCCATGGAACCCATAAATGTGCCTATGACCCACCTGTGACCTCAGATATTCCCACTGCATCCGATTGGCCATAGAATCATCCATTTTGGTCCAAATGTTCCATGGAACCCATTCATTAAAGTACCAATGACCCACCTGTGACCTCAGATAATCCCACTGCATCCGATTGGCCATAGAATCATCCATTTTGGTCCAAATGTTCCATGGAACCCATAAATGTGCCAATGACCCACCTGTGACCTCAGATAATCCCACTGCATCCGATTGGCCATAGAATCATCCATTTTGGTCCAAATGTTCCATGGAACCCATCAAAGTACCAATGACCCGCCTGTGACCTCAGATAATCCCACTGCATCCGATTGGCCATAGAATCATCCATTTTGGTCCAAATGTTCCATGGAACCCATAAAAGTACCAATGACCCACCTGTGACCTCAGATAATCCCACTGCATCCGATTGGCCATAGAATCATCCATTTTGGTTCAAATGTTCCATGGAACCCATAAATGTGCCAATGACCCACCTGTGACCTCAGATAATCTCAGTGCATCCGATTAGCCATAGAATCATCCATTTTGGTCCAAATGTTTCATGAAACCCATCAAAGTACCAATGACCCGCCTGTGACCTCAGATAATCCCACTGCATCCGATTGGCCATAGAATTATCCATTTTGGTGCAAATGTTCCATGGAACCCATCAAAGTACCAATGACCCACCTGTGACCTCAGATAATCCCACTGCATCCGATTGGCCATAGAATCATCCATTTTGGTCCAAATGTTCCATGGAACCCATAAATGTGCCAATGACCCACCTGTGACCTCAGATAATCCCACTGCAACCGATTGGCCATAGAATCATCCATTTTGGTGCAAATGTTCCATGGAACCCATCAAAGTACCAATGACCCGCCTGTGACCTCAGATAATCCCACTGCATCCGATTGGCCATAGAATCATCCATTTTGGTCCAAACGTTCCATGGAACCCATAAAAGTACCAATGACCCACCTGTGACCTCAGATAATCCCACTGCATCCGATTGGCCATAGAATCATCCATTTTGGTGCAAATGTTCCATGGAACCCATCAAAGTACCAATGACCCGCCTGTGACCTCAGATAATCCCACTGCATCCGATTGGCCATAGAATTATCCATTTTGGTGCAAATGTTCCATGGAACCCATCAAAGTACCAATGACCCACCTGTGACCTCAGATAATCCCACTGCATCCGATTGGCCATAGAATCATCCATTTTGGTCCAAATGTTCCATGGAACCCATAAATGTGCCAATGACCCACCTGTGACCTCAGATAATCCCAGTGCATCCGATTAGCCATAGAATCATCCATTTTGGTCCAAATGTTTCATGAAACCCATCAAAGTACCAATGACCCGCCTGTGACCTCAGATAATCCCACTGCATCCGATTGGCCATAGAATTATCCATTTTGGTGCAAATGTTCCATGGAACCCATCAAAGTACCAATGACCCGCCTGTGACCTCAGATAATCCCACTGCATCCGATTGGCCATAGAATTATCCATTTTGGTGCAAATGTTCCATGGAACCCATCAAAGTACCAATGACCCACCTGTGACCTCAGATAATCCCACTGCATCCGATTGGCCATAGAATCATCCATTTTGGTTCAAATGTTCCATGGAACCCATAAATGTGCCAATGACCCACTTGTGACCTCAGATAATCCCAGTGCATCCGATTAGCCATAGAATCATCCATTTTGGTCCAAATGTTTCATGAAACCCATCAAAGTACCAATGACCCGCCTGTGACCTCAGATAATCCCACTGCATTCGATTGGCCATAGAATTATCCATTTTGGTGCAAATGTTCCATGGAACCCATCAAAGTACCAATGACCCACCTGTGACCTCAGATAATCCCACTGCTTAAGATTGGCCATAGAATCATCCATTTTGGTTCAAATGTTCCATGGAACCCATAAATGTGCCAATGACCCACCTGTGACCTCAGATAATCCCAGTGCATCCGATTAGCCATAGAATCATCCATTTTGGTCCAAATGTTTCATGAAACCCATCAAAGTACCAATGACCCGCCTGTGACCTCAGATAATCCCACTGCATCCGATTGGCCATAGAATTATCCATTTTGGTGCAAATGTTCCATGGAACCCATCAAAGTACCAATGACCCACCTGTGACCTCAGATAATCCCACTGCATCCGATTGGCCATAGAATCATCCATTTTGGTCCAAATGTTTCATGAAACCCATAAAAGTACCATTGACCCACCTGTGACCTCAGATAATCCCACTGCATCCGATTGGCCATAGAATCATCCATTTTGGTCCAAATATTCCATGGAACCCATAAATGTGCCAATGACCCACCTGTGACCTCAGATAATCCGACTGCATCCGATTGGCCATAGAATCATCCATGTTGGTCCAAATGTTCCATGGAACCCATCAAAGTACCACTGACCCACCTGTGACCTCATATAATCCCACTGCATCCGATTGGCCATAGAATCATCCATTTTGGTCCAAATATTCCATGGAACCCATAAATGTGCCAATGACCCACCTGTGACCTCAGATAATCCCACTGCATCCGATTGGCCATAGAATCATCCATTTTGGTCCAAATGTTCCATGGAACCCATCAAAGTACCAATGACCCGCCTGTGACCTCAGATAATCCCACTGCATCCGATTGGCCATAGAATTATATATTTTGGTGCATTATAAGCAGCTGATGATCGACTGCATTTTTCTTCTTATATTTTACTATTTTCTGACTTTCATATAATAGTGACAAAATCCAAAATTAGATATTCATTCAGCGCAGGATATATCTGATATTTTAGTATATATATTATCTTTGAACAATAAGTATTAAAGGCTGTAGGTATACCCTAAAGTATTCGCCAAAAACGTTGCATGACCAAAAAAAAATCTGTTAAAACGACCCCATACAAACCGCGCTGTAAGACGTAATTCTACGGCAAAAGCGCAGGAATCTTGGAGTTTTTAGAATTAAAAGAAAATATGGCATTGGAAATGCAACATAAAGCTCTTTCATTACTCCAATTTTGGCAACTCGTACCAGATTCAAAATATCCCTTGTTAAAAATCTGCGTGTCGTATATTTTCAACTCATTGCTGTGAGTCTTTGTACTCCACTATGAAATTCGTGTCGAATATATAAGTCAAAATACCGTTCCAAGTTGACTAATCAGCACCTATTGCGAACGGCTTTAACCAATACACAACCAAATTTTAAAATATTGGCCAAAGATTTGCTTTTAATCTAGTTTTTATTTTTTTAATGTTATGTTATTTACGTTTAAAAACTTAAAATGAAATAATTACTTTCTTTGGTATTTATCTACACATACATATGTAATGTATATATTGCATAACAAAATTATTTATTTAATTTTTTTTATGTCTATAATAATAATACCTTAGTTTATATTTAAATTTGTTCTGGTGTTTTTTTTTTTTTAAATACGGTGTGGCTCTTTGGAAGGTACTGAAAATCTTAATGTGGCCCTTTTTGGCCTCACTCGTGCCCTCCCCTGTTACATACTAACGGAGGATTATAAATATAATAAATATATATGAAGCCAATCCCTCAAGAGAATGTCGATATTGCGTTAACAAAAGAGATTGATGGCTATTTGCATCTCCCTTGCTCACAGTGTTTGTGTTGCAAACTTTATATATGAGTTTGGTTAATTTAACAAAGTTGTGCTTTATGAATTTAAACATTTTGTTTTTTGTATAAATGATCAAATTTTTCTCCCACATTTGCTCACACAAAAACTTATGTAATTACACCAAATTATTTCATTCAGTAAATTTTGTATTTACAAAAGGCATCTTAGGTTATTTTACTATGGTTTTCGCGGTGTAACAACGTTTTTAGTGGATATTTAATAAAAATCATGCGATATGACAAAAAATTCAAAAAATTTTAAAAAATTATTTTATTTATTTATTTAAAAGGATTTATACAATAATTAATTACTATATAAATACAAAAGTAAAGCAGTACTAGTAGCTAAGGTTTACGACTGACCGATAATTATATAAGAGTAAAAGTAGTAATTATAAGTTAAGTTTATATATACAATAAATATACATATATATTTATTTTAAGAATGAAATAAAGAATAGAATATAGTAAGAATATGATATAGAATAGAAGATAAAGTGTAAGTTACTGATATGGCTTAGATGTAATAGAGCAAATTACAATCTTTTAGGAAATTATATATTTTCATAATATTGTCATATGTTGGATGTTTAAGAATGTCATATGGTTGCACTTCCGAAAAGTAAGAAATCCTTTGAAGAGAGAGTCTAAAAAATCAAAAAACAAACTTTTAAATATTTCTAGCGGAAATGGCGAAAAATTCCATCAGAAAAAGTTTAATGACTTTCCATTTCTGAAATCAAAATGGTACGTTAAGATGGTAGAATTTGAGGTCCGGTGGGTCTGTACTATATGAGATCAACTGAGGTCAATGAGCTCTATAAACAAAAAAAGTGGTCTTCTTGAGACAAAACCAAAAACAAAACCATATTATTCTTTAAGATCGGACGGTAAATACCGAAGTTATAAAGAAATATGTCGATAAGCGATTTCAATAATGTTTCAGATTAGCTGGTGTGCGGCGACATTTTTTATTTTTTTGCCTTTAAGGCGAGACCGTCTAGTGTCCATGGCTGTATGTTTTGATGTTACATATGTATATATATACTCTATAACATACATACAAAGATTTCTCTGTGTACACTCAGAAAAAAGTTTCTCGGAACATGATAAAAAAGGCATCATATTTAGAGAAAAATGGTATAGACTTTGCTCCAGAGAATGCTCTTCTATAAATGCGATCCCAAAAATTCTCTAAAAACGATGAAAAGCTTCCTTGAAAAAGAGAAATATATAAAAATATATCGTTTTTAGAGAAAAAGACTCTATATTTTTGAGAAAAGATTTGTTTTTATTGAAGAAAATAATTCTCATAGTGAATATTTTATCAAAATATAGGAACAATTTTTATTTTCAATAAATTTTTCTCTATTAATGAGAATTTTTTGTGCCAGAATAATACTAATCATTATTAAAGAGATTGAAATATTTCCATTTCCTGGAAGTGAAGAAATATTTCTTCGAAAATGTGAAAATTTATTCTAATTGAAGAAAATTTTATTTGAAAAAGAGAAAATTGCTATTGTCGAAAATAGAGAAATTTTTATCGGAGAAAGATATGTGTTTTTTTCTGAGTGAAGCTCAGCCCTGAGTGAGCTGAGGGATGACGGAAAATCGATGTAAAGATTCGTTCACTGGCAAAACTGCGTTTGAGCAACGGTCATGCAAACTTTCATTAATCCATTAACAGGCGCGAACGCAGGGTGGTTTTGGGAGCTAAACCCGCCCCTCAAATGAACGAAAATAAAATGTATAAGGGAAAATGATTATAAATTAAAAGATTTCTGTAAAAATACTTAGAGTAAAAAACTTCTAAACAGTCTAAAATCAAGAGGAAAAAAAAAAAATTAAATAAAAAATAAAATTAAATTTTTCTTGTTTTGTTTGAACTTCTTGAAGTTTTCAAATTCGAAGCTTTTCTACCATCAAGCGGTATTTTTACCAGTATTTTTGAATGGCATTAAACAAAAAGGAGCCAGATAAAAATAATTGCAGCCTTGAAAGCGCAAATTTTGATGCAAAAACAATAAGCTCGCAGATGTTTGTCCCATCTGCAAGCGCTTCCAACGCGAGATCCATTCAGCAAGAAGGGGTTTTTAATTCAAATCCTCAAATTGGCGAAAACCAGCCACAGCAATTCAATTCATCGGATTCTGCATATGCAACAACATCACGTGTTTCTTCAAACACGCAAGACCTACATGAACCTAACTCAATAAATGTCTAGCTGACTCTAAATTCACCTCAAGACATGGAAACTTCGGTATTTACATTTACAGGCTTGGAACAAGTTCCTTCACCAGTCAAACAAAGTGAGGGTGAGTTTTATCCTTATTTTGTTAAAAGAAGAAGACGTAAAGAAGCCTCGAAACCTGCGGATGATAATATAGATGTCTCTAGTTTCCGGAATAACTTATCTAGCAACAGATTTGCTTTACTTGATAATTTAATTGAAAGCGAAGCTCCAAAAACTAGCAAAACATTAAAAAATAATAAAACTGTAATTGGTAAGAGTGGTTCAGGTACTAGTAATGAAAAGAATTTGTGTCCACCAATTTTTTTATATAATGTAAATATAAAAAATTTGGTCGACCAATTAAATCAAAAAAATCCCAAAATCTTTTTTAAAATAAGCAATCTTGGCAAGTTTAAGAGTAAACTTTATTTAAATGATGCTTCAGCTCACGCTGAAATGATGTCATTACTAAAGGAAAAGAACATCGATTCATATTCCTTTACTCCTAAGGAGTTCAAATCGGTTAGTTTAGTTTTACGAGGTTTATATTATAAAACTGATATAAATGAAATAAAAGACGTTCTTAACATAGAAGTCCCAAATACTGTGCACACTGTTGCTAAATTCAAAACTCCGCTTTCAATTAAAAATAATGTTGATACTGGACTTTTCATTGTCTCTTTACTTCCCGGGAAGAAACATAGTGATATATCGTATATTAAATACCTCTTGAGCCAGTCTATTAAGTGGGAAGCACCTTACTTTAAGCAAAAGGAAATTCAGTGCAAAAGATGTCAGCATTGGGGTCACATTGCAAGAAATTGCAATAGGACTTATACTTGCGTTAAATGTAGTGATTTACATGCTCCAGGAGAGTGCTCCGTAAAAAATGTGAAGACTCAGTTCCATACTGTGTTAACTGCGGTCAAACAGGTCATCCTGCCAACTGGAAAGGATGTGCAGCATATAAATTCTTTGTTATGAGTAAAAGGAAACGTGTCTCGGAAGCTCGCGAAAAAAAATCAATCGCATTAAATAATGTTAGTCAAGCTTTAAATAAAACATCAGTAGTCTCGAAAGATACAACTTTTGCTAGCCTCTTTAGCACTCAAATGACAAATGTAAATCATGTAAATCAACAACAATCAAAACAGCGGCGTCCTTTCGTCATATACTATGTTCACACTGAGTTCAAATTAGGTAATTTCGAGCTTTTATGTAATTTCGACTGAAATGATCTAAAAACCATGGTAATTTCCCATACAATTTGTTGATTTGGAAATTACCTCAAACAAGGTAATTTAGTTTAAATTACTCACGAAATTAGGCAAAAATGCACTGCAACCCTGAAATCTGAATATAGTGTGAATTAAACATACCCTTATTTTGACGTATTAAAAAACCTTGCTATCCATTCCAGCTGAGCCGTCAAAATTATACATGGCACATGATAATGGCCACATTCAGATACTCTACTTTTTTGAACCTTCGGGTTGCAACCCATTCAGTGAAACTTGGCTGAGCAATGTTTTCAATGAATTAAAGTTGTACAATTTATAAGATGTACGGTTAGGTGCGAAATAGTTTTGCAAACTTACTTTGAGTAAGAATTTTCTATTTTTAATTGAACATTTAAGTTGGCAACTGTTGAGTATGCTGAATGTGGCCAATAATAAATTGAAAAAAAAAATAAATCAAACGTCAAACGAAATTATCTAAGCCCAGTGTGAACACTTTTGTACAATTTCGAAATTATCTCACGAAATTACCTAATTTGATCTCAGTGTGAACATAGTAATAGAAGAATTTTTAAAAATTGCTAGTCAAATTTGTAACCCTGTTGACCCAATTTCTTTGGAAGAGAAAATAGAAAAGTTTATGATCAATTATAAAAATCTTACAAAATCTCAAGCTAGATCGGAGTGTCTAAGCCTTCTTTCCCTTGTTGAAAAAACATATGGTCCATAAATTCTTAAATATTTTAACATTTAATGTAAGATCATTGATTGATACAAGCCGAAAAATTGAACTTTCAAAGATTTTAAATTATAATAATATCGATATTGGATTTATTCAAGAAACACATTTGTCGTCAAATCACTTTGTCAATTTGGAAGATTTTGATTTTATACGCGATAACAGCTCTCTTGGAGTGGGTATTGCAATCAGAAAAAATTATAAGTTTTCGATCGTAAAAATTCCCAATGTATCTTTTCCAAATGTTTTTGTTACGATAAATTTCTCGTTGAATGGTGAAATAAAAAAATTTTTATTTGGTAGTATTTATCTACCATGCAATTTTTCATCTTCTGGAATTAACAATGGTCTTACCAAAATTTCTAACTTCTCCAATAATTTTGATGGCACTTTTATCGGTGGTGATTTTAATGCTAAGAACTGCTCTTGGGGAGATGCTGTGGATAATTGTAATGGAAAATCATTATTAACCTGGCTTCAAAACTTCTCACTAAATTTTTCCCGTATTTGTGATATCAAACCATCTTATCCAAATGGTGCATCATTTCTGGACCATTTTTTGATAAGCACGAACATTGTTGACTCTATTAATCATAATTTTGAAATTTCAAGTTTGTCATCTTTTTCGGACCATTATCCTCTAAAACTTAAAATAAATCTTTTAGCTTATGACATTTTGCTTAGACCTCCACGTACATTCATATCTTATAAGGATACAAATTGGGATAATTTTAGGTCAGATTGAGATTCTTGTGTTAATGATTTTTTTCCTCCTTTAAACCGTAATCTTAAAAATGGTGAGATAGACAAATATATAGATCAATTAACTGATTCCATAAATGATGTGACAGGGTTACATGTTAAAATAATTGATATTAAAAATAAGCGGTTTTTAGTATCGAATGAAACACAAAATCTTTTTAATATCAAGCATTCCTGGCAAAAAGAACTTAAAAGAATGTATCATAATAACTTTAATAGAGACAGTCCAGAATATAAATTACTTTCAAAGCAAATACAGTTGCTCAAAATTATTATAAAGGAACAAGTTGAACTTGCTCAAGCAAAAATTTTTAATGAAAAAATTGAAAAAATTAAACCGGGTCCGTCTGCTTTTAAACAGATATATAGTTTTGTGAAGAAAAAAACAATGCCTTTTGTGATAAGATAATGGTTGATAATGCTATCATAACAGACGAAGTTGAAATATCGAGAAATATGCTTAATCATTTTAATAATGTATACAAAGAAACCATACCCTCAACTTCTGATGTTTCTGGTATAAAAAATACCATATTGTCAACTTTATCGACTTGTCCTGATTCTCTTTATAATTTTAATAGCGAATTTTCGTCATTAAACAACAATGTTTCTTCTCATTTTATTATTAACGAAGATCTGGCTTTATTTATAAAAAATTTAAACTCTAAAAAATCATGTGGTCTGGACAAAATTTCAAATTTCTTAATAAAAAAATTACCATCTTCAGTCATTAATTTTTTAACTATAATTTTTAACATTGCATAAACAATGGTTATTTTCCACTTAAATGGAAAATTGCAAAAATTTTGCCTATTAAAAAAAAAACCTCGTCATTATAACACAGACAATTTCAGACCCATTTCTTTGCTTTCAAATTTCGGCAAACTTTTTGAAAAAGTTATTAAATCTAAAATGGACTTAAATTTAAATGTCGATTTTATTCCAAATTATCAGTTTGGTTTCAAAAATAGACATTCTACGGTCCACGCACTTTTGAAATTTCAAAATGATGTCATATGTAATTTAAGAAAAAAAAACTGTACGGTTGCAGTTTCATTAGATATAGAAAAGGCATTTGATAATGCTTACCATGATGGAATATTATTTAAATTAATAAACTTAGGCTTTAATCCCTTTGTCGTAAAAATTTTTCATAGCTTCTTCAGTAACCGTAAATTCTATGTTCAAATAAATAATTATCTCTCTGATATAGGCTCTATTAAAAGTGGTGTGCCCCAAGGCTCTATTCTTGCACCTCATTTGTATAACATCTTTATATCTGATTTCCCACATGAATGGAATGGCTCAAGAGGTATTCTTTATGCCGATGATTCTTTATTATACGCTCATAATGTTTCTCCGACAAAAGCTCTTAGTTTAGTAGCAAGTCATCTTTCTTTGGTACATAGTTATTATGAAAAATGGGGTATCAAAATTAACACTTCCAAGTCTGTTGCAATTTGTCTGCGTAATGCAAGTGGCAAATGTGCTAAATTTGTTGTTCCCGAAAGCCAACGATTAACCTTGTCTTTAAACGGAGAATCTGTACCTTTCAAAAATAGTTTCAAATATTTAGGAGTGCATTTTAACAAGTTGTTTAAATTTAATGAGCATTGTAGAATTATTTTAAAGAAAGCTTATAGAATCAAAGCATGTTCGCTAAACTTTTAAGTAGTAAATATTTAATGGCGAAAACTAAGCTTCTTATATATAAAGTTTGTATTCGCCCAGTATTAGTTTATGCATATCCAATTTGGTTCTCTATTTCTCCCACAGTTGCTCATGAAATTGAAATTCTTGAGCGTAAGATACTTCGATTGTGCATTGATAAACATTATGAGTCGTTTGTAAAAAGATATTCAAATAACTTTATATACACAGATGCAAATGTTTATCCTTTTTGTTACTATGCTTTTACTTTCCTTGATAGATTCATAAAAAAATTGGCTATTCATGATAATTATTTGCTTAGAGATGTATATGAATGTCAAAAATTATTTAGTTGGTCTAATGTTTGTTATCTCTCTCCCATTAGTTTTATAAATGAAAATTATTCTTTGGATTTCGATTTTACTGCACCACTTTTACCAAATTTTTATGTCAATTCGACTGCAAACACTCATAGAGGCTAGATACTTATGGTTACGATATAAATATTAATTGCAAATTATTATTAAACAAAAAAATGTATAAAAAACAAAAACAAATGAAACAAAAAATATGTTAACTATATTAAGTTTCTTATTTGAAAATGACTCAATTTATGTTATTTATTTTAAGTTTACATTTGTATATAGTATTTGTTTAGTTTTAAGATATTTTAAAAATTTGTAAAAAAAACTGTTACAAGAAAAACCATATGCCGGGAGCAAGCATAATATACTTTGAAATAATTTTATTATAGCCCTTATGTAATGAAAGCTTGAAGCGTTCTTCTATAAATAAATATTAGAATAATACAATAATAGTTCTGAGTTATCTTATTAAAATATGTTTATGTTGCTCTGTAATCATGACCGAGAAGTCTCAATAAATTTACTTTACTTTACTTTACTTTACAGTCTATAATCAAATTAAAGACAAATAAAATTTGTAGAGCAAAACGATAAAAATTATGAAGTAGTTATTTTATATCAGTTGTATTATTTTAAGCTACTTTTTGCTGTGTTATATATTGTTTTGATAATTATCGCTTAATATTTGTGGGAAGCACAACTTAGAAAAGTATTGCCACAAAATCAAAAAGCACTAAATCAAAACCATAAAACGACCACGGAAGTCGATTGGAAATTTAATTCCGGGCAAGACATGGTCTTACGCTGTAACTTTTCTTTAATTCTTTCCTCATTTCTTATCACCTGGAATTCAAAATTGATCAATGCATACGACTTTGAAAATTGTAATGATGGTAGAGAAGTTTGAAGATGGCCAAAAACATGACAAATCGGCAATATTATTAGATTTTACACTGTAAAATTTATTATTTTTTTTTTTTTTTAGTTAAAAAAACTAAAAATCGTAGGCGCGGAAAATATTTCACAGAATATTCTGAACAGGTTTGCCCAAGAAACCCTTGGTCTAAAATTGATTGCGAGCCTCCGGTTTTTTCAGAGAAAGTTTGACTATGTGTTTTACTTCAGTATGTGAAAAATTTTATACAAACATCTAAAAACAAATATTTGGGTCAAAATTTCCTGGTTTTCGGCAAAAAGTTTTCATTGAATGTCTTCATTTAAGAAAAATTTTATCATATTTTCATATTTGATCAAAATTTCATCAGGGTTTTAATATGAATTTAGTGAAAAATCGAAGTCAAATAAAAAAACTTCTATCATTTCCATAATTCAAATTCAAATTAAAAGCGATAAAGTACAAAAAATGAAAGAAATGAATAAATTCATAAAAAATAAACAAAAATTAAAAAGACAAAGCGAAATAAAGTAAAAATAACAAAAAGTTATTAGAAGTTAAGTAAGAAGTCCTGTTTGCTTTCAAGTCGTGGAATTTTTCTTCGACTATCTGCTGTCAACACTTTAACTGCCTCCATAAATTTTCAACTACTCTTCTTGAAAAACTAGTTTGATTTTTTCAACTACTCTTCGAACACTGACCAAAAGTTCGACATTACTCCCAGCTACTTGATTATAGCATGGAATTTGTAGATCAAGTTTACTTTTTTTATTATTTATTTACTAACTTTTTCAAAACAAAACACTTTCTAAAAAGTGGAAATTAACAATAGATTTCACGAAATTAAAAAATTAAATAATGAAACGATAATAACGCTTTCAAATGTTTTTCTTCTATTTTTAATAAATTTTCATTTTCTGTTGACACGTGATGAAACTCGTGAAAGAACCACGCACTAAGTACACTGAAAAGTGGTCCCACTTACAATTAAAATTTCCTGTGGAAAATTAAATATTTTGAGTGAAAATCAAGAATGGATAAACAAAAAATTGGAAAAATGACTCATTTTAGAGAACCAGCCTGTTATATACGAGTCATTTTAGTACGATTTGACCTATTGATAATGATATTTAACAATACTATTTAATATTAAAATATTTTTTTTGGCAATACCCTCACATAAATTTAAAACGCATTTATATGTAAATATTAAGGTGGCCCTTATTTTTAAAACCCCAAAAAAATAAATAAATATAATAAAATATATAATAAATAAAATAAATATTAATACGGCCATTACCTTTGCAACAAGCCAAATATCATAAGAATCGGTTGACAAATAAGGAATTTATCGTCATTTGTATTTTATAAAAATGTAACATTTTAATATCCTCAAATATAGTTCACATGTAATATTCAATAAAAACGAATTAATTATTTTAATTTGATAAATATAAAAATATTTAAAAGTAAAAATAATATAAAATTAATGGTAATTTGTATTGCTGCCACAACCACCTGCAATAAAGATTGCTTCTCGTCTTCTTTTTTGGTTAATATTTTATTATATACTTCAATTAACTTCACTCCACGTTCGGCTGCATCATTCACTACATTTAAATTATGAATTATATTGCTTCCGTTTTTATACGCTTCATTATCATTCCATTTAAAAGGGTCTTCATATAAAAGACCGCTTGCGCTTTCACGAATAGTTACACTAAGGGAACAAATTCAGTTTTATCAAATATATCATGGGTTGAAATAACAGATTTCTCTGTTAAATACCATCCAACAAATGAAACTTTTAAATCAACAGTCGGTTGACTGTTGGTTTAAAGAACACGAAACGGTTCAAATCCGGCAAGGCCAACAAAAAAATTTTTTTTTATAAAAAATTTTTTTTTAAATAAGAAATGAAATTTTCAATTTTTTTTTTTGCAAGATTGTAAGCATTTTATTTTGAAGGTTATTTTTGACCAAACTATTAAGGTAACAGAATTATTATTATTTCAATTATTAAATTACAATTTTTGATACTTACACAGCTAGGGTTGGAACCCACGTCCCACGCATGACAGTCTAGTGCACTTCCACTGAGCTATTGGCAACGATTATATAAATATAGCAAAACACATCTAAAAACTATTGCTTAGGAAAAATAGACAACTCAACAAAAACACAAAAATATTTCAACAGATGATTTTAACAGCACAAAAATACTTTGAAACGTTCTTTCAACAAAGAAAATTGTTTACTTAAACGCAAATCATGCAATCATGAAATAACAGTGGCCGACTGTAGATATTACAGTTGATATTTTTCTGAGTGTAGTTTTACAATATTGTGATTATAAAAAAAGCACTGACAGAACTTGTTTGTTTGAAGGCAACTTTGCACGAAGAATTTGGGAATATTCACTTCGAACCAAATATATATATATTCACATATATGTGAACGTACATTTTTTTTGTCTAATTAAGGGCACCTTCAAAAAAAATTTCTTTTAATGTTTTAAAATGCCTATAAGTTGAATAAAAAATAAGATTTTTCATTTTGAAAAATTAAATACATATTTTCTAGTAAAATAATTACACAAAAAAAATTTATTTAATTTTTTTATTTAAATATATGGCTACTGGAATTATTTTAAAAAAACATCACAAAACCATGGCGGGCGTAATTACAACTCACTAGGACATCGGAAGAAAAAACAAAAAACGGGGTTTTTATCAAGATCAAAACCGCCATGGAATGAACTAGAAAAAACAATTTTGGTTGAAAAATAACAAAATGGCGGCGTTTTTTTGAAAATTGTCAAGTTTTTTGGACAAATTTTTCCGTAGTTCATTCCATGCATCGATAAGTGTAAAACAACATATTCAAATTTCAGTACACCCGCCATGATTTTTTCAATGATATTTAAAAAAATTCCAGTAGCAATATATGTGATTAAAAAAATAATAAAAAAATTTTTTTTTCGAAATTTTTTTACAAAAAAATATATTTGTAATTTTTCAAAATGATATCTTATTTTTTATTCAACTTATACGCATTTGTAAACAATAAAATACAAAAATGTTTGAAGGTATCACGTCCCCTTAAACTCATTTTTGAATATTAATCTTTAAATTACCAAATTAACCTGTTTCTATTTGCGAATACAATCTGCGATAAACGTCAAAAAAGTAGTGATGGTAATA
Organism: Tetanocera ferruginea; assembly: GCA_958299015.1. Lineage (NCBI taxonomy): Eukaryota > Metazoa > Arthropoda > Insecta > Diptera > Sciomyzidae > Tetanocera > Tetanocera ferruginea. Next base: position 57,112,061 of record OY282641.1, on the reverse strand, counting down.
TCGAATAAAATCATTCGGTTAAATCGATTGTTAAAAGTCATGCATAATTCATTATTCATCTAAGAGAGAGATGATTGATAGTCCTGAAACGATTTTTTTAGAATTAAATGACCCATAATATTAACAAATGAAATGTTCCACTAAATTTAACATTATACATTTTTACAGTTTTTCAATATAATACGTTGTCAGATAGCTTACACTAAATTTAGAGATGTTTCTTTTTTTTTGTTTATAATGATGGGCTTTCCAATTACTGAAATATTCGCATGAATTATTCAATTAATGAAAGTATTCAAAAGTTAAATATCGATAGATAAATGCTTTCCATATTGTTCATCACTAACACGCTGAATAATTACAATTATGGAGTTGGTGAGTTTCTAATAGCAGAGCAGCAGACTCTTCAAAAAGGTGAGGTTAACGGACTGGGTTGCTATGTAGTTTTGAAAATTATAAATAGTCATAACTTCCTTTTTTGTCGATCGATTTGAAAAACCTTTGAAATGATGAAAAGGTAATCGATTATAGAATATGTATTGGAATTTTTTTTTTTATTCAAGGCTTAATATATATTAAAATATATTTCAGGGTTGTTTAAATAAAAAAAACGCAAAAAATTATATTTTTGAAAATTCGACCGGCTTGAGCTACCTCTAAATCACTTCGTATAGACCTGAAACTTCATATGTTATCATTTTTCATCTATTCGCATATTTTTGGGGGGATCGATTAACAATGCTAATGAAAAAATTTTTTCCCATACAAGCAGGGGCCACCTTAATAAATATATATATGTATATAAATACATATACGAATACAATATAAAGCGTCCGCCATCTAACGTTTTTTTTCAACTAGTGCTTATTTCGTGAATGGTAACACTTAGCACATGTCTGATTTGACAGATAATTAGTTTTATCCTTCCGCTGAACGAATATGGTTGTGTATACGCTTGAACAACGCTGGGAAATATTGCGACATTACTTTGAAAATCATGGTAATGTTGCAGAATGTGTATGAAAATTGCGTACGGATTTCGGAAGAACAGAAGCAACGTCAGTAAACCAAAGCGTGAAAAGCCAAAAAACGTGCGTACACCCGAGAATATTGCTGCTGTGGCAGAAAGTGTGCGTGAAGCGGCATCAACATCACTTCACCGTCGTTCTCAACAATTCAACATTTCGGAGACATCATTGAGACGAATTTTGCATAAAGACCTTGGTATGACGCCATACAAAGTCCAATTGGTTCAGGAGTTGAAGCCAACTGACCATCCAATGCGTTTTCGCTTCGCTGAGTGGGCCTGCGATCGACTTACAGAAGATGCCGATTTTGCCAAAAAAATCATCTTTTCAGATGAAGCTCATTTTGATCTTGGCGGGTATGTAAACAAGCAAAATTGTCGCATTTGGGGCACAGAAAACCCGCACGCATACATTGAAAAGCCGATGCACCCAAAACGAGTCACTGTTTGGTGCGGATTTTGGTCCAGAGGTATAATTGGGCCATTTTTCTTCGAAAATGAGCAAGGGGTAGCCGTTACAGTCAATGGCCATCGTTATCGGGCCATGTTGAACGAATGTTTGTCCACAAAAATTGAAGAGGAGGATATTGGCAACATTTGGTTTCAACAGGACGGCGCCACGTGCCACACAGCCGAAGCTACACTCAATGTTTTGCGCCATGTTTTTAAAGATCGCATTATAAGCCGCAGAGCTAATGTCGTTTGGCCACCTAGGAGCTGCGATTTGACACCGTTGGACTATTATTTGTGGGGTGCCCTCAAAGATAAGTGTTACGCCGACAAGCCAGAGACAATTCACGCTTTAAAGGACAATATTCGTGAAGCCATTGGTGAAATACAGCTGCACACAGTTTTTTTTTAACATTCTTGTTTTTCACTGAAAATACTTTAATTTTCCACAGGAAGTTTTAATTTTAAGTGGGACCACTTTTCAGTGTATTTAATGCGTGGTCCTTTACAAATAAACTAGCAGGTACCCGGCGCGTTGCTGCCGTCCTTGTCCAATGCCTGTTTCAGTTTGCCAATAGAAGAGCATCAACAATTAGCAACTCAATTCTGAGCTCCAATATTCTTAGACCATTATTTCCAAAGGTAATAAATATAAAAAATTGTCTTCCGTTTAAGTTTGCGAGCATTTTCGAGTAGTAGGATATCACTAAATAGTTACTCTAAGCCGAGTTTCTTTGACTTTGTGTGACTATTGTTTTCAAAGCGATTCGATTTAAAAAATATGTATTAAATGGGCGGAGCCACCCATATCCCTTACACAATGACCTTTCTAGTTATCCAGTAGCAGGACACCATGAAAGAGCAACTTCATTCTGAGTAAGAAAGTTGTGTGACTTTTATTGTCATAGTTATTCTTTATCGAAAATTTGAGTTGTTTAATAGGAGCCACGCCCCGTTTTTCAATGCCCGTGTCTGTTTTGTAATTGGAAGTCCCGACTTATCAATTATTTCATACTGATCATTATTGTTATACGGCACAAAAGTTGAACTGTATAGGCGGTGCCATGCCCCCTTTTAAAAAGATCGCTCAAATTTGACAGTCGAAGGGCACGTCTCAATAGTAAGTTCATACCAAGTTTCATTGATGTGCGATTTATAGACGAAAATAAAACTGAAAACTCCCCTCGTGGGTAGAATGGTGGAAAATACTTTATGGCCTATCCTCAAACCTATCAAATATAAACAAAAATTTCATTAAAATCCGTTCAGCCCTTTCGGAGGAGTTCTTACACTAACACCGTGACACGAGACTTTTATATATTAGATTAATATTTTTTAAATTTATGTTCGAAACCATTCAAATTTGTACCAAGTACAGTACTTTTTTGGTCCATTGTTTCAATTTTTTCACATTTTTTAGCAAAACACGAATTCAAACTTTCTTTCGAAAAACCGGAGGCTCGAAATCGATTTTTTTATTTTTTTTTTTTATTTATTTATTTATTTGCTAAGCCTTAAGCTTTCTAGCACTATAATAAATTAAAAATACAAAATTTCAATATAATTGTACAAAGCAAAATAAAATGAGAATTAGTGAATTATCAAAAGAATACAAAACACATTAATAATAGAATATAATATTTTAAAATTAACATTATAATATGTACAAATAAATTTTAAGATATTTAAATAAAATATAAATATTTAGGCTAAATGTTTTTATACAAGGCCTTATATACAAGGCTTAAGGCTACAAAGACTCAAAACATATGTAATTAACCCATTTCTCATTGGAAATCAAAGAAAAAAATCCATGAAAATAATTTTTTTCAAAAAATCACTAAAAAGTTTGGGTAAGAAGTATCGCAATACTTTTGCTGGGGATGGTTAAGTAATAGATCAAAATTTCTTAGACTACTAGATGTATCCTTGAAATTCTGCAATTTGACTAGAGTTACCAGACTACGAAAATCATGAATTTTCCGGTGGTGGAAAGAGCGGCAGTGGGAAGCAGAAAATATAGAAAATAAATCAAAGCACAACAGAAATATTTAGTTTTTTATCTTGCCTTTTCATCGACACCAACTTTGGCTCGAAAACATTATTAATAAGAAAGTAATAGGTAATTAACTGATTTGAATGTTTTTCTACCAAATCAGGTGTTCAGGTGTTAATTTTGCCCTCCACCGCTTTAAGTAATCGGTGCAGATTTCAGTTACCAGTTTTGTTGTTTGATGCATATTGCAATTATTTTAAGGTACTATTACTGTGTGTAAAAAATTCAAAATATTTTTTTTTTTTTAGAATCTGGTTTCTTAAGGTCTTAAGAATGCGAATTCGAAATTTTAGAAAAAAATATCAAATAAAAAAAAAGATATATCATACATTATATTCGTATGTCGCACATTTTTTCATATACAGTAATCCCCGTTTAATTGCATCGCACTTAATTGATTTCCCTGCTTAATTGACCGAAAAATGTGTCAATCTTACGCTTCCATATGAAATGTATAGTGTAATTCCCGTTTTATTAATTCCCGCTTTATTGAATTTCCCGGTTATATGCACAACAAAAATTTGGATCTTTTAGTCGAATCAATATAAAAAATCCCGCTTAGTTGTCCCCCAAAAAATTACATCATTTTAATAATGTTTAACGAAACTTTAACTGGTAATAATTTCAACAGCTGTTTTTGGCAATACATATTTGTGCTGACAAGTGTTTCGACTTTAGCCTTTAACGGGACTTCATTGATTGTGACGTCGACAAACAACGCTATGGATAATTAACCAACTTGGAAATCGCAGAGAGCGTTCTTACAGATTCATCTCGGATGAGACTGATGCGGAGAAGGAGGAAGTCTTAAATAAACCCATCCACCGAAAGAACTGCTGGGAGCAGTTGAACTTTTTCAACAACATTTTCTCACCGAAAATTCATTTAGGCACGACAAATAACAAACAACAATAACGAACTTCTTGGAAAATTTTAAGTTTAAAATTATTTAAGTAAAGATTTGGGAAAACATATAAACTACGTATATTTTCTTCTTATACTTTTGGTTTTCTTTCCAAAAAAGTGGTTTTGCATAATTGAACGAAAAGTGCAGTTAAACGGGTTTTTTTTTGTTGAGCAATTGTTCAATTAAGCGGGATTTCGTTAATTGAATTTCCCGTTTATTTGAACAAACGTGTGAACATTTTTGCTTGTGCAATTAAGCGGGGATTACTGTATTATCGTTCAAAGAAGAAAATCTAATCGCGTTTTACTCGAAACAAGTTTTTTCAAATTGGTTTCTAGATATCTAGATATCTCGAGTTCTGCTTGATCGATTTCGATGAATCTTGATTCATTGTGATCTTCATAGACTCTGTTAAGCACTCTACCTATAAAAAGCCGAGAAAATTTTGTATATTGTTTTTAATGGCTAAGAATTTCTGCCAAAAACAGGGGTTTTTTGTAAATTTGTTTTTCAACGCATGCCATTTTTTTATTTTTTTGTTATTTTTTTTTTATTTGCGTAGGAAGAGTGCTCAACTACAACCCTTTACTGAAGAATGCAGTTTGACTTTTTACTTTCCGACGACTTGAAAATGCTGGAGACGAGAAACCAACTTACAACCTTTTTTTAAACACGCCAACTTCAAAGCTCCAGAAAATAAACAACAAATACAAAGACAAAAAAAAAGCGTTTTTTTTATATCTTCAACTTAAATAATTTAATAATACTATGTAAAAAAAATTAATAAAGAAGGTGTTGTTTTGAATAGCTTCACACTGTAATAGTACCTTAAAAAAATTTGGATAAAAGCTATCACGATGGCCTAATGGGTTGAAAAATACAGAATGAATATCTCAGCAACGCATTGAGGTATGGAGCTGATGTTTGTTTTTGATCATTTTGAATCAATTGATCATACAATGGTGTTTGAAATTTTATCAAAATCGTATGAGCGTATCTGGTTCTAGGCAGAAATGGGTTAGTAAAAGTGGGCAGACTTGGTTAATAAATGGTCTACCTCTGTTAAGTGTTCGTAGGGGTCTAGAAAATAATATTGAGAACATTTCAAGTGCAATGGCCCAAAGTAAAAGAAAAATAGGCATTGTTCTCTTAACATTATTAAATGAATAACAAATTTAAATAAGTCTGAAAATAAAAACATAAAACTCCCGATAAAATTAGCATGCTAATTAGTAACTGCATAAGCTAATTAGTAATTGCATAAGAACCGCCACAACTAAAAATGATATTACATTTCACGTTATTTGAGCTACAGTTTTGACTAATTTTCATGCAACTGCGTTGTTTTTCTTCAAGTTTTTAAATTTTTTAAAATTAATATTATAAAGAAATAATGAATACTAAAACTTAGTACAAATATTAAAAACAAGAGATAAAAAATTAAATATTTGAAGCTGTTATATATTTGCATTATTTTTATTTGGCCTGCCTAAGATTATTGTTAAGGTAGTTATACTCCGGGGGAATTACTGCTATAAGATCCTGTGAATGTTTCTTTTTGCTTTGCTGGATTTGAAGTCGATCGGTTTGCTTTGTTTCTATATGACCTGAATATTGCTTAATTCTTGTAGATAGTTCCAAGTAATTATAGTCAAAATGCACTTTAAACTTAATACTACCTCTTAGATAGTATAGAAGAGATCTTATTTGTGAATCTGTTGAATCAGTTTTTGCTCGATAATCCAATAACGTTGCTATCCTTATAGTTTTTAAAAAGTCATAACTCAAATATAATGCATCAAATGTCTTTTTTAACATTTTGTAGTTAATTTTGACTGTTTTTCGGGAATCGTTAGTAACCCTGACATAGTCGTACGGCAAATATATGTTCTGGTTTATCAACTTTGCCCCTATTCTGCACGACCACTGTCACACTCCACCTGCGTAGCGGTTGATCTGGAAAACATCTTTTGGTAAAATTATCATTTCACACATTTTCGATTTGAGAAAATTTTGTATCTTTGCAAAAAGACAAATTGTACTTTTTTGAATTGAAATTATTGTTCATTTTTCCCAGACACATACACGCACATTTCCGTATTTATTTATTTCACCTTTTTTCTGGAATAATATCTTGGCGAAAAGTAAACAAAAACTCTAAATTTAACTTATTTTAGAATAAAGGTTGATTTATTCAAATATTTCACATTTATTCCATTATAAAAAAATTGCACAATTATATTTTCAAGTATGTGCAATGAAAAAACATAGTTCTTTTCAATAAAAAAAAATTAAAGGAGTTTGAAACTTATTGGTTTGACGTTACGACTATGATATGGTACACTTTGAAAAATAAATTCACAATACAAAATTATTGTGAACTAAATAAAGAACTGATTTTCATGTTTTTGCCTATAACTCAAAAACTCGAGTTGATGGAGAAAAACGGAGACCATATTGAAATCAGCAGCCAAAATGCATTCGGGATTGTTTATCGAGATCTCTGCACCTTTTATAAAGCTTAATTTTGTTACTCTGTGTTATTAGATCAGTGGTCGGCACACATGAAGCACATGCTTTTCCAAAACTCTCAAGTATTTTCATGCTGTTTCACTCACTCGACAAACAACTATTGCCGAAGCAGCATTGTTTTGAATGATATGCAATTTTTTTGTCTCACTTTCACTTACAATCTCATTTTTAATTTTGCCGACCACTGTATTAGATAGTCATTAGATAGAGAAAAAATTATATGACAAAATCATCGCAAAATTATCAACAACTTCGTTCATATTTATTTTAATGTCTCTAAGTAAATGCAATAATGCGACTCCATTCAATCGTTCTTGTTGCATAGTTGAACGTAACCATGTTTTAACTGTCGCAGTGTAGAAAAACTTCGCTCAGCTGTTGCTACACTGATAGGAAGCTTGGCAAAGATAGGAAACGTTTCAGAAATTAGTGGAAAAATGTCATTATTACAAAGAGTAAAAACGGCGTCGATATCATTAACCTTAGTTTCGCTCGCCTTTTTACACTGTCAAATTTGAAGTTCATGAAATAATTGAATTTGAATTAGTTCCTTACTAAAAGTGGACTAAAAGCGGCAGTTTTATTTCATGAAAGTCGGTAGTGTTAATTTGGTTAGCTTGTTGCAATTATAATTACTAGTACCGCCTGGGGTCGAAAATCGACCAATTTTTGTTTGCTTATTTATAGTTGTATAAAATAGTCGGTGCACTCCTTCCTCGCACTCTAATTCATTTAAAAAAAAAAATTATCAAAATCGGTTGAAAAACACGGGAGAAAATGGTTCTTAACTGTTTTCCCTACGCCTATTTCTATAAAGATGAAGTTAAGGTAGGCTTGAAAAATTTCAGAAGTTCATACAATTTAGAATTAACTCAAGCAAAAATTATTGAATGCAACAAATTATTTGCGCAGTTGATACAATTTTAGCAACTTTAACCTAACATGAATTCACTTCAAAACAACCCTGTTATACATATATCATATATGACAAGAAGTATTACAGATTTATATAATATTTTCATAAGGACTATAGCTTAAATATTTCTAAAAATAATTAAACTGAGGATGAAATAATTAAAGTAAAAACAAACTATTGGATTTAACATTATTTGAACTTTTTTTTTGAAAATTTATAAAGAGAAAACTGAAAGTAACAATGCACGTATTGTTTTTTTATGATCACATTCATTGGCTTAATAAAATATTTTAAGTGACACCTTTGGTCTGCATTGCCAAAATCTTAATTGCGCTCAAAAATTTTTAAACTAATCGTTAAAATTTTGCAAAAATATAATTATTATAAAGCAAAAAACTTACGCTGAGGTAGTGTCTTCAAGTTTTTTTAAAAATTTTTATTTGTAAGAAAATAACTTGTCTTTCAAGTTGATTGTTTAAAAAATGGCTGTAAATTTGAGAACATAACGAGCTGCATTTTTATTTTCAGGATCATTTTTAAAAAAAAAAGACGTAAGTGTTTGCTCGACGTAAGTGTTTGCTTTACATATAATTTTATTTTGTTTTTTGCAGAGGACTACAGATCATGTTATTCTGCAAGCAAAATGGTCCTACTCTTCTCGCATCGCTTCATAAAAAAGTCACCTACACGCAAATAACGTCACAAAACAAAAAAAAAAAAAACAAATTTTTTTATATACTTTAATAATTGTTCAAATCAATAAAAAAACTAGAGTTTAACAATGTCTCTGACCATTTTTTTGTAGTATTATTTCAAAAAACGCCTTCAGTAGCGCTTTTGTATACATAAAAGTATCCTTAAGCTGTGGGCACAATTATTTTCTCCAAATAAAGTATTAAAAAGAAAAGTATTTAAAAGTTTTTTTTTGGGGGGGGGGGGTAATTACCCCTTTAAAGCCCTCCCCCTTGTATCCGCGCCTAACCTGCGTGTGTCCTTTCTCTTAAGAATTTTTGTTCTACAATTTTGCTGTTTTATATTGAAAAAATAGACAACAATCGACAAAAAGTGATAAAAATTAAATTGTAATTGCATTTTATGTCTATTGGCATAGTCTATTGGCATAGTCTGTGTTTTGACAAATGGTCACGAAATTTGACACGAAATACTCGTAAATAGACAAAAAACCTTTAGAGGTACCGCACACTACAGACTTTTAGTCGGCCGACAGTTTGATTTGTTTTCATGTGGGCATTGTGTCTTATGTAAGTGCGCAAACCTACCGATTGAACGAAACCCAACTAAAAAAATCAAATTGGAGGTCAGATTTCCACTTGATTTTAAAGTCTGCCAACTGTCTGCAGACTGCCAAGTGGGTACGGCGGGCTATTTAAGTCCGCACACAAGGCGATAAAATTGTTGGCACCGTCGGCCATATTGAATTGTTTTTGTTGGTTTTTTAGTTGACGTTGAAAAGTGTTGCTTTTTGTGGTATGAATGGGAATAAGTGTTGCTATTTACTGAAAATGGAGATAAACAAGTTTTATTACTGTAATAAAAGATGGCGTATGTGCCAGAAAAATGTCGAATGCCGCTTATAATATATTAATCTAATTAAAAAAAATGTTAAATATTTACACCCGCACCAAAATCAACGAAAAAATATGCCAGTTACAAATATTTGTGTAAAACTCAAAACAGTTAAGTAATTGTAAAACTCCCCATCAGAAAGTTTCACAAATGCAACCCCGCAGTTGGCAAACTATCCATACACAGTGTGCGCACCTACAACCAACTAAATAGTTGGCTAGTCAGTTGAGGGCAACGAAGCATCAAACTATCGACCGACTAAAAGTCTGTAGTGTGCGGCCTCTCTTATAAGGCACTTTTTCAAAACTCGTTTAAAATAGAAATTTTTGAATATTCAACTTAAAATTTTACTTAGGCATTCAGATGTAATGCAGATTAATATTAAAGAGGTGAAAAAGTAGATGCGCCACCTATGAAAAATTTAATGGAAAATTTCGGGATATGAAACAAATTTTTAATAAAAGTACTATAAAAAAATGACACCACCAGAAAGATCAATTCCAGATACTAAAACTTAAATACCTAAAAACATGCCCTTGTTTAGTTTTTTACCTAAATACATACATACATACATTACCTAAATACATGCCCTTGTTTAGTTTTTTTGAAAATTTTTATGTTTTTCACAGTGTATAACTTTGCAAAAGAAATAAATTGCAAAAACGCAGTTATTTTTTTTTTCAGAGGAACTATCCACCAAAAAAGTTTAAATTTTTCGAAAAGAATGATGTCAGAAAAGTGCACCTTTTGACATAGAATCATCGATACTTGAAAATTCTATGAGTATGTAGACAGTTTTGCATTCACAAATAAGCATGTTTGAAGACAGAAATTTGATAAAATACTGATATATACCACTAAAAATGAGTTTTTCCAATTCAATTTTACAGTCAGTTGGCATCAAAAAATTTGTTGTCAAAATGTATAAAGACAAATATATGGGATGAGATTTTTGATACGAAGCGGGATTGAGAAACTGAAAACTTACAGCATTTTAAGCAACTTGGCCGAAGGATTCTACTCTCCGATGAATTTCGAACCGCCCACTTTTTAAAAATAGCTTTTGATATGAAAACGTTTAAGAATTATTGGTTCAAGAGGGGTTTTTGCTCATAAAAGGTGAACTTTTGTTCTAGATCAATGCTAGATGGTGATAAGAAGTTACCATTAGAAAAAAAAGTTTTTGCAAAATTTTTCTTCACCCACTATGGCCCCACCTTACGATTTCTGAGAGCAAAATACTGATTTTTAGGCTTATTGCTTCGGAACATGAGTACAAATTAAGTGACGTCATTTCAATATTTCAAATTCAATATAATTTAAATACAAACATTTTGGTATATTCATCAATTGTGTGAGATACAGTTGCGGTCAAAATAATAGCAGTGCTATAAAATTCAGACATGCTTGAATAAATAATACTAGGCTAAAAAAGTAGGATCCGGAAAACCCAAAATAATTTCTATATGAACTTTCAACGCTGATTCCAAATCTGTACTCAATTTTTACTGTTGTGGTAGGATTTTCAAGATACAGGGTGTTTTACACTTTTTACACTTGTCTGGTTTTATTAATCCAGAATTTAAACAACACACCATAAGATAAAAAATTAAATTTTGTATTTTAGAGAAAATATAAAAAGTTCCAACGGTATATCAACTTTTATTGTCTTATGTGTTGTAGCGGAGCTATAATAAAGAGATTATCAAACGAAATATCGACAAATTTTGTATCTTTTGTTTTAGCGAAGCTATAATCGTCCAAAGTTAAAATTTAGAAATAAACTGTGGATTTAGTGTTTTTTTACATAAAAAACAGTCACTTTAAATTTGGACGATTATATCTCCGCTTAAACAAAATATACAAAATTTGGTGATATTTCGTTTGATTATCTCTTAATTATAGCTCCGCTACAACACAAGACTATAAAAGTTGATAATCGCTTCCGTTGGTCCTTGCCAAAGAGCTCTGACCCTTGCCCGAAGAGCACGCAATTAAACTGTACCGATTCTGTGTTTTTGCTTGAAAACTTATTATTTACAATTTCCTTTTTGCAATTTTTTTATACAACATTCTAACTATATTTGTATCGGTTATCATCCGTATCCATCTTATCCAGACATAAAAAACTTAATTAAATAAATTTATTTTGAATTATTTTTATTTTATAAATTTCATTCGGTATATTTAAAAACGCGATTTTTTTGACTTGAAAACGGTTCTGCGTGGTTTTGAGTTCCGCTGCTGCAAATATGAATGCATACATGACTCCCAACATGTTTGGTTAGTATTTACATAGAATAGCTAAATTATATCCCTAAAATGTCATGATATACTTAAAACATCGAATTTTTGTGATATATTTTTTTTTTTTATTATAGTTTTCAAAAACGCACTTCGATTTAAGATAAAACATCCTTTTTTGGGGAACAAAATGTAAAAGCTTATGAACATTCAGTGACCCCCTAAATTAATTAAATACTCAATTTTTGTCTTGTATCTTGTACTTGCGTGTACGTGCAGCTTGTACTTATGTTCAAGCAAATCTTAAGAAGTACCTTATCGATTTTAATAATCGATTAGGTACTTCTTAAGATTTACCATGGCTTTGGTAAATCATGGTAGTGTTTTAATACATAAGGATCCTTACCAATAACAAAATGCTCTTGGCGTTTGTTGGTGTCGTTAATTACGAAGAAATAAAAAGATTTCTACTACTAACCAGTTTCTTTGTATTATTTATTGGTTAGGCCCATTAACTAGCTATGCATTGCCAACTTTGCTTCCATCAAAAATAATGAATGGAGTAGAAATTATAGTTGGAAAATATGTGTAAATAAGTTAAATCTTTAAATTAACTAGATTGAAACAATGTATAAACCAAAACTGCTTCATTTAACTCTCATTCGTCAAACTTCTTTATTACGACGATTATATCTCCGCTTAAACAAAATATACAAAATTTGGTGATATTTCGTTTGATTATCTCTTAATTATAGCTCCGCTACAACACAAGACTATAAAAGTTGATATACCGTTGGAACGTTTCATATTTTCTCTAAAATACAAAATTTAATTTTTTATCTTATGGTGTGTTGTTTAAATTCTGGATAAATAAAACTAGACAAGTGTAAAAAGTGTAAAACACCCTGTATCTTGAAAATCCTACCACAACAGTAAAAATTGAGTACAGATTTGGAATCAGCGTTGAAAGGTCATATAGAAATTATTTGGGTTTTCCGGATCCTACTTTTTTAGACTAGTATTATTGATTCAAGCATGTCTGAATTTTAGAGCACTGCTATTATTTTGACCACAGCTGTACCTAGTTACTGAGATGTATAATTTTGAAGAAAAAAAAACGCTTTTTTTCTCCATTTATTGTGAATTTTAGAATTTAAAGTTCGATATTAGAGAAAAATTAAAACTCAGTTGAAATTTCATTCACTAACTGAACTGAATTGCGTTCGAGTTTTCAGTCGGCACTTCGTGATATAGACATTGCGTCAGGGATTGAATAAAAAAAAAAACAAAATAAAAAGTTCAAAATTTAACCAAAAAAATCTGTTCTCAAAATAAATAATGTTCAATGAACAAAAAAACTATTGTTCAGAAATAAAAAACAGTTAAAGAACAAAAGAATTTTTGAACAAAATATATTGTTTACAGTCTAAAAAAAATTTTTTGATGACTTAATTTCAGAGTTCAAGCCCAAGTTTACAAATTGGAAACGATAGCAAACGCAATGAACTTGATTCTCGTTCGTGGAAGAATATATAAATTATATATTGGTATAAAAGTATGAAGAAGTAACTTTTTTACATAATAAAATTATAAAATTGTGTCACAGTTAAATTAAAAGACTTTTTCTTGCATATTTGATTTTATAGAATGTATTTAAGATTTTTAGTGTTAATCCTTACTAATAATATATTTTCGAGATTTTTCTACGATAATTTTGATCGATAGTCATTTCAAATAAATTTTAACGCTGAAAAGCTTCTTTCAACACTTATTTGCGTAGCAGGAAGTGATAAAATTATTGCTGCAAATTTAGAAATATGAGTGAGTTTTAAGCTTTGTGTACATGTTAAGGTAGACTCAAGGATCTGCACTATAGAAGTTTTTGGAACCCGTCCACTGACACGCCTACCCGCATACAACTATTAAATTTAAATCACTTTAAAGATAGTTGTATTTGAACTACAGTAATAAAAATTGATATGTAAGTATTCTAATTCAACACTAAAAAGCACACAAAAACTGGGCTTTCATGAGGATATGAAAATCTCTATATTCGTTTGCCTATTTTGTGCCAAATAGGGGGATTAAACAAAAATAAAATATTTCGGATCACCACACAAACACATGGTGTGAATATAAGATTGATAGGTTCAGTCGTGATGGTCAAATATATAAACGCACCACCGATAAGATTGTACCTTTATGTTAAAGTTTTGTATAAAAAATTATGCATGTAAGACCGTTTTTAGGCTGAATTGGGTTTAACGATTTCATTTCAGGCATATTTTGTTTTGCTGTTGAAAAAAATTCCTTAAGAAAACATTCCCGAAATTGATGGTGTGATAGGATAAACTGCACCCTTAGCCCCTATTTTTTTTTCTTTAATAACTATTCACACCAAACCGAAATTCGATCAAGCAACATCGTTTTACCAATCAACCCAGCCTATTGCATATCCAATATACAAAAAATAATAATGACTGAATTTCTTTGAAACCTAATAATATTAAAATCAAAATTTTTCAAATCAACAAAAAAAATTGATCAAAATTTATATTGTTCAAAAAATAAATATCGTTCCAAGAGCAAAAAAATTGTACACCAATTGTTCATAATCAGAACAAAATTTTTGTATAATTTTTTTTTATTCTGTTCAAAAACAAAATATTTTTGAACAAAAAATTACAATTCAAATAACTGTTATTTCAACCCCTGCATTGCGTACAATTAAATCATGCGAATAAAACTTTTTTAAGAGCAAAAAGAATTGAGGGCATACACCAGACCACACAAAAATTATGATTGCACCGATTATATAAACATGATCGATCTAAATGATCCTTATGAAGTTTTTGAGCCGCCGTTTACCAAAAAGTTCACAATACAGCAACTAATGGATTATATAGAAAGCGACGAAGTAATGTTCGTAGATCCTAAAATACCCGCCCACATTCAAAACACCGAAAGAAATGTAAAAGAAGTTACAAGAACTGCAAAACATGTTACTACTGAACTACTCCTAAGTAGTGGAGTATATATAGTATAGTATATATAGTACAATCGCAATAAAAATATAAAATAAATTAAAAGTAAAAGAAATTCCTAGTGACTTTTGATTGCATATATATCGGTAACCAGGTAACTCAGACTATCGAATAATATATCAAAATGTTTGTATTAGATTATCTAAAAATTGCGTCAACATTGCAATGATATCATTTGATTTGCACAAACGTTGCGGAGCAATAAGCCTTCAAACCAGTATTTTGCTTTCAGAAATCATAGGGTGGGGCCATAGTGGGTGAAAAAAAATGTTTGGAAAAACTTTTTTTTTTCTATTCGTAACTTCTTATCACTATCTAGCATTGGTCTAGAACAATAGTTCACCTTTTATGAGCAAAAAGCCCTCTTGAACCAATATATCTTAAAAGCTATTTTTGAAAAGTTGGCGGTTCGAAATTCGTCGGAGAGCTGAATCCTTCGGCCATGTTGCTTAAAATGCTGTAAGTTTTCAGTTTCTCAATCCCGCTTTATAGGAAAAAATTTCACTACGCCTTAATATAGACATAATTGAATATAACATAAGCCCTCGATATGTTGAATAATAAAATCAGATTTTACTTAACATATGTGTTTACACTATATTAGCTGACGAACTTTTCAACCCAACTGTAATTTTTTATCAAATAGAAAAGAACTGGAAAGTTTCGCTTGATTCATAATAATGTTCGTCATGTTGCTTTGATTTAGCACTGCCATTGTTTGAATAATGTTTGTGTTTGATTACTTAATAAGCTTTAAAATAAGACTTATTTTAGCCGCATTATAAAACAATTCAATAAGTAATTCAGGGAATATGGAAGTGTGAGTTACTTAAAAAGGAAAAGAAAGAAACTAACTAGTTTTTTGTATATATCTTTCAGCAAATATTATGAACATGACGTCCACATGGTTACTCTGTTGCATACAAATAGTGTCAATTTGTTGCGCAGTGCTATTATCCATTTACCCAACAAAAATAACATTTATAGTGAGTGTTAAGATGTTAAAAAAGTTTCTTAATATACTGATCGATCAACTTTTTCTCTCATGTTTGTGTGTATATACAATTAATTGGCGAGTGTAAATATTGTTGTTTTGTTCTTGCTGTTAGTACTTTATTGATACCAGAAATAAAAATGTTGATCTATTTAATATACTTTATAAGAAATCAAGTTTTATTTTCTGTATCTGTGCTACCGAACCATAATATGTTCCCTTGAACCATTGATTAAGTTTCTCTTTTCCCTTCTGCTCAAAATGTGCTCAAAAGTCTACCAATGAATTATGTTTTAACTTATTTATTATTCCATATTAAAACAATTCAATTACACTTTTATAAAGATGCAATTACAATTTTTTTGAGAAAAAAAAATTTGCTATCAGCAATTAGAGATACTGCATACACTGTTCACAGTTCACTGTTCTTGGGCAAAATTTGTTAGAGTATGTAGAATAAGTGATTGAGCGATCGAGAAGCATCGTCGTATTTCTCTCCGTTCTTTCGTTATGGCTTTGTTTCATTTGACGTGCCAAGCCTGTTTTGCAGCTAATATTAATTGTTTTACTTCAACGTCATCGCCTCCCATTTAAATTTGGTTCGACTCTCGAACTAAAGCATTTTGAAGCCAATCGAGCTGTTTAAGATTTTGATCTTGCGAGTAGTTAGAATCATTCAGTAGTGAATTTTGTGGCGAATCAGTTCGGTTGTCGGATCTTGTTAATGAATTGGAATAAATTGAAATAAAAAGTCACGGGTTTCTGTTGTCTCCGCGGTGTTCCTTAATTTGTTTGTCGCCAACTTGCGTGTGTATTTCTTGCTTGTTGAGATACTTAACTTCAATGCAGTTGATTGTTTATTGTGAAGCTGTTACATTGGAGCTCTATAAATCTGAACTGTTGTAGTTCGTGAAGCATCAACGATTTGTGCGTGCTGAAAGTTCAACCGTGAGCATGATACCTCACTGCGGCTATCGTTATACATGGAATCATGAAATTGTGTTCAACTCACAAAAGCTGGTGAAACGGCGTTAGATTTGCAGCCGGCGCCAACTTTCAATAGCGTACGTTAACAACCTAAAAGTGCGTGTGCCTTTATCACTTGTTTGTTGCTCTCTCTTGTCGATATCATTTTTGCTTTTATTAATCGCTTCCGTTGGTCCTTGCCAAAGAGCTCTGACCCTTGCCCGAAGAGCACGCAATTAAACTGTACCGATTCTGTGTTTTTGCTTGAAAACTTATTTTTTACAATTTCCTTTTTGCAATTTTTTTATACAACATTCTAACTATATTTGTATCGGTTATCATCCGTATCCATCTTATCCAGACATAAAAAACTTAATTAAATAAATTTATTTTGAATTATTTTTATTTTATAAATTTCATTCGGTATATTTAAAAACGCGATTTTTTTGACTTGAAAACGGTTCTGCGTGGTTTTGAGTTCCGCTGCTGCAAATATGAATGCATACATGACTCCCAACATGTTTGGTTAGTATTTACATAGAATAGCTAAATTATATCCCTAAAATGTCATGATATACTTAGAACATCGAATTTTTGTGATATATTTTTTTTTTTTATTATAGTTTTCAAAAACGCACTTCGATTTAAGATAAAACATCCTTTTTTGGGGAACAAAATGTAAAAGCTTATGAACATTCAGTGACCCCCTAAATTAATTAAATACTCAATTTTTGTCTTGTATCTTGTACTTGCGTGTACGTGCAGCTTGTACTTATGTTCAAGCAAACCATGGCTTTGGTAAATCATGGTAGTGTTTTAATACATAAGGGTCCTTACCAATAACAAAATGCTCTTGGCGTTTGTTGGTGTCGTTAATTACGAAGAAATAAAAAGATTTCTACTACTAACCAGTTTCTTTGTATTATTTATTGGTTAGGCCCATTAACTAGCTATGCATTGCCAACTTTGCTTCCATCAAAAATAATGAATGGAGTAGAAATTATAGTTGGAAAATATGTGTAAATAAGTTAAATCTTTAAATTAACTAGATTGAAACAATGTATAAACCAAAACTGCTTCATTTAACTCTCATTCGTCAAACTTCTCTAGTATAAAGTACTCGGCACACTGGAGTGCATATGAACCCCAGCGATAAAAACTGGCATAGAAAATAAACTACCGAATAAATTTTTTTTTTTTGCTTAAAAGTGTATTCTTAAATAAAATATAAGCTTGAATGGCCAAAAATTTGATTTAGAAAGTTAAAAAAATATATTGTAAAAGAATAAAAATGTATATTTTATGTCAAAAAACAAAAATTATGGGGTGTAAATGATTCCAATAACAGTTTAAAACTTGCTAAGAGCAAATCGTCGCTGCGCCTAAAACATCAGGTACCTATGTGATTTTTTATGATTTTTTTTTTATTGCATAATTGAATAGCCCTACTCAATGTCCATCTATGCGCTGAACGGCTTTTCGTTATCTCTTTTGGTCTAAACATTTGAAACGTTTTTTTATTACTTTTGCAATAAATTCTTTGTAGAGTTTTTGAAATTTTTAACTAAAAATGTGCTCGAAAAATTTGACCATAGTAAAACAAAATGCCCCTATAAAATCGGTTATGTGTTTCAAAAAGGAAGAATTCATCCTCGCTTCGTGCTGGAGTAAGAAGTTAAAGTTGTTTTTTTATATTTATCTAGAATTTTTTAGCAAAAAATACAAAATTATGACATTGCAATAAATTTGTAAGCGCAGAGAATAAAAAAGTTTTTTAGCTCTCCTGAAAAGTTGTCGAAAATCACATAACTGAATTTTGAGGCGCAGCGACGAAATGTTTTATTTTTAGTTCGTGTTGTAGGAAAAAATGCTAAGATGAAGAAACCGTTCATGTTAATCGACTCGAAGACCCGATCTCTATATCAGCTGACGCAGGAAATGCTTTCATAGAAAATTAATTTCGCAAAACAAAATGTATACATACATACAAGACCGACCCAAAAAAATCGAAGCAATGTTTTTTAATTGCGCTCACAGCACAGGGATTAAAATGTTCGATTATGTTTCGAAAACAACCCCTTTAAAATTTGGTACGAAAATATTGATGCTTAGAACTCGACCATGGTGGTTAGGTGGTGCTCCACAAGTTATTAAAATTCAGTGAACTATAAACCCGATAATCATACCCGTTTTTTAAAGTCTAACGTAAATTTTTTGGAGCCGCTGAAGATGCTGATATAACTTTTGATATGGTCTAAATTTAAAGATATTTTAGAAAAAGATACAAATTTACCAGAAAAAAATTTAAAATTTCATGCTCAAGACTTCATAAGTCTTGGAAACAAATTTACAAATTTTTGTAAGTATTCTTTTTTGTAGCCAACAGTTTTACGAAAAAAATTTGTGGTCGCACACCATCCTACACCAATTAGTTTAAGAAATATATATTAGGGCGGAGTAATTTGTTTTGAGCAAACTTTTTGAGGAAAGTGTATGGCATATTCAAAATCTATGCTAAATTTTAAGCAAAAACGTAGAACAAACTATTTCCCAAAACTGACGTTTGACCTTCCCAATTTTTAAAAGAAAAATAGAAGTACGTTATAATTTTTTTTGTTTGGTTTGTTTTTTGTTTTTTAAATACTTGCAATAACAATAGAGTTAAGCAGTATCTTTATTTTGATAATCGAAAATTAAATAATTCCTTTTACGTGGAAAGGACATGGTTTGGCATTTATCTGGATAAAGAAACATATTATTTCTAGAACACCAAACCTCAAAGAATTCAGATCAGAGTAGGGCTGAATTGTCTTGAGAGTTTATTGTTATGTATATTTTCATATATATTGTATATTTCTTTGTCTGAAGTTAATTTTTTATTTACAAGATTTTGTGTATTTATTTATGTTTAAGAAATAATTGTATATATGTACCATATTTCAATTGTTTCATATCTCGAGTTGTTTCGTTTATGAAAAAAAACAAATAACGGATTTTATTAATGCCAATTAGCTTAAATGACACAATAGGCATCACATCAAGCCGCAGTGTCAGAGCTGTATTACACTCTAAAAATAAAAACGTATTTTAAAGACTGCCTTTAAATCAATTTGTGCCTAAATTAAAGCATGATTTGCATTTTAATATTCTAAATGCTTAAAAACCCAAAGAAGCATATTTGAAGTCAGCTTTTGGAAGTTGATTTCAAGACAAGCTAGCTTAATTTCAACAAATTCATGGGTTTTTATATTAAAAATGGCTACAATTCATCATATCGGTCTTTATATAAGATAAATTGCATTGATATTCAAGCCAGTTTGTTTACGATAAGGACTGAAATTTAGCGAAGGTAAGGCTGCACTTACCATTTAACTGCCTTTAAGTAAGACATCATTGAATGCTGTTTTACAGTTATTATTTGTGTTATTTGTTAAAAAAGAGATATCACTTGACTCATTAATTGGCATATGCTGCGATGGTTAAGTCACTAATACAGGAGTGGATGGATAATGGTATTTTGAGAAGATTTGAATTGCAGTTAGTGTCATGAAATGAACGATACAAGTGTTAATTATAGACTGAGCTTTATTATTATGCTACTCAACTATTTGTATGTTGATACATGGTGTAATGGTAAATAGAATGAGAGTATGTATGTGTGGATATGTATACATACATTTATACATGACATCTTTCTTCTTTTTTTTTTTTTTTTTTAATTTTTAGTTTAAAACAAAAGCATTTAATTCACAAAAAATAATTCATATTACACTTAAAATATGAGTATATATTCAAGCAATAAAAAAATTAATTGAAATAGAAAGATATTCAAAATATGGTGACTTATGGTATGTATCGATCAGGTTGTTTAATAGTGCGGCCATATCGAGATACTTGGACTGGATTTTGTAGTTGAGTGATCGTGTTTCCCTGTATGTCTGGTTGAGATGTTCTCATTTCAGAGAATTCTGGTGGTGGTGCTGGTTCGGTAATAGTTTTGTCCGCTGAAGGATCTACTACAATTGTCTTAGTATGTATGATACGTGATTTCGTTGGGTGTATGTGAATGGTATTGCGCCTCAAGAGTTTTCCAATATCAGTTCTGACTGCGAGCGATCGTGGTGCATTTTCTGGAATTCTTTCAACAGTGCCGGTAATCCAGTCACGATGACCCCTTTTAATCCGTACTCGGTCTCCAGGTAGGTAAGGTTTTGGAGTTTTTGTTTTATTGTCATAGTAACGTTTTGATTGCTGTCGCAATTTTGTTATGCTAGAGTGCACATACGGTATAATTTTAGGTTTGAGTATTTTGTTTGATGTTGGTAATGTTGTCCTCGTTACTCTGCTCATTAAACGTTGGTTTGGCGATTGCAGGTCCTCATTTCTCGGAGAATTTCTGTAGTTCAGTAAAGCAAGATATATGTCTGATTTGTCTTTAAAACATTTTTTTAATATGGATTTTGCGATTTGCACGTAACGTTCCGCAAGGCCATTCGATCGCGGGTAGTTTGGACTTGATGTTTGGTGTTGAATATCCCAACATTTTGTAAATGCATTAAACTCTCGCGAGGTGAACTGTGGGCCATTGTCCGACTCCAGAAATGATAGAATGCCATGAGTTGAAAACCAGGTTTTAAGATGAGTTATTACTTCTCGAGATGTTGATTGTTGGAGTTTTGTAAAGTCCATGAAGCCCGAGTATTTATCTACGATTAAAAGGTAATTATTATTATGAAAATGAAATATGTCGGTGGCTACTATTTCCCACGGTAGTGTAGGAATCGGTTTAATGATAAGCGGTTCTCTCGAGTTTTTCGGCTGGTAGGCTTGACAAATACTACAATGTTCGATAAAATTTTTAATATCTGTATGCATTCCTAGCCAGAACACTGTGGCTCTTGCTCTATTTAAGCAGCGTTGAATACCGAGATGCCCACTGTGTATTTTTACCAAAGTCTCTTTGTGCATTGCTTTTGGGATGAGGGTCTTCGTTGATTTGTAGATTATTTCATTTTCGACGGTTAGTTCATCTCTAAATGTCCAATATGAGCGAATTTGTTGTTGTATATTTGTGATGGATGCGGGCCAGCCACTAAGTATTTGATTTTTCAGCATTTGTAACTCTGGAGCGGCTTATGATCCGTTTCAATAACAAGTTTTTTACCATATATATATTCGTGGAATTTTTCGCATGCAAACCGAATCGCTGTTGCTTCTTTTTCTATTTGCGCGTAATTCTGCTGGCTTTTGGTTAGTGCTCTAGAACAGTGATGCACAGCGTTGGCAGAGCTTCCAACACAAACGCAACATTTTTGTCTAAGTATGTGTGTACAAGACAAAAATTCAACATAACAATTTGCGCATAAGATGCTTACTCCGTGAAGATCAAACGCAAACTGATTCAATGCTATCGTCGAAGAAGTTCGGCAGCTTCGCACACACGACTTGTCTGTGAAAGCCGACTGATCATTTTGTAAAAGCGCAGCACCAACACACAATTTGCTCGCATCTACTTGAAGTTTAACATCCAGGTTATGGTCGTAGAAACGACCACTGTTAAGTGGAGTAGAAGAGAAGGCTTTTTTCAAGGCAATAAAAGCTTGTTCCTGCTCAATGGACCAAAGCCATTCAATATTTTTTTTTAGCAAATTTCGTAGCGGTTCTGTTATCTCTGACAGATTTGGTATAAATTTACATAAATATGTTGCCATTCGAGAATTCTTTGTAGCTGGGGTCTATTCTCTGGTCTCTTAAGCTGATTGATAGCTGCCGTTTTATTTGGGTCAGCAGCTATACCATTCGAAGAAAGTATATGCCCTAAAAATTTCACCTTATTCGCATTAAAAACACATTTTTCTTTATTTAATTTCAAACCTGCATTTCTCAATATTTCAATCACCCGATTTGTATTTAATTTAAGCTTATTTTCTGTTTCTGCATGTATTAAGATGTCGTCCATTGAGACTTCTGTATTTTCGCAGTTCTCAAGTAAATGTGACATTAAATTTTGATAGACTTCTGGTGCCGATGCTAGTCCAAATGGCAACCGCTTATACGAATATCTACCCCATGGTGTTGCCATTGTAAGGTACTTTTGTGAGCGATTAGATACTTCAATCTGCCAGAAGCCCTTCTTGCAATCTAATAATGTAAACCATTTGGAATTTTTAATACGCGCTGTAATTTCTTCTATTGTTTTTAAGGGGTAAAAGCGTCTGCAGATGTTTTTGTTCACATCTGTAGGGTCAATACAAACGCGGATCTTACCTTTTTTCTTGACGATAACCATTGGTGATACTGCGGGTGTAATTTCTTCAGTTTTCTTTAAGACTCCCAGCATAATCATGTCATCGATTTCTTTTTTGACTTGGTCTCGGATGGCATGAGGAATTTTTCGCGCAGCATAATGTTCAAAGTGTGGATTATTTATAATATCGATGTCGTAAATAAAGTTTTTAACTTTTCCAAGCCCTTCAGAAATATTCGTATCGAGACTCATTTCATTAACTCGCAATATTAGCATAAACTTTTCGCAATCATTTTTTCCTAAAATAGGCTCGAAGTTGAGGAAGTCGTTCACTACTAGAAATTTCACATAGCTTATCTTTTTTCTAATCACACACGACAAATTCACTTCACCGCAAACGTCTACTTTGAAGCCGCCAAACGCAATTATTTTGTTGTTAACTGGACGAATTTTTTTCAGATTTGGTTTACTTATTAGACTTAGTGGGAGGACGTTGCATTGTGCTGCCGTATCCAATTTGAACTTTATTTTCTTTCCGTCGACTAATATTTCTTCATACCAGTTGTTTTTTTCGTCTTTGTTTGTGTCTGTTATGCTGACTGTTAACACAAACAAATCGCCGTCATATTCCGAGTCACAGCTGCTGTCGTTAGCTTGTTGAAGAGCATCTATTTGCTTGTTGTTCGCTTTTGCTTTTCGGCGAAAGCATAGATGAGAGAAGTGACCTTTTCTGTTACATATGTCACATTTATTGTTGAATGCTGGACATTTTCGTCTTTCGTGAGCAGAATTGCAACGCTTACATTCGTATGTGCGATTATCATATACAACATTGGCAGCGGTTCTTTGTTTTGGGTGAGCATATTTTTTTATTGCTTCGATTGTTATGTCTTCTGGCTTATGTAGTTCTCGTAACTGTTGTGACGCCATCTCGCTTGCTCTACATACTTTTATTACCTTTTCCAAATCAATGTCTTCTTCTGCAAGCAGTTTTTCTCTAACGTTGTCGTTCGTGATGCTTACCACAATTTTGTCGCGAAGTAATGAGTCTTCTAGATTGCCAAAAGCACATTTTTTTGATTGATTTTTAATTTTTGTAAAAAATTCTTCAAACGATTCACCTTCATTTTGGCTCAGTGTGTTAAATTTATACCTTTCAAATGTAACACTTATTTTCGGTGCAAAATGCTCTTCGAACTTTGACTGAATTATTTTGACATCCTTTTGTTGGTCAATTGTTAAGGAAAACGAATTAAATATATTTACGGCGTCCTCTCCAATGCTGCACATTAAAGTTGCTACTTGTATCTCCGGAGATTTTTTATCAAGTTGAGCTGCTATTAAAAACCATTTGTATTGTTGTAGCCAATTATTCCATGCTGTAGACACGTTGTTCCCGCTTATTTGCAATGACTTTGGAGGCTTAACCCTTTCGCAAATTTGATGCCATATGGCATCATAGGTTTTTAAGACCCCGTGGAACAGCCTAGGCATCATTTAGAAATATCTTGTATATACATGTTTTTTATATTAGACTTCTATAGAGCTCCGTATTAAAAAAAATTTATATTTAGTTGCATACAGCACGATAAATTTAATTTTTAATTGAACCATATAGTCTAAGTAAACTTTTCACTAGAAAGATGACATAGCAAATTTAAAATTTTTGTTAAAAAGCAAAAAATTTTTCTAATTTTTTTAATGTAGTTATCTTTATCAATAGTTACCATACATTTCTGCATAGTTGAAAAAAAAATTTTAATTCTTTAGTACCCGCGACGATTTTTCAAATTTCTTATGATGCCATTTGGCATCAATTTTACTCATAGGTGCTTAAATGTTTGCGCCACTCATAATTTATTCAATTTGATATATATGCATGCATACAATTTTGCTTATTATATTTTTAGCGTTTGAAAGCGAAGGTGCTCTTCTTGTAAAAACATTATTCATAATGTCGAGCAAAATGAATGATAATGAAATAGAAAAAATTTTAAATAATTTCGAAGATTCAGATTTATCCGATTTAGAGGAATCAGAAGAACCTGACGTATTATTAGATTTGTATGAAGTATTTGAAGGAAACAATTCTTTTTTATTAGAAGAGCTATCTCGAAATGGCCAAGACGAAGTAAATATAGAAGACCTTGAAGTTGATAATGTAGAGGATTTAGATTTAGAAGTTGATACAACTTTAAAAGAAAAGTTACCTATTGATGACCAATCCAAAAGAAATGTTGGGCTTTCAGATTCTCAAGAAGGTGAAGTATCAAGAATGTCTTTTGAGAAAATAAATGAATTTCGTTGGAAAAAGACTTCTTGGACTCCTCCAGAAGCAAATTTTACTGAGCCGGAAAATCCCAAAAGAAATTTAAAAGTTCCAGTTCAATATTTTCTTGACCAAACCAAGCTACGCTTAAAAAGAATGGCACTTCAATCAATTTAAAAAAGGAAGAATTATACAAGCTTATAGCGCTGAAAATTATGAAAGGTACAATTGGCTATCCGCGATTGGAGATGTATTGGTCAAAAGCCACCGAAATTCCATCTTTTCTTCAGAGTATGACGAGAAACAGATTTCACTCTATTCGTAATAATCTTAAATTTTGTATAGATGTTGATTCTACTGATAAGCTTTATAAAGTTCGCAACATATTAAAAATGTTCACTGAAAAATTATATACAATTCCAAAAGACGAAAACTTTTGCGTGGATGAAATTATGGTTCCCTTTAAAGGAAAAATGTATTAAGACAATATATGCCCAAA
The DNA here is from genome assembly GCA_958299015.1 of Tetanocera ferruginea. Lineage (NCBI taxonomy): Eukaryota > Metazoa > Arthropoda > Insecta > Diptera > Sciomyzidae > Tetanocera > Tetanocera ferruginea. Next base: position 57,086,323 of record OY282641.1, on the reverse strand, counting down.
AAGCCTATAAAATGGGGTGTAACGATATTTTGGCTGTGCAGTTCATCAGGTGTTCTACATGATTTTGAAATTTATCAGGGTAAAAACACTATTGTGGCTGACTCAAAGTTAGGATTTTGTACTGATATAGTTATCCATCTCACGAAAACAATTCCAGAAGGAAGTAATTTCAAAATTTATTTTGATAACTATTTCACAACTCTAAATTTAATGGTGTGTTTGCAGAAACACAACATCATTTCTATGTACAATAAATATATGGGGGGCGTTGACAAGATGGATTTCCTTCTTTCGTTAAACAGAATTTCTATAAGATCGAAAAAGTGGACTCTTAAAATATTCGACCATTTTATTGATATGGCTGTATGCAACTCCTGGCTAGAATATAAAAAAGATTGTGAAGCTAATCATTTAAAATCCAAGGATTGCATGGATCTATTGGCGTTTCGTAATGATATTGCAGATGAGCTCTTAGCGTTATCATCTCAGGCTACTTGTGCTCGAAAACGTGGACGTCCTAGAGTAGCTTTTGACGAGGATAGTCTAAATAGCTCAACAACTACAGGAAGAATCAGTCCCACAACTTCTAGACAGCTCAACGAGAGCTCTACGACAGCACCATCCGTTTCCATTCGTTATGATGGTTTTCAACACTGGCCAGAGCATACAGCCAATAAACTTAGGTGCAAACTTCCAGGATGCAAAGGATATTCAAGGTACAAGTGTTCAAAATGCAACGTTCATTTGTGCATTCCAAATGTAACTCGGAATTGCTTCAAAATATACCATAAATATAAAAATTAAAATACATATATTTTATGGAAATAATTTTTCAATTGTGAAGTAAATGCTTTATATTTATTTTTATTAATATACAGTTAATATAATAAGTTGGTATGAATTGTATTAACTTTCTTTATAATAAGTTTGTATGAATTTTAAATTAATTTTGTATTTACTTATAACTAATGAACAACGATTTTGTAAAAAAAATTAATTTTTAAGTGTAAAAAAATAAAGAAATAAAAAATAATGCTCCTATGCAAAATATTTGATTTTTTAATATTCTTATACCTCTTAGGAAATTTGATGCCTTATGACATCACTCCAAAAACCACTTTAAAAAAAAAAAATTAAAAATTTTTTGATTGATTACACTGTGTGTAATTTTTTAAGTCACGGCAAAATAACCATATACGGACACCACTACGTGATAAAAGACTAAAAAATAAAGACCCGTGTCTACCAATTTTCCCCAAAGTCATACACTTTTTGTTTTATGGGCCCCCAAAGATTTGGGGCCTCGGTATCATTTTCGTAAAAATGTGATCATTTTCTCAGGCTCACATCTTGTAAACCGTTCAGAATTTCGATTTACTCTCAGAGGCAAAGTTGTAGCTCTTGTCATAAGGAACAAAAATTGCCAACATATAAAATCCAAAAAACTTCACCTTCCAGGTCAAAATCGCAAAAAACTTAAAAAATTTCGATTTTTTTTGACCTTTTTTTCCCGTGTTCAGGTCCATAGGTAGCAAACCGTTCAAATTTCAAGGAAACAATCAACTACAAAAATGTACCTAAGATCTCAATAAACAAATTTCTAAAACATATAAACTTCCTAGAGATGATTCTTAACACCGTTTTTTAATTTGAATTGACATGAATGAATTCACATAAACACAAGCCAAAATATAAAAATACCTGGAAACACATTGTCATAAAGATGAAATTATGAACATATGAAATCAAAAAACTTCTATCAAAAAACTACCTGGAAGCAAACATCTGCATTGAATTCACATAAACACAAGCCAAAATATAAAAATACCTGGAAACACATTGTCATAAAGATGAAATTGTGAGCATATAAAAGCGACACGACGCTCACATCGAGGCAATGCACAGCGCGACGTCAACGAGAGCTCAGCGGTGAAAGTTATAAAGTGACAGTGAAAGTAAAAAAAAGTGAAAGTGCTACTGCATAATTCACACACAACATTGGCAACTGACAATTTCAATATGCAGTGTGAAAAAAAGGATTTATTTTGCTACGTTTGCGGTCATCAAACCAGAAAAATAACATCTACAAGATTTCAAAAGGAAAAGAATCTTTTAACTACTGAATTCAAAAGAGCATATACATTGTTTTTCGACGAAATGGACTTGACCGGTGGAAATTACACACCTAATACAGTGTGTCGCCAATGTTATAACAATCTCATGGCATGGTTGAGTGGAGGCAGAGGAACTATGAAGTATTGTAAGCCGGTAAACTGGATTAATCGTCCAGGTGATCATGATGCAACCAGTTGCTATGCATGCGTAAATTATAATTTACGTCTAAATCGACATGCTGAGAAGAACAAAATTTATAAAGCAACTGCAACAGCCACACTACCAGTGCTTGCACCTGAAAATTTTGTGTCACCAAGGCCGCCAACTCCAGATCGTACTACAGAATTTACAGCAATGAGTACAGCAAGTGGAGTTACTTATGAAGATCCATTTGATACCGATTATGAGCCCCAACAGGGAAGAGATGGACCACAACTAATAACACAAATGGAAATGGATTTTATTGTGGCCATATTGGGATTATCCCAGCGGCTTGCAATATTTTTAACAGCTTTTTTAAAAAAAAGAAAACTCACACATGCTAATGTAAACTCTACGGCGTACCGCAAACGACAAGCTGAATTTCAGATGCTGTACACTCTAAATGATGACAATTCGTTCGCTTACTGCAACGATATAAAAGCTTTGGTGGTAAAAATGGGAATGAACTACATCGCTAGTGAGTGGAGATTATTTATTGATGGTTCTGTTTCAAGCTTGAAAGCAGTGTTGTTGCATGTGTCGAACCGAAAACCTTCCATTCCGCTAGCAATGGGTATCAACATGAAAGAAAGCTATGAAACATTCAAAGATATAATGGAAAAAATCAAATATTACGAAAATAAATGGAAGATTTGCTGTGATTTGAAGGTCATCAACATTATGCAAGGGATCATCGATAAGGGCGGCTTCCCAAAATTCTTTTGTTTTCTTTGTAATTGGGATTCACGCTCACCTCTGAATCAATTCCAATGTAATTCGTGGAGGCCAAGAGGAAGTGTGGATGAACAAATACAACAACATAGACTGAAGAATGCACCTTTAATTGACAATACTCAAGACATCTTGCTGCCACCGCTCCACATAAAATTGGGAATTGTTAAAAAATTCATCGAAGTGGCCGTTGTAAATTGTCCAAACGCATTCGACTATTTGAAAAGCTCGGAACGGATTTTTGTTCACCTAATTGTACTATATATATAGCTATTTACACTATGTTAATGTTTTCTTTTCTGTCTTTATTTTTTGTTTTCATTTAACAGGCGTACTTAATGGCCCTGACATTAGAAAGCTATTCAAGAGCAACTTTGCTTCATCGCTTGATGAAAATCATTCAATGGCATGGATTTACCTTCAGCGTGTATGCACCAGAGTCTTGGGAGCGGATCGAGACGCGAAACCGGAAGCAAGAGAATGGGTGAAAGCAATGCTGTATTATTTTGAGATAATCGGCGCATCGATGACATTAAAGCTGCTTTTTCTTCATTTTCATTTTGACGATTTCATCAAACAACTCCCTACCGAATCCGATGAGCAAGGAGAACGGTTTCACCAAACCACAATGCCCATGGAAAAACGGTTCAAAGGCAAAAACCTGGACGCATTGCTTGCAGAGGTATGTTGGTGGAGTCACAAGATCACCCTGTATGATGTTAATGAAGTAGTTGAAGAAGAAAGAGCTGATGATGGAGGGCAGTCTGGAAGCAACGTGCCTGTGGACACCATAATTTCTGAATCAGAGTCAGATTCGGACGACGATTTGGATCCACAACTTAAGAGAGCGCGATTTGCAAGTCCAGGGCCATCAACATTATAAACATAATTATAACCTTTTAACATAATTATTATAATACGAATATTTTTTTTTAATATTTTTGTAATAGATAGCATAGTAACTCAATGTTGAAGTAAATAAAAAACAAATGAAATTAAAAAACGGTGTTAAGAATCATCTCTAGGAAGTTTATATGTTTTAGAAATTTGTTTATTGAGATCTTAGGTACATTTTTGTAGTTGATTGTTTCCTTGAATTTTGAACGGTTTGCTACCTATGGACCTGAACACGGGAAAAAAGGTAAAAAAAAATCGAAATTTTTTAAGTTTTTTGCGATTTTGACCTGGAAGGTGAAGTTTTTTGGATTTTATATGTTGGCAATTTTTGTTCCTTATGACAAGAGCTACAACTTTGCCTCTGAGAGTAAATCGAAATTCTGAACGGTTTACAAGATATGAGCCTGAGAAAATGATCACATTTTTACGAAAATGATACCGAGGCCCCAAATCTTTGGGGGCCCATAAAACAAAAAGTGCATGACTTTGGGGAAAATTGGGAGACACGGGTCTTTTTTTTTAGTCTTTTATCACGTAGTGGTGTCCGTATATGGTTATTTTTTTTGGTGTTGCACTGTGTTATTAATAATATGATCATATTTAATAATTATTTGTACAAAATAGATTTTTTGGACTTGAAATCAAAAAGATGTAGCGAAAGGGTTAACAAAGTTTCCACTTGCGACGGACGCATCAGGTGTTCCTGTTGCCTGCATAATTACAGTTTTGCTTCAGAAAGCCACTTCTGACACCATGTCATGAAATGAACGATACAAGTGTTAAGTATAGACTGAGCTTTATTATTATGCTATTCAACTATTTGTATGTTGATACATGGTGTAATGGTAAATAGAATGAGAGTATGTATGTGTGGATATGTATACATACATTTATACATGACAGTTAGGGAGACAATTGCACTGGTTCGTGTGCTTACTGTATTTAAATGAACTTCCATTTCGTCATTTATAGGATACACTCGAAAAATCTGCCACAACTGGTCCTCGATCATCAACTGGAGCGCTATCACGAAAGATAGATGAGTGCCATAAGTTACAGGTATTTCTCAATCAATTTATTTTTTTCTTAGATACAAAATTTTGTTAACAAAATGGCGAACAAAAAACCAGGACCAATTTCCCATTCCCGTTCGTTAACAAAGGCTAGCAAGCTAATGCGATTATATATAACAAGTAACGAACCGATGTATTTCAATATTAAATAAAACAGCTCTGTTTGTATTGTAGTGTGCTTTTGTCTTAATTTATTCATTGGACACAGTGTTTTACTCCAAAAGTACGTAGTGTTGTATTTAACGTTGTTACCAATAATAATAATAAACCAAGGAACGCACATTCAAAAAATGTTTTATTAGCAATGTTGTTCGATACTAGGAAAGAAATACCTAACAGAGCTTTAAGAAAAATATTTTGTATTAGGAGTACTTCAAGCGAACCCTCCCCTAGCCTTAGAGTTTATAAAAAACCAAAAATTTCAATTATAGTGGTTATACGGATATGATAAATTTAAATGACGAAAAAAATGTTGTGATGACGAAAAAATTATCCCTCGTCTAGAAACTAAAAAAGATTTGATGTGATATATTTTCTATTTTCTAAATTTTTATAACATAGTTTTTTCTTATATATAATAAAATACACAACCTTTTGTAAATAAAAAATTAGCTTTGATCAAAGAAATTATAATATACTGTTATTTTCTTTTGAAAATTGGGAGGGTCAAACGTCATTTTTCGGATATCGTTTGTTTAGCATTTTTGCTTAGAATTTAGCGCAGAACTCGAATATGCCATACACTTTCTGCGAAAAAAATTGCTCCGCCCTAATATATTTATATTTTTATCCAAGAAGTTTGCAAAATTAAGACATGAGGTGTTTTAAGTCTTACCTTACAATTATTTATACATTGCTATTTTTATTTATTATTTTATATAGTAAATATTTGATGTATTGGTACACTGAGTAAAATTTGTGTGAAAATTAAATGAAATTGTTTTTATATCAAACGCATTTGTTTTTGCAATAGAGCTTGAAACAAATTCATTTATATTAACCCATTTTCTACCCCCGTTGCGTTTTCGCATCAGTAACTTTGAACATTCATAGCTATGATAAAACAAAAGATACTTACTAACTTTTTGATTTTACATTAAAATTTGGACTTTTGAATTTATAAATATGGGCTTAATTTTTGCGTGTGTGGTTTTGCATGAAATTAGCGCAGTTTGAAAAAAAGGTTTATAAAATAACATTTTTTTTATAAAATTTTTTTTTAGCACTAAAAAATAAAATCTCATCTTTTATAAAAGTTTTCAAAAACTAAAATACGAAATAACCACTCTAACTTACCATCGGCCAGCGAAGCTTATGTTTTCTCGTAAAAAAAAACCGTGCAAAATAGGCGTTGCGTTTTCGCAACAGTCTGTCCTGGCGCATCCAGGTGACCAATAACCCTGAAAGTTTGTAAAGGGGTTAAGTAGTCCTCTAATATGAACCACACGAAATTTTACTCGATTATATCCACGGAATCTAGTACCGGCAGAAAATGGGTTAAACAAAACCTGTTTTTAAAGTCAAATTGAAAACAAAAGTTTTTGTTTTTACAACAATCTTTTTAAATATAAAAACAAATTTAAAACAAAAATTTTAAAATTTAAAGCAAATATTTTTCGATGCCATCTTTTAAGCTTTTCCGAGTTTTTGGCATCAGATTCATAATCAGCCATCCATGGGACCCTCCGAATATCAAATGTTGACTTCATTCGACGATGTTTGCGTTTTGAATATTTTATATATTGAATTAATGAATAAGTTTTAATGTTTATCTTATTTCTTCCCAACCGACCATATGAAAAGCAAAATGCAATTGTACTTGAGAATAAGCTTAATATAAACACTGGGTTTAAAGCTTCTCTCAATATCACTTTTAACAAGCTTGATAAAAAGATAAATCATAATGTATTCTCAATCGTATTTGAGAAACGCTTCATACACAATTGATTTTAAAGTATGGTTAATAAACACTTATATATAACAATACTTTATTAAATATGATTGAGAATCAGTTATTTTATACAATATAATTTCCAACCTTTTGTTTTTTCTGTCAAATAAAATATCGTTGGTTAAGCGCACTAAAGTGATAAATGACCTTTTGACGAAAATAGGTTTACTGCATTTTTCAATCCATCAATATAATATCTACCTTGTGTAAATTTATTGACAATGCATAGCCAGTGAATGCGTGTCAGTACACAGTTAAAATTAGTGTTTTGTATTGAGATGTATTCAAATTTAAAAACAAAATCGTTCCTGAACATTTAAAATTTTTCACTTATCACTTTTGTGAGCTTACACGGAGAAAACTGTTTGCTAAGTTTGTATGGAGATTAAGCAAAACTTGAGCATAATTCTCAGCCACTTCAAAATAATGCTTATTTTCAGCAAAAATCAAGCAAATTTTGCTATTTAAATTTATAATAACTTAGCAAATTTTCGCTTGAATTAAATCAAAATTTGCTTTTTCGATTTATAATAACTGAGCAAGTGTTTGCTCGAATCAAACCAAAATTTGCTATTTCTATTTATAAAAAATAAAAAAAAAACAAATTGGCCATTTCGACTGGGAATCGAACTCGGGCTCCGAGCATGCTAAGCCACACTCTTAACCTGCATGCCACGGTATTTCTATTTATAGTTCGAATTTTGTTTTATATTTCAATAACCAAGCAACTTTTTGCTTGAATCAATTCAAAATTTGCTATATCAATTTATATTAACTGAGCAAATTTTTGCTTAAATTGAGTCAAATTTTGCTTTTGCCTGAACACAATTAACTTATAATAACTTAGCAAAGTTTGGCTTGAATCAAATCAAAATTTGCTATTTGAATTTATAATAAGTAAGCAAATTATTGCTAAAATTTATCTTTATTTTGCTTTTTTCAAATTATATGAGAAGTAATTTCAATTTAGAAAACGTTTTCTAAAATCAAACCGCTATTGAGCAAAATTTTGCTGATTTGCGTTTAAGCAAAGTAATGGCTTGATTCAAGCAAAATAATTTTCTCCGTGTAACCATCGATATATTGTTTTGCTGGACATAAAATTTATTATTGAATTTGTACGTTTTTAGTTGAGAGTCTATCCACAGTTGCAGCTGTATATTTATGTATGCATGTGCATATGAACATACTATGCATTGTTAATAAAACATTGTTTTTAAGTTTATTCTACAGTTGCAAGAAAAGGCATAAAAAACTATTGTGGATAGCAACCTTTCAAATGTATGTGTCAATAAAATATTATTTTATAAACTTATTTTACAATTGCAAGAAAAAGCTTATGAAACTGCTGAGGATAGTATGCTTTTCTATACATTTATAGATATAATATTATTTTATAAGCTTATTCTACAATTGCAAGAACAGGCTTATAATAATCTTGCCTAAGTAATATTATCACAAGGGTTCCGTTTTGATTTTTCTACAATTACTGTGATATACTTTTTCAATAGATTCTCAAGCTTTTTTCAACCTTAAAGCTTATGTTGCTAAGCTTGTTATAATATTATTTTCAAGCATTTTGGTGGGCAATGGACTTTTCGTTGTGCGCAAGTAAAGTGTGCGGATGTGTTTTAAATCGCTCCAACATAACTTAATTTTATAGCAACAAAAACAATTTATAAACTTTTCAATATAGTTTTTTTAAAACTATTCAACAAGTTCAAAACAACAATTAAAAATAGCTAAGTACCATTGTGATAAAAAGAAAAGAACATTTAAATTTAAATAGCAATAAAAGAATAAAGTAAAATATTATCATTTAAAACTCTTAACTAGACTAGCTAGAGTTAGTCATATCCAAAACAAAAGTAATACAATAACAAAAATAACAAATAATAATGCAAATATAACAAAAATAATAACAAAAGCCAAAAATCTAACTATGAGTACAAGCACAAGAGGAGCCAAAGCTGCGATGAAACAGGTTTCGTCTCCTTTCTCTTCGCAACAAACTCAAGCAACAACATCAGGCTCTGAATTTAATATGAGGAACATGCAGAAACAAATAGAGAAGCAAATGGAGTTGCAAAAGCAGACTATAATAATTGAGCTACGGTCGGCAATTCAAGACTCTGAGGATACAGTTATGCAGAAACTTGGTGAGACTACTGCAGAACTTATGAACGTGAAGAAATCGCTGCTACTATTTGAAAAAAGGATTACAGCAGTTGAAAAAGTCTGTTCGGAAATGAATGCAGTGAAAGTGGAGTTTCTGGAGTTGCAGAATCGGGTCAAAGCTGCGGATACCAAGAGCTCGAGGGATTTAATGAACCTGCAGGCAGAAGTCGCTGAGCTTAAGTCGCAATCTGCCAAGCAGGACAATGCTGCTGTTGCGTGCGATCTGCGTATATGTGGTATTCCCAGCACTCCGCAGGAAAACGTCATTGGCATTTTAACTTAATATGTGAGTCAATCGGTGTACCAATTCCTGAAGTAAAGTCGGCGCACCGCGTGAAATACAATAATAATAAAAATACTGTGGCAAGCTCAGTAAGCCCACCAATTCGTATACGGCTGGCAACACCCTACGATAAAAATTTTGTCCTAAAGTCGATTGCACTCTCCAGGCGAACAAACAGATGCTCTCTTCGCTTATAACACGCCGGTTTCGACTCAACAGCCCCAATATTTATCAACGAATGCCTATCAAAAGCAAACTTTGAAATTATGCGAGCGGGAATCCGCTACAAGAAACAACATCAGCTGTTGGCTGTATTTACTCTGCGTGGACTTGTCTATGTTAAGCGTGCAGAGAGTGTGAAAGCTACTCAAATAGAATCAATTCAGCAATTAAACTCTTTTTTCGGAACTGCGGATCATCTAACATCAGCTTCCTTATATTTATGTTTTTTATATGTTTATTTTTATTTATGTTTTCTATATGTAGTCTAGATCATTTCATATGTTCATCAACTTACAAATATTATTATTCTCTCAATTTAATATGATTATCTTTTTCTTTTTAACTTTCATTCTCTTTCTCTAATAACTACAGTCATGGCAATTCTAATCACTACCGAACCATGTCAATCTTGCAACTTATCGCCTTCTTGAAAGTTTCACATGAACATTGAAATTAATGATAGAGCGGGTTCCTGTGATAGCAACTACAATATGATTCGTGTACTTGCTAAGGTTCGGTCTGGCTTAAAAACTTGTCATATTAATGCCCAGAGTCTGATTAATAAAATTGACGAGTTTAGATATTTATTTGAGGGCTCAGGAGTCGACATAATTTTTGTCGAAAAAACTATTTAAAACACAAGGCTTCAATATTTATCGTACGGATAGAGTGAGTCATGCCGATGGAGTAGCCATTTTTGTTAGGGAAGGTATTGCTTGTAATATTCATAGTAGGTCAGATGAAAATAGTCCAATTGAATACTTATTTCTCAGTGTAGCTAAAGGAAATGTTAATCTTCTCATCGTCTGTGTATATAGGCCCAATCGGCATATCAATTTGCGGCCATTCTTCGACGTTATACAGGACCATACATTGAATTTTAATAATAGAATTATTGACCGGTGACTTAAACTGCAACATTTTAAATGATGATATGATTATAAATGAAATGACAACTTTAGGATTACACTCAGCAAACATTACTACTCCAACACTAGGACAAATAGTACTCTCTTAGATCTATTTTTGATTGACGACCGACTGAAAATCAATCTATATGATCAACTTTCTGTTCCTTGCTTTTCTTAACACTTATACTTATATTTACTTAAAACTTATATTTACTTTACTTACCGTGACTTCAAAAACACCGACTTCTTAGGTCTTGGCTATAAAATAGATGCAATTAACTGGGATACGATCTTGTGTATGACCTCTGTAAATGACAAAGTTGAGTTTTTTCAAACAAATATTAATTCCCTATTTGAGGAATTTGTTCCACTCAAAACGAAAACTTTAAGCCAAGGACAACAACCGTGGTTGAACCATAAAATAAAATTTATAATTGACAAACGCGATGTGGCTTATAAGCACTGGAGATGATTTAAAACATCTCACCTTGCTGAGGTATATAAAGACCTTCGAAGAAGGGTTGTAAAAGAAATAAAATTTGCGAAGACAAGATAATATGACCTGGAATTTAGTAGAGCAGTACTAAATCCAATGCTTGTGGAATTGATGCAATCCACCCGATATTTATTAAAAGTCTGCTGCCCAAATTGCTATCGTATATGACACATATATTTAATACAGCAATAATGACATCAACATTTCCAAAATCTTGGAAGGTGGCCAAAATTATTGCAACGCCAAAATCAGACAAAGAATTTCGTCCAATTGCCGTATTTGTCAAAAGTATTTGAGTCCCTTATAGCTTAACAAATTAATAAATTCCTTGCTCACAATAATATTATTAGTGATCGTCAATCTGGTTTCAATCAGAAACGAAGCTGTATAACAGCACTTATAGATGTCTCCGAAGATATTCGCAGGGCGCTTGATGAAAGCAAAATTACTTTTTTGATACTTCTTGATCACTCGAAGGCTTTTGACTCAGTGGACCATCAAATACTCTGTTCAAAACTTCAAAATATGTACAATTTTTCTCCTTACACAGTAAAGCTGTTAGACTCATACCTTAGAGATAGACAACAGGCAGTATATCTCGCGGATAGCTTTTGATCTCTAAAATATCTGATCTCCTTCCGGTGTCCAGAGGTGTACCTCAGGGTTCTATTCTGGGTCCACTTCTTTTTATTCTATATTTGAATGACCTGCCATCTGTACTCAGTAACTGTCAAATACACATGTATGCCGATGACGTTCAACTTGACACTAGCTGCAGCTGTGACCAAATTGCTAACTGTGTTACAAATATAAACAAAAATCTGAGTAACGTTCATGAATGGACAAAGAAAAATGGTCTCTGTATTAATCCCCTAAAATCAAAATGCTTAGCAATATATAAAAAACACCTGGACACAATAAATCTTCCAAGAGTCTTAATGGGATCAACTGAAATTGGGTACGTACACAATGCCAAGAACTTCGGAATTATATTTGATAGAAGTTCTATCATAGAACCTTATCGTGGAAATTGCACATAAACTCTTCTATTGGCAAAGTTTACGGTATGCTGCGATCTTTATGGTCAACACAATATTTTACGCCGCTTAAAATCAGAATGTTAATTGCGAAAGATTATCTTATTCCCACTATCCTCTTTGGATGTGAACTTTTTGCAAATTGTGACTCTGAATGCAAACAAAAGCTTAAGGTCTTATTTAATAATGTAACTAGATATATTTATAAATAAAAAAGAACAGATCACGTATCTTAGGAGGAATAACGGACACGTCAGCCCCTGTATCTACCAGGAACCGTCTGCTCGTTGCAGTGTCGGTGACGTATAAGCGGCATATATTGCTATCACCATCCCTGCCGCCTGTTACAGGGGATGGCGCCCCTAGTTTTTTTGGATGCCACGAGCAAGATTTCTCACAATACCTTGCTTTGTTCCCGAACATGCGATGATAATAGCCCTTCTTTGTCTTAGCGCCCTTCTTATCATCTTGGTTGCTATAGTTGCGGTAAGAGATGCTCGCTCCTGCTTCTTAGTGAGCTCTATCATGTTGCAAACTAGTATCATGGCTGCGTCTCCCTTTTGAACGAAGGCGCGGGGGTAGTTCAGGGCGAGTGGTCCGCCCGCGCCCGCGTCCTCTATTCTCCGGGATGTAAAGGAGATCCTCATCCGACTCCGAAAGACACCCTGCAGGTAGGAGTGGATGATCAGCATAGGACTTCCTTGTTCGGTCGCGATCCCTGGGATGGTCTCTAGTATAAAGAGCATCCTCCAGTCGATTAATGCGCTTTTCCAAAATCACTTGTCTTGATTCTGATGAACCAGCGCTTGGAGTCGGTGTAGCGACTTAGTCCAAATTTTGCCCCCCGAACGCATCTGTTTCCATGATTTTATCAGCAAGCGCTGCTCTCTGTGGTAGATCTTAACTGACGGCTTGCAAAAGTCCTTGTACTGCTGCCAGCAGTTGGGATATCCAAAGATTTTCCCAGCAGTTTGTCGGGTAAAATTTCACCGCCAAGCTCTCTCATCTCATTCAGTAACTGAGATGGACAAAGATCTCCCAGCTCTTTTTCCGATAGAAACTGGCGCAGCTTTTCTTGTTCGCTCGCGCTGAGTAATTCCATCAGGCTGCCCTTAAGAGTCCGTAACGGTCTTTAGCTGGTGGATTGCGCACTATCTCGCTTACTTGCCTCAGGACTAACTTCTCCAAGGTACCTACCGCAGAGTAAAAACGCGCACTGTCACTGGTAATTTTAAGTTTGTTTAATTGGGCCTCCAGTTGCAGAAACCATAAATCTGGCGAATCATGCCAGAAATTTGGTGTCTGCACAGCCACTTTGTTCACAACGGCGGTCTCCTGCGGAGATACTATGCCGTGATCGTCGGATTTCGTGGAGACGGTTGCACTCTCTTCGGTAATGCATTTTTCATCTGATTTTATTTTTACTTTTTAACTTTTTATTTTTTAAACTTTTTATTTTTTACTTTTTAATTCAGGAATTTTTGCACTGTTCGTCTCGTCAACACTCGCGCACTCGGGGTCACCACTGTGGAAATTATATTGTAATAAATATAAACAGTCTTTTTCCTTTTTTATTTATAAGCGAGTTTATTTACAAATTTTACTCTTTTTACTATTTTACAGGAGATATTTTTATGAAGTTATTCGGCGCCGACGACTTGTGATCTACTATCTATTAACTTCAACTTAAGGCATCAGGGACCATATTCCTTGCCACTACAAAACTTTTATTATAGTTTTTATCGTGACATACCACCAAGTGGCGGCACACACAAATAATTACTAGCACGAGTTTGTTTATTTCCATCGCGAAATAATATCTCGCGATTAACAATTGCACTGTAGTTTATAGCTGACCGCCTCGTCATCAGCGCTAATGACGCGACGGTTTAGCCAGCCTAGTGTGCGCGAGTATGCGTGCGCCGAGCTGACTCAGCAATAACCCAGCAATGTACTGAGTGCTTGCTTGCCTGCTCGCTGGGTATCTAAACCAGCGCTTGTTGTTGTATACTTGTGAGTCAGGTTGCCGCTACAATGTTTGCAAAGGCACTCTGACTGCTGAGGATAGGAATGTGCTTGATTTGCGGTTCTGTACAAATCAAGTCACACTAACTCAGCACCCAAGACATAAAAAAATAAAAGTGGCACAAAAATCGTTACAAAAATAATACAATGGGTATTATACAATAGGGTGGCAACAAAGTGTCAGCAAATATAAATACTTAAATGTTTATATTTGATATGCGACAAAGTGTCGCCAACTGGCTACAAGAGCCGAAACACGCCCGTTAGGGGTGACGGGACAGAGTGTACCGCCACAAGAGCTCCATTCTTACAACTGTTGTTGAATACCATCCACCATTGAGTATTTGGTACAAATCAGATAGAGAAAATATAGTTAATTCAAATTCCATTGACAAAGTTTATGAATTCAACTTTAAAAAAGCTGACATTTTGGAGTTGAATAATTTGATTCATAGTAAACCCAATGTAATTTTAGAAAACATAAATGAAAATAATCTTAATAATTCCATTACTTATTTTTATTTGGAACTCTTTGCTATGTTTTCTCAATATGTACCATATAGCCTCAGATTTGCAAATAATTCAACGTACCCCTGGTATACAAAGGAATTAAAAACACTTCGCAACAACAGAAACAGAGCATGGAAGAAATATGTCTGTAACTTAGACTCAAATGACCTAGAAACTTAAAAATGTTTGTTTCTGGAATTTGAAAATCGCTTAGCTATGCTATGTAATGAATATTAAGATAATATTGAGCTGGGTACATTGTCTGATCCAAGGAAATTTTGGGGATTCATAAATACAAAAAAGAAATCCGATGGATTCCCTTCATCATTTAAAACTCTAGACGGATTTACTGATGATCCCGTCAGAATCTGTGGCCTATTTGCTACTCTTTTTAAAGAATCATTCTGTTCCGATTCTTTCAACCCTGATGTTGGGTATTTTGATTACATGAGTTCTTCACCCAAGGTTTCTTTGGAATCTATAGCCTTTACCGCTGAGGATATTTTTAATTATTTTGGATCGATAGATGAAGATTTTAGCGCTGGACCTGATTGAATTCTTGCCGTTGTGTTACAACAATCCGGTTCTTTTTAATGTCAACCACTTTCTTTGTTGTTTAATAAATCTATAAATGAAAGCCATTTTCCTCAATTTTGGAAAAAATCATTTAAAAGCCCCATATCGGCGATTCCATATCATTTCGACAAATTTTTATCGAAATCTGACCTTAGTGCTTCCGATTTTTTTGAAACTTTGTAGGTTAGAAGTTCACATTAAAAAAACATATTCTGTGTTTTTTATTATTGCGAAATTTTTTTTTTTTGCAAAGTTATACACTGTCAAAAACATTGAAAATCATACAAAAATTAAATAGATGCATGTATTTAAAGAGCTTTATCTTCTAAACTGTAAATCGTACAGAAAATACACTCAGGTATAATTTAAGTACCTTGAATGGATCTTTCTGGTGGTGTCATTTTTGTAAGTACTTCTATGGCAAAAATTTATTTTTTCTTATCCCGAAATTTACCATCATATTTTTCACAGTCGGCGCAACAAATTTTTCACCATTTTAATAAAATGTAGTATGTAAGCATTCATTCTGAAGGTTTGTGCAACATTTTAAGTTGAATCTTCAACAATTGCTATTTTTAATGAATTTTTGAAAAAATGCCTGCTAAAGATTTCATATATTTGTATACAGATAATTTAATTTAAATGTAAAAAAAGATATTGTTCTTTATTTTATACATGCAGTAACTCTTTGGTTTGAAGTTAGTTCTTCAAATAGATCATCAAAAAAAATTAATATGTTCCAAATTTATGGCCATGTGTTTTACGACTCAAAGGATCAATTAAATGCGCTTTTGTTTAATCTTCTATACTTGTATTTTCTTAAATTGTACAACTATTTCTGTCCTTAAGCTGCATAGTTTTAATATTGATACCAATCTAATGGCTTTGTAAATAAATAAGAACTGCTTTGATGAAGACAATTCAGTATTAATAGTTCTCAAGTTTTTTGACACCCAATTATAAAATTTTTAAGGCGAAGGTGCTAAAGTTTCATTCGTTGAATCGCAGTGCACATGTCAATACATACATAAAATATTTTTTTGATGATCAATTACAAGATTCATTGGTTGCAAATGTTCCTATATATCAAGTAAAGAACAATAATTTTTGTATACCAAATTACAATTTTCGATATACAATTAGGCATTTTTTTAAAAAATCATTACAAATAGCAATCGTTGGAGATCCAACTTAAAATTTTGCGTAAGCCTTAAAAATGAATGCCTTAATGCGATATTATATTAAAAAGGTGAAAAAGTTATTGCGCCGACTGTGAAAAATATGATGGTAAATTTCGGGATAAGAAAAATTTACTTTTTTCTTTAAAAAAACTTTAAACAAATGACACCACCAAAAAGATCCATTCAAGGTTCCTAAACTATACCTGAGTTTTTTGTCAGTGCGACTTACAGTTTAGAAGATAGAGCTGTTTAAATACATGTACCTATTTAGTTTTTTTATCATTTTTAATGTTTTTGAGAGTGTAAAACTTTGCAAAAAAAATTAACTTGCAAAAAAAAAGTACGTAGTTACTATATTTTTCAGATGGACAATCCACCAAAAAAGTTTCAGAAGTTTCAAAAATAGTGATGTCAGAAAAGTGTGCCTTTTGACATGGAATCACCGATATATAAAAAGGGTTGCAGGAATGATGTAACTAATAACAGGCCCATTCCTAAACTATCATCGATTCCAAAACTATTTGAGAGAGTGGTGTATGATCGGGTTAAGAGATACTGTGGAGAAGTAATAACAACTCGTCAGCATGGTTTTGTTAATGGCAGATCTACTGTATCCAACCTTCTCGATTTTACATCATTCTACCTTTATACAATTGAATTAGGTACCAGGTCGACACCGACTTTATTAAAGCGTTTGATAAATTACCACATAATTTAGTTTTATTTGAACTCAAGGTATTGGGATTTCCAGAATATTTTGTAAGCTGGATTAAATCGTATTTGACAGAACGACCTTATCAAATACGATTCCGAGGGGTTCTGTCTCATGAATTTGTTGCGGAATCAGGTGTTCCTCAAGGCAGTCACTTAGGTCCACTTCTGTTTATTTTAGCCATAATTATTAAACACTCTCACCTGTTAATTTATGCAGATGATATGAAAATATACAGAACAATAAATGCTTAAGACGACTCAAACCTACTCCAGGCTTACCTGAAATCTTATCTTTAAAAATAATATATTTCTTAATCCTGATAAATGCCAAAATATGACATTTTCGCGTAAAACAATAATTTAATTTTTGATTTCAATATTAAAGATACTGCTTTAAGTCATGGTTCAATCATATGGACTACAATTGTAAAAAAGCTTCTTCAATGCTTGGATTTATAAAACGCTGGGCCGAAGAACTCAATAGTATGATTACAACTACAACGTTGTATTATGTAATAGTGCGCCCTCACTTGGAGTACGCAAGCCAAGTTTGGTCTCCAAGTTAAAGTGTGCCTGTTGAACGTATAGAGAGTAAAGTCAACAAGACTTTTATTTAAATTTTTTTTATTTAAATTTTTTTTATTTAAATTTTTTTTATTTAAATTTTTTTTATTTAAAAATTCATGGAACAATTGTTTTTAATTGAAAATCAAATATCGAATGAAAAATTTTTTATGACAAAAATAAATTATTGAACTTAAAACAAAACTTAAAAAAATTTCAAATAACTTCTCAAGTAATAAAGTCAATAAAGTTATAAGGTAATAAGGTATTATAATGTTAACGAGTCTCTACACAGCTCCCCCTTCAGTGAAACGAACATAGTTTCAAATTATTCTCAAAGAATTTAAACAATATTAAATGTTACTTGTTTCTTCTTTTCTGGTTGTTGTATAAATGTTGTAGTAATGTTTGTTTTGTTAATGTATGCAGGTTTAAGTAAATCTATTGACACAGATCTTATTTTATTACCATAATTAATTTTAAAAACTTTGTCACTTCTTGAAACTACAAGAAATGGACCTTCGTAAGGTGCCTCAAATCCAGCTTTACGGATGACTTTGACAAATACAAATTTGCATGATTTTCGTTCATTAGGAACATATGATCGTGAGGAATTACCATGATGTACTATTTTACTTCTTGTTTCAGAAAAATGTTCTCTTAAAGCTTTTAGAGTACTGTCGGTTTCTATCTTATGATCATTTCTTATTACTAATTCACCTGGTACTCTAAGAGTTTGACCATAAACTAACTCAGATGGGGAGCACTTCAATTCTTCCTTAACAGCAGTACGCAAACCTAATAAAATTGAAGGTAATTGTTCTGTCCAATTTCTTGTGTTTTTAAAAGCAATGATTGCGGATTTGAGTTGACGATGGAATCTTTCAACCATTCCGTTGGCTTGTGGATGGTAAGCAGATGTGTGAATTTTGTGAGATCCTAATAGTTTGGTGAGTTCTGTAAATAATTTTGATGTAAATTGAGTCCCTTGGTCTACAGTTATATCTAAAGGAACTCCAAATCTTGACACATAGTTGTTCGCAAAAGTTGTTGCAATTGTTTTTGTAGATATATCTTGTAAAGGAAATGCTTCTGGCCATCGTGTGTATCTATCCACAATGGTTAACAGATACCGGAATCCACGTGAAACAGGAAGAGGTCCCACCAAATCCATGTGAATATGTTCGAATCTACCAGGTGGTATTTCAATTTTTTGTATAGGGGATTTTGTATAAATATTAATTTTGGCTTTTTGACATTCCAAACAACTTTGAACCCAATTATTAATATCAGTTCTCATATTTGGCCAAAAATATTTTTGTATTATTAATTTTCTGGTTGAGCGTGTTCCAGGATGTGCCAGTCCGTGCAGTTTGTTAAATATTATTGTTCTCATCGACATTGGAACATACGATCGTGATTGAGAATTAGAAACATCACACCAAATTCTGATATTTAAATTTGGAATATGAATAAGTTTAAGATTAACTTTAGAATTTGAAATAAGGACAGAAATAAGATTTTGAAGTTCGGAATCATTTTGTTGTTCATTGAAAATTGTTTCGAAATTAATATTTCTTTCCGAAATTTCTTCAATTTCGGGTAAACGTGATAAAGTATCAGCTACTATATTATTTTTGCCTGCTATATAGCGAATATCATTGGTAAATTGTGCTATATACTCCAAATGTCTTGTTTGTCGAGGAGATCTTTCGATCTTCGAGTTAAGAGCAAAAATAAAGGCTTGTGATCAGAATATACTATGAATTTGCGTCCTTCTAAAAAATGTTTAAAATGTTTAATAGCAGAAAAGAAAGCTAAAAGTACTTTGTCAAATGTTGAGTATTTCATTTCAGTTGAAGTTAATTGTTTTGAATGGTATGCTAGCGGTTCAGCATTTTTATTGATATTTTGTTGTAAGACAGCTCCAATTGCAATATTTGATGCATCTACTGCAATTGAAAGTGGAGCATTTCCGTCAAAATGTGTTAATAACTTTTCTCTGCAAATTCGTTTTTTGATTATGTCAAAAGAGAGTTCTGCTTCCTTCGACCACTTGAGTTCCTTTGTTTTTGTCTTTGAAGTGTTTGTTATATTTTCATGAAGAGGACTTAAAAATTTTGCGATCATTGGTATGTATCTATGGTAATAATTTACCATTCCTATGAGTTTTTGCAATTTAGTTATTGTTATTGGTTTTTTATAATTAGAAATGACTTCGATTCGTTCTTTTGATGGTTGGATGCCATCTTTTGAAATTTCATAACTTAAATAATCAAGGGATGAAACACCAAATTGACATTTACTTGGTTTAATATTTAATCCATAATTGTCAAGACGTGTAAAAATAGTTTTAAGATGTTCGTAATGTTTGGCTTCATTTTCACTCGCTATGAGAATGTCATCAACATATACAAAAACAAAATCCAAACCAAAGAAAACTTCGTTTATAAACCTTTGAAAGGTTTGTGCACTATTACGAAGACCAAAAGGCATTCGTACAAATTCGAACATACCAAATGGTGTCGTTATTGCTGTTTTGTGAATGTCTTCTTCTGTTACAGGGATTTGGTGGTATGCTCGAACTAGATCTATTTTTGAAAAAATGTTCTTATTACGCAGCTCGATACTTAAATCGTGAATGTGTGGAAGAGGATAACGGTCAGGAATAGTTACATAGTTTGGCCTCCTATAGTCATCACAAGGTCTCCAGTAATTTGGTTCTTTTTTGGCTACTAAATGTAACGGTGATGCTATAGGAGAATTTGATGGTCGACATATTCCAACTTTAACAAGATATTCGAACTCTGATTTCGCGACTTTGAGTTTAATTGGATCAAGTCGACGGAGTTTCGAAAATGGAAGGACACCTTTTGTCTCAATTCTATGAACAGTACAATGTTTTGAAATTTTATTATAATCAGGTTCAGAGATTAATGATGGAAACTGGTATAGGAGATTTTCAAATTTGTGTGATGAATTTGAAATTTTTAGAGTATAAACGTCATTTGTATTTGGCAAAGCTTTGACAGATAAATTTGTGAATGAATCTATAATTTCTCTTTTTTTAACATCTATAATAAGTCCGAATTTTTCGAGAAAATTTATTCCTATAATGGAATGAGGAATATCTGTTAAAATAAAAGGGAATTCAAATTCTTTTTTTAAACCGATATCTAATTTAAGGAATTTTGTACCAAAAGTTTTAATATTCGAACCATTAGCTGCTAAAAGAAAAGAATTAGATTCATGCTTAAATATTTTGAATTTGGATGCAGGAATAATAGAAACAGTTGCTCCTGTGTCTATTAGAAAATTGCATTTATTTTGGTTATCAAAAATGAAAAGACGACTTGTTGTTTGAGTTGACATCCCATCATCAGTCGTCGTCATAATAGGATAATTTAGTTTAAATTTAAAGAGTTATATTTATTATCGATTTTATAAAATGAACAAGGTTTCAAACATTTAGTGGCGTTATCACCGAATTAAGAATGATACCAACAAAAGGTATAAGGAGAATTAGAAAAGTTTCTTGATAGTTTTTGTCTTGTATTTGATGATGTTTTTCTATCGCCTGATGATGATCTTTCTCTGGGCCTAGATCGTGTATTGTCATTCTGTGTTTGGAGAGATAATTTTTGAATACTCTGACACAAAGATGAAGTAAGATCAACCAAATTTTGAAGAGTTTTCTCAATAGGAGAGTGATTAGAAAATGCATTGATTGAAGAAATTGAATCGTTTTTTATCATTTCATAAATCTTATCTGCTAAATTTAATTTATCATTAATGGTCGTAAGAGTTGTTGAAATTAAATGAATTTGTATCTGTTGAGGTAATTTCTTCAACCAAAGTTTATAAAGTAAATCAAAACTTATAACTGAGACTGAACTTTTAAAACGTAATAAATCGCGGTAGAATTCGGATGGCTTGCGATCCCCCATCTGAGTATCGGAAAGTAATATTTCTAATTTAAAGTCTTCACTAAGAGAACATCTTTCAAGAAGTTTTGATTTTAAATAAATGTTTTTATTGTATGCGGGTGGATTTTGAATAATATCTAATACTTTTGTGAAAATGTCTTGAGAAAGCGTAGTTATTTGAAATTTGAGTGTGTCATCTGAAAGGTTGTGAAGAGTAAAAAGAACTTCACATTGGGCAAACCACGATTCAGGGCATGAATCCCAGAATTGAGTTAACTTAATTCGAGTTGTGCCAATAAATAGTGATGTTTGTGTGGACATAATATTATTGTGATAAGTTGGCGGTGTGGGTAAATCTGTTGAGTTTGATATCGGTGGAATTAGGTTATGAGGTGATATTGTTGGGTGTGAAGAAGAATGGTTATTAATGTTTATATTCATTTCGGTTGGATTACTTTGTGATAAACTACGGTTCCTTTTGGGGTAGCGTGACATTAGGGATCAATTAAAAAATAACTTAATACAAATATTTATATATGATAAATGAAAAGTTATAAAATATACTGCATAAATACTTAATCGATTGAGGAATTGATTGAAGATTTTCAGTTTAGTATTGGTGCCACTTGAGTGTAAAAGGTGTTGTATGATCCGAACTAATTTTTTTTTTTTTTTATTGTTGTAGGTTTATATTTTGAAGTTGTAGTTGGTGTTGAATCAGTAGTTGATTTTTCATGTAGTCGAAGTGTGTTTATTTGTCCGCAGGATCGCCAATAAAGTCAACAAGACTTTTATTTAAATTTTTTTTATTTAAAAATTCATGGAACAATTGATTTTACTTGAAAATCAAATATCGAATGAAAAATTTTTTATGACAAAAATAAATTATTGAACTTAAAACAAAACTTAAAACAATTTCAAAAAACTTCTCAAGTAATAAAGTCAATAAAGTTATAAGGTAAAAAGGTATTATAATGTTAACGAGTCTCTACAGAGAGAATCCAAAAACCTTTTTTTTTTGGGCCTCGGTAGTCGAGTGGTTAGCGTGCTTGTCTGCCAACCAGAGGTTCCGGCTTCGAATCCCGGTCTAGCCATGGTCCTACGCTTTTACCTTTCTTTAATTCTTTCCTCATTTCTAATCAACTGAAATTAATAATTCATGAATATATACGACTTTGGAAGTTGTAGTTGGTGGTAGAGATGTTTATGGAATGAGATTGCTTAATAACTCGAATTGACTGAGGTAAAGGCATAACACTTGCCTCAGATTCAAATTCGCATGTTGATATAGCACTCCGCCACACATACAACATTCTACACTTGTTTCACTTGATTTCCCTTTCTCTTCTACTTATCTATCGCCACATTTCCGAACCAAGGCAGACTTGACTGATGGGTTTGACACCTGAAATCCTCGGTTCAAAGCTAAAAAAAAAAAAAAAATATCGTCGCTGCGCCTAAAAAATTAGGTGTGATTTTTTATGATTTTTGTTTTATTGCATAATTGAGTAGCCCTACTCGATGTCCATCTATGCGCAGAACGGCTTTCTTTTGGTCTTTACATTGTATACACTTTTTTATTAGTTTTACAATAAATTCCTTGTAAAGTTTTTAAAATGTTCAATTAAAAATTTGAAAAATCAGGTATGTGCTCGAAAAATGTGCCAATTGTAAAAACAAAATGCCCGTAAAAAAAATCAGTTATGTGTCTTAAAACGGAGTAAGAAGTTCGAGTTTTTATGAAGATATATCTCTAGAATTTTATAGCAAAAAATACAAAATTATGACATTGCAATAAGTTTGCAAACGCAGAGGACAAATTAGTTTTTTTGCTCTACTGAAAAGTTGTCGAAAAGCACATAACTGATTTTTGAGGCGCAGCGACAATATGATGTCTGTGAATAGGGAAGCGCGGCGTCTAGGCTCCCATGTTACAGCAGGCAAATTTGATGATATCCCATACGCAAGTCAAGAGTTAAAAAAAATGATTGCCGGCCAACTGTGCAAACTGCTCTTCTAAGACCGTCATTGGAAAAAGTGTTTTTACTGTGATTCGATTGAGAAGTCGATAGTCGACACAAAGTCGGTCTTCACCTTTTTTTTGTACCAATATATCTGGCGACGCATACAATGAATTTGAGAGACAAATAATGTTACATTTCAGTAAATCTGAAACGATTTCGGCTATAACTGTATGTTGAGCAAAAGCGATGCGGTATGGTTTCAAATTAATGGGCTCTGTTAAGTCGGATTGACATCTTAGCAGTTTTACATTTACCTAATTCTGACACGTCACAGGCAAAACAACTACGGTTATTAGCTAAAATTACCTTGAGTTCATTTTTCTGCAATAAGTTTTAATTTGTGGACATATTAAGATCTTTGACGTTTTCTTTCCAACAATCTTTGCCTTCAATTATAACTCTGTTACCGTTACTATACAAAATATCTACCCAGCAGAATATATTCAGTAATAAAATCGTCATCGGCAATAAACATATCTGCTATAAAAACATTACCATCGATTTCGATCTTAACAGCTATTTTATTTTCGCAGTGATGTCTTCCACCCGCAAAACCAGATAAAATTTTCGTGCATGGTTTTTCAGCTCCTAGTTTGTTAGCATAGTATTTTCGTATTAAGCTATATTGGCTTCCAGAATCGATGAATGAGATGACGTCATTTCCGTTGACTCTGATTTGTTTAACAATTTCCTTTTGATTTTTTTATCCGTCGAATATTCAATTTTATTTATATTATGTTTGGATTTCATTGTACTAACTGCGTTTTGACGACTGTTATCGCTATTATGTGAAGGACAAATACAGATTTTATTTATTATTTAAATGCTCAGGGCATTTAACCGAATAGTGCCCGAATCTATGACAGTTAAAACACTTTATATTATCGCGATTTGCATCTTCTTGCATTAAAACTTTACTTCCGATTGCTACCATTCCATAAAAATACTCTTCCGGAGATTCGTTTAGACCGCGTTTAGTATTTCACATTTTAACATGAATATTTGCAACGTTTTCATTACAAGAAAAATCTTCTAAGAGTTTATTTTTAAATTGCTTCCACGTAACAAAAATATTTTGTGAATCAACCCAATATTTTGCTGAACCGAATAATTTTTGTTGCACAGTGAATAAAAGATTATTATCATCAGGCCATTGATACGCGTTTCTTAGCAATTCGATACGTTTTATAAATTGTTTGGAGGTGGTTGACGTAGGGTTAAATTTTGGCATAAGAGAAATCTTGTAATGAGAACTTGTTTGTATATTGGTCATATTTTGTGGTAATATAACCTGATTTTGAGTAACATTATTTTGTGGTAGATATTGTTGTGAAGGAAACACACTTCGATAACATATTGGAAAACCCGGCGTCAGAGGAACGAAGGGGACATGGCTTGTTATGATTGGTGCATTGTACTGAACGGACACTTGCGGTGTAGTAATATGTGCAGCAGTTGCTTACGATATGACATTACCTGGAATAAAAGAATTTGATATCGACACGGACGACGGAGTACACAGATTTATTGTTGGCAAAGATGACGAGACATATTGCGATGTTGACACAATTGGTTGCTGCAAATGCATCTGCGCTTGAGTTTAAGCAACTTGAGTAACTTGGCGTTTGTTTGGTGACGACATTTGATATGGTTGAAAAGGGCGCAATGACGAATCTACAGGGGAACGTGCAACATTCTGTTAACTCGCTACCACCTTCTTACCTTGCATCATGATTCACTATCACTACGCATATTTTTTTAAGGCGCTCTAGTAATTGGTTTTTGTACCTAAACCAGCTTGTTTACATTTGCTTCGCAAAACTGGTTACATTTGCGCCTTTAAACTTTTCAAAGACATTTTGCGTATCTTTTTTGTTTTTTTGTTTTATTTGTAAGCAATAACAAAGGACAAAAACTTATTTTCAGTTAAATTTCAGAATATTTGATAAAGCTTTCGAAAGCTAATAGAAGGGAACGAGCAGTGATTAAATTGCTGCAGTCGAAGCAGCAAAAGTCGTAAAATCGTTGCTTTTTTAAGCACTCGCTGTTTTCATAACTTCAAAGTTTACTACTGCTTAAGCTTGTGCTTGCGAAACATCAAACAGTCGCAGTCAAAGCAAAAGCAAAAACCGGTCGCTGAAAAACTACGAAGCACTTCCACAGTCGACAGCTTCGGCAGTTGTCGTTTTGATTGACTTAAACTGTGGACAAACTCGAAAGTCGAAGCAGCAGCAAGTGTTCAACTTTCATAAGTTAAAATAGCATCAGTTTTTCAACAGTCGAAGCAGACTGTTTTGCTTTTATGCTTTGCGCTTTTTCTTCGTACACAAATTAAATAAAACTACCTTTTGGCTTGCTCACACAGCTTGAATTTTTTGTTTCATTTCATTGCATTTACAAAAAGTTACTGAGTTTATAAAATACTTCATTTCAGCTCAACTACACCGCTTCCTTATATTTTAATTCTTTGCTACAAAGCGACAAATTAAATTTTTCTCCTTTTGAAAGCGATTTAAAAGAGGATAAAAAAAAATGAAAAAGCACACAGCATAAAAGCAAAACAGTCTGCTTCGACTGTTGAAAAACTGATGCTATTTTAACTTATGAAAGTTGAACACTTGCTGCTGCTTCGACTTTCGAGTTTGTCCACAGTTTAAGTCAATCAAAACGACAACTGCCGAAGGTCTCGACTGTGGAAGTGCTTCGTAGTTTTTCAGCGATCGGTTTTTGCTTTTGCTTTGACTGTGACTGCTACATTTGTAGAAGCATAAGTTTAAGCAGCAGCAAAGGAATTGACAAGTCTTAGAAGTTTTTAAACGCTGGGAACGAGGACAAACTGAACGTCAAAAATTACATAGCACTTGCTATCTCTCTTGTACACGGGATCGATTACTAACCTCTTCTAATGTACTAAAGCGAGCATACGAACGAGGACAAACGAATGTGTAACATAAGTCAATTGAACGACACGGGTCAAATATCAATGTTAATTAAAAGCTTTTCAAACTCTTCTTACACATAGAACATAAATGCTAACGATGCGCGCAAGCAAAAGAATTCGTGAAGAGTCTCAGCTTCACGCATGAGCGGGTTCAAAGGAATTCGTGAGGAGTCTCAGCTACGAATAAGCATGTCTAAAAGAATTCACGAGGACTCGTGAACGAGGAGTTCATGAGGAGTAAAATAGCTAAACACTCGCGTTCATATCTCACTTCTGAAATTGTCAGGACGTTTTTTTAAGTAAATAATATTGTTATTTATTTATACGTTTTAAACGAAAATTTAATGGATGAATTTATATATAAGTTTACAAAAATCTGAAAAGCAATACTTATTTCGTTATTCTCTATACCGACGCCGAACAAGACTTCTGCTTCTTCTTTTATGGTTGCAACATTATATAAAAAATTGTTCAGGGCTGCAATTTATTATTCTTTCTTCAGGACTGGTGCTGTATTTGTATTAAATTTTGAGCCAATCAGAGCAAATCGAACGGATTTATGATAGTTTTAATGACCGTGGCTCTAACTCAACTTTTCCATTGAACAAAGCTTTAAATTGTTTTTCTCAAACATGTCAACAAAGTCAGTGACCGCGATTCTGGAAAAACTACTGCACCGATAGTTTTAAAAATTTGAACACATCAATTGACATCGAGTTTTTTAAAGTTTTCAATGATTACACAGAGTGACAAAATTAAACTTTATAAAAAGTGCAGAGATCTCGAATGCATTTTGGCTGCTGATTTCAAACATGGACTCCGTTTTCTCCATCAGCTCGAGTTCTTGAGTTATATGCAAAATCATGAAAATCAGTTCTTTTATGATAATTTTGCTTTATCTTTTATATTGATCCGCCGATTTGTATTACTTTGACTGATTTGAATGAAGAAATACTATACCTTTCAATTTTTGCACATTCAATAACATTATATTTGACAGTTTGGAAGATATTTTGTTATCAATCTTACAACAACAAAAAGAGCGATTTTATTATGAACAAAACGACATTTCAACTTTAAAATTACGCAAAAAATGTTGAAATTGATAAAATAAAAAACTCATCGGTAATTAAGAGATCAACTAATTAACTAATCAAAACAATTTGTTTTAGAATTTCATATAATCCAGTGCTGAGGAATCGCGGTTACCGCAAAAAAACAATTTTTTCCACCAAAAACTTGATATTTTTGTACCACAATTTTTTAAAATGTTCTTTAAATGTATTATAATATACTTATTTTCTAAATTAATCTATATTAACAATATGTTATAAAAAATTCTGGTGGTGACCGTGGCGTGCAGCTTAAGTATGTGGCTTAGTACGCCCGGAGCCCGAGTTCGAACCCCAGTTGCGGCAAAAGTTTTTTTTTCAATAAAAAATTTTTTCTGATCGGTCACCACCTCTCTGCAGACAATGGCAAACCTCAGAAATTAAATTATGTCATGTAAAGCTTCTTGAGAACATGAACTTAAACCGTTCGGAGTCGGCATAAAACATGTAGTTCCAGTTCTCGGTTAATTGTGTGCAAACATTTAATAACACACACAACACAATTGATCATAAGAAGCTCGGTCAAAGTCCTTTCAAGGGCTGAAATGGCCAATTATTTTTTTTTTTATAAAAAATTCTTGAAAGTAGGCCATTTTTGACCATAGAAACTACCCCGCGCTTAACGGCAGGTTTCATTCGTTTTATGCTTTCCTTTTACACTTATTTATGAGTTTAATGATTAACAGGAAAGAAAGACAAACAAAGAAGGGATGCGGGTGGGAATATAATCAGCTTATTTCTACAAAAATACCACATTAATGGGGCATCAATTTTTAGGCCAGTGTTACATAGATACAATTTTTTTTACATGGTTTTTGGTAGACCTTAATGCTCCTGGCTGGCTATGAATCGATTTGAAAATCAATATTGTATTACTGTAAAATGTCAGTAGAATGTTGTTGAATGCTTATTTTGCATTGATATGAATTTTCAAATGTGGGTTAGTATGCATTTACTCATTATTATAAAAGACATGAATCTGAAATTTTAAATGCCTATTTAACAAAGATGTAGTAAACTTTTATGAAAATATCAAAAAGTGTTACTGAAATAACACAAATGTTATAAAAAAAAAAAATACCTTAAGGAGGGACATGACATTGGCCGTGTTTTGAAATCGACTTTTTTTTTATAATTTTGTATTTTAGTAAATATTCTTAAGATTCTAAGAAAATAAAAATTTCATGGAAAAATTCTTACGGGTTCAAAAGTTACAGCCGTATTAGTGAGAGCGCATTTTTAATTTTCGCCTCTTGTTCACAAACTTTGAACGCGTTTATCTCGAAACCATGATTTTCGTACTGGTTGCGGCACTAGCGGGTTCATTTTTTGACGAAATTTTTTTTTTTGTATGTTTTTAAACTTGATTCGCTATCGTATGACACGAGCTTTTTTTTAAATTTTTTTTCGTTTTTTTATGAATTTTTAAAGTCAATATTTTTAAATGGGAGAAAAGTAAAAGAAGTTATCAAAAATTCCTCCAACAACATGCAGATTGGTTAAAACAACCTATTGCCTTGCCATCTAAGTGCGTAGCCCCAGTTGTAGCAAGTACGAGTTCAGGACCAGAAACTGCAAGACCTGGAAGGCCAATAAAACCATTTTTAGAATTTAACATCAAGGTTAAAAAAAGGAAAATCAAAGATCTTATTGATAAAAAATCTCCTGAAGAATTGGCACTTGCTCATGAAATGAGTTTAAGGTCTTCGGGAAAAAAGGATGCAGCAAACTTGGTTTAAAAAAATTTAACGGAGGATTTAGCGACGAAAATTTTTTTTCAGTAAACTTAGTCCCCATAAGGCTTGTGTGTGAGAGCTCCAAAAGTGTTGTTTGGCAGAATCCCCGGCCAAATTCGACTAGATTTTGCAGACCTGTTCGCTTTTCAATGACTAAAGAAACAAAGGATGTCATAAGAACCGAATCGAGCTCGATGCAGAATAACATCAATAACCTTGTTTGCACAAGTCTTAAAAGCAAGGACTTAAATATCAAAATAAGTCATAATCTAATATTGACTATGATAGACGGCAAAGTTTGCAGTGCTTTATCGCAATATGATTCATCACAAAGATGTTACATTTGTGGAGCTTCTCCAAAGGAAATGAATCAGGATTCGGTTATCGCGCGCAACATAGATGAAAATATGTATTCCTTTGGAATATCTCCTTTGCATTCCTGGATTCGGGCATATGAATGTTTGCTGCATATCGCCTACAAATTAGACATACAAAAATGGCAGGCTAGGTCATCTGACGAAAAAGCTAAGGTCATAACAAGAAAATCTTCAATTCAAGAACGCTTTCGAAAAGAAATGGGTCTGCTTGTAGATATGCCAAAACAAACCGCAGGCAACACAAATGACGGTAATTCGGCCAGAAGGTTTTTTAGAAACTCAGAGCAAACTGCTTCAATCACAGGCCTAGACAATAGGTTGATAAGTCGTTTTTTAGTAATTCTAGAAGCCCTTTCATGTGATTTGGAAATTGATGCAAAAATTTAAAAACTATGCTACAGAAACTAAAAGCCTTTACCTATCTCTTTATCCATGGTACAACATTCCAGCAAGCATCCACAAAATTCTTGTTCATGGAGAGCAAATAATTATAACATGCATTTTGCCACTTGGTCAGCTAGCTGAAGAAGCTCAAGAGGCAAATAACAAGGAATATCGAAGAAATCGTGAGTATTTCAGTCGAAAAACCAGTAGAAAGGACACAAACCGAGATATCCTTAACAGGTTTCTCATTGCATCTGATCCACTGCTTTCAATAAAATCCGGTTTTTCACGAATGAAAACTCACAACCTTCCGCCAGAAACCATATCCCTACTGAAAACACCTACTGCTCCTATTTCAATTTCTGAAGCTGAGAAAAACATTTCAGATAGTGATTAAAGTTTATTTTAAATTCATAACTAATTTCAATATTAAACAATGCAAATAAAAAATATAATGTGTACAATAAGCAATGGATACTTAAATTATTAAAGAATACTTAAAACACTAAAATTTTTTGTTAATATTCTTTCATGTAACAATTTGTTTTTATTCCATATTATCCTTATTTTATCGCACAGAAAAACTCAAATTTTGCTTCGCAATAACAAAAAAGGCTTTTTCCTGTCCAATTGGGCTACAATAGATGCATATCAGTAAGATTTGGAATTAAGTTCCGCTAGAATGCGAAAATTTCACACTGTGCATCGGAGTGAAAAATATATGTTTTGAATTTTTTTTCTTGTAATGTGTTCAATTCTCTACAATAATAAAATAAAATTTTGGAAAAATGTTTGTTTTTGACTGAGTTATGAATTTTTAAAAAAAGGTTTTTTTTCTCTGCCGCGAATGTTATGTCCCACCTTAACATTCGCCACCTTACCTTAATACCAAAAGATTAGCCAAAATTAAACAACAACGAACATGAAAATCTAATTTTATAGCTACGGTTTCGAATACCATGACCGACAAAGTCGATTATTCAAAGTGATAGTTAGTAGACATATTTGTATATTTTAGTTACTCTTCCATTCATCACTCTTATAACTGTTAAGTGATTTATAAAACGTGTTCTGTAATACGTTTCATTTGGGTAAAATTAAATGTTCTTCGTGCGAATGTAGAGATCAAAATAATTACTAACAATACTGTAGATCACAATCAATTAATATTTATTTTGAGATTAATAAAACAAATACAAATTTTTAAAAAAAGCACAAAGCAAATTGTGCTGATCGCTCTGAAAATAGAAAATAATTCCATGAAGCTAACGCCCTACAGCTGACGCTGTTGATAACCCAGTATGTTAATGACTTCGGCACTCCTCTCACTTGTGCGTATTGCGCATGGCGCAGGTGTTGGTTCAGGGCCACTATTTAGAACGAGAAACTGAGTTTATCATAAATTAGACTGGAACGCTGTTAGACATAAAACAGCTTCTTAAAATACCACATTACTTTAAGCATTAAATGAACTGACTGGTTGTATGTTACCTAGGTATATTCGATTTGCTATTTTTTTTTGTTTGTTTAATTCATGCAACAAATGGAGCACCTAGATAACCTTTCAGACCCGTTTAATTGTGTTTATTTTTCAAAGTTATTTCAATATGAAGCTTTTATAGAGGGTAAATATGATGCTTATAAAAATATTTTTTTATATTTTGTTTGCGAATGAATAAAGCCTGAAGAGATTAATTGAAGGCACATGTTTGTGTAAACAAAATTTTCTGGTAAGCAGTAAATGAAATTAACATTAATATTAACCTTAAAATGGTGACATGCAATTTTTTTGCACTATCAATGACATTGGGTCTCACAGGTTCTTTTAATGGATTTTCAAAATTTAAAACTTTGAAAATTCATTTTTCTAATCAATCAATAAAAAAAAAACTAAGCAATCTTTTACAAAAGTTGAATAATATAACTTAAATGAAAAGAGTATAAGAGATCAGATTATATAAGGACTGCGCCGAATAAAATTGTCCCATACATTTCTATCCATACTGTGCAATTCAAAGTTTGAAATTTAAAAATTTTGGTCACAGTAGCTTTGAAATAAGTGTCAGAAAATATTTTGCGTTGCTTTAATTTCGTGGAAATTAAGTTAACGTGAAAACGGCAATTAAACTGGAATTGCCAAAACAAATTGTTAAAATTTTTCAAGAAAATCCTCAGTGGTCCTTCGCTGGGCTTAACCCATTTTGAACAGGTACCCGAACGGGTTGGAATTTTTTAATTAAATTTTCAGGCTTTGTGTCTATTGATCAAATTAAGAAAATTCCTGAGTTAAGGAATTTTCCGATTTTACGTTTTCCAGCAACAAGGTGGTTGAAAAATCGACCAATGGTCATATCGCTCATTTCGTGCAAGACTGTCACAACTCAAAATTTGCGAATTTTCAGGAGGCCACTTTAAACATTTGAAAATCATATTTCTTCCATAAATGTAGATGTTTCATTTATATTTTTGCACATTCTGGTAGAATAATATTTTATAAACATTATTCTGAAGTTAAATAGCTTTTATGATAACTATTAGTATTTTAAAAAATATTTTTTTTTCAAACTGTTAGTTTTATGACGTTATTGCTGCAAAATTGCGTTACTTTCATCCCACACATAACACTCGCAGGTGTTGTCTTTGATGTTAAAAATTGTAAAATTCAAAACGTTTAATTTTGAGTTGTAATAAAAAACTGAAACATCCCCTTTTGGGAGCTGCATAACTGCTTGCATATCATAAACAGCTACCCATAGTATAATTAACGAAGTAATATCAGGAGTGAACGTACTCTCTCTGTCAGTACCCTAAATGTCAAAATCGGCCATCTTGGCGAATGCAGACAAAGCAAACAAGCCGAAGCAAACAAACAAATCTAAATTCAATGGAACATCGTGTTGTGCTAAGTGCAAATAACATTAAATATTTTCGTTGTGATATTGTTTTATTATAACAATAAACTAGATAAAATAAATATAATACAATAACTGAGGAATAACAGTGACTTCAAGGTGTTTGCAGCGAATTGTTCTAAGAGGTCCGAGTTTAAGCAGCAGCAACAGTGACTGCAAGCAGCATCCAATGAATTGCAGTTTATTCAATTTGCACTTTTAATTTTATTTATTACTTTAACAATAAAAATAAAAATAATATACAAAGCGACAAATCACAATTTTCTACAATTATTTAACATAAACACGCGAGAGTTGGTAGCGGATCATTGTTTACATTTTGCCTATTCTTAGCGTTCTACTCGTTCGTAGATTTTGTATGAGCTCTCAACTTCGTTTTGACAATCACGGTTCGCTGCTCTCCTTCCTGATATTACTTCGTTAATTATACTATGCAGCTACCAACGTATCTGGGGAATTATTCTCTTTGTCAGACTTTTTCTCAATTCTTGAAATCTCTTTTTCCAAAATGTGTTGGTCATATTTCTCTTGCAGCTCCCCTTTCTTATCCCCTTCTAAGTTCTCATAAGCAACACAGAGCTCGCATTGATCTTTTTTGGGTACAAAAAATGAAACGTTAAATTCCGTATTGAATATGCGATAAAATAATGGGTAATTTCCATAAGCAATGCTTTGTTCTCGGCAGCGAATTATATAATCTCTATGAAGTTCTGCAACAGTTTTGCTACCATCAATATACAGTTTTGTTGTATGCGCTCGTGTATAATGGCTCTCAATTTTAGGTATGGAGTCTATGAATGTTTTAATTCCCTCTCTAATTTCAGGGTTCACTCTTGGTTGCTTGCCATGTCTGCCTCGTTTGTCTTCTTCTAACAAATGTTGAGTATTTTTTTTGCTCTTCTCTAATGCTGTTCGAATTGGTCTATTGTTTATGTCGAGTGTACTCATTAGAAATTTTTTGCAAACTTGTGTTATGTTTTCATTTCTCTTAAAAAAGTATTTCATGTTTTTTTGTCTTGGTGGTCGCGTTCCCCCTTGTCTAATATATCGATATCGAGGCTCGTTTTCAGCCATGCAGTTTAACAAAAATTGCCTTTGCTTCTCAATATTTCCTAGAGACCAATATAAATTAAAAATGTTTAAGCGATCATTATCACTAAAATTCTTAGAGCACTGTAGTCTACATTTCTCAGTACAAGGAGGCTTAATACTTCTACATCGTTGAATTCTCTTCTCCTTCGTCCACATTTCATATTCTTTGCCTGAATTCCTCAATTTTTTTTTATATTGCGACGCCATTTTTCTGGATTCTTCTGTCGCTTCTTACCTTTCTTAGTCGTACTACTTGAATTCGCAGCGATAGCGACATCACCTACTACAACAGATTCATAAACTTCGTCTACAACGGAGTTGTTGCTTATGGTATCACTTTCTATTGCAGTGTTGTCGGCTGGTTTATAAGTTAAATCTTTCTGAGAGTCGTCTGAATCGAAGTCATAGCAACAAGTAGAATCACTCGAGGTAAAAGAAAGTGAACAAGAAGTTTGTTCTTGGTGTTCCATGAGTTTTTAATATAAGAAGAGTCTTTAAAGAAAAATGAAAAGTTCTCCTATGTATTCATAAAAATTATCAGGAATAACGGCACAATTTAAAATGTGACAAGTTTCTTTAAAATTGTTAACTATATATTAACAGCAAGAATGTGATAACTTCAATTGTTCCAAGTTGTGGTTGAAATTTAAAGAGTTAAGTTTGCTGACAATAACGGTTTAAGTCGAAATGATTTATAAAACAAAAAAAAAATTAGCAACAACAACATATGAATTTTAACTCACACTTTATAAATTAAATCGTTATAAGATAAAATACAGCGTTTTTACTAAAAAAATGTTGAACGAATTTAAAGAAGATCACGCACAGACTAAAATGTGACGTTGTTGTAACTAATAAAACTGCCTGAGTGCAAAGAGCAAAAACGACAAAAGTCTCCATAAAACCGTTATTTGAGCGCAAATCTTTCTGATTTTGGAATATATTACAGAGATTCTTATAACGGATATTCCTGTATACTCAACTCAAAAATCTCAGATTTTGAGTTGTGACAGTCTTGCACGAAATGAGCGATATGTGTATACAAAAATTCAAAAACTCTGAATTAAATATTTT